>JAYEVB010000111.1:0-132288 GCA_036346415.1 Raddia guianensis
GTGCTCGCTTCTACGGATCCAGCGGCGACCTTCCCCAACTCGATCATGGTCTGGTCATCTTCGCCCACCTCTGCGAGATGTTCGTGGGGGCGATGCCAAACCTCCCGCTCTGGCGCCGACTCTTCATCACGACACGGGCTCGCGCTCGGCGCGGTTGGGAGTCGCTATGCCGCGCGCTCGCGACGCCGCCGCCTTTGTCCCTGCCGTGGTCAAGTCCAACTGGAAGGATCGGCACGGCGATGGTCAGACGTGGAGGACTCCAGCGGCTGCGACGATCTTGTTCTTCCCGACGATCCCGCGGAGCCCAATGCCGACTGGGGGGCCCAGCCAGACGATCTAGCGAGTACGGAGGCGATGGCGGCTCGCATTGCCGAGCTCCGCCGCCGGGGGCTCACCGGAACCCACGTGGTGGCGGACTTTTTGCGGCGCCGTCTTTGCCCGCTGTTGAGCGCGCCCGCTGGGCGTACTACGGCGACGACGACGGGACCCGCACTGCTCTTGGAGGTAAATATTCTCGCGTTCCTTTGGATTTCGTACCTTCTTTCTTTCCATTTTTGGCTAATAGCCATCTCGTTGCTTCTTTGGGTGTTCAGCTGATGGGAACGTCTTGAGGCGGCGATGCTCGGATCTGGTGGGCGGGCTTCGACCACGCCGACCGGGCGACATCGCCTTCGCCGACGGCATCCGCCCCTCTGCGATTGGGATCCACGGAGCGCAACCCTTACTTGCAGCGCCGCCCCATGGAGGTCTCGGTCTGCGGTCCAAGTGGCGGGGACCACTGCAGATCCATGAGCCGCCTCGGCGACCGCCCAAGCTTCGCGGCGGCTGCTGCCTCTGCCGTGGCGGCCGACTCGCTTCGTGCCCTCAGAGCGCGCCTCATCCTCGCCGTCGACGACGATGACGAGGAGGAGGGCGAGCCCAAGAGAGCGCGCCCTTCAAGTCGAAGCTTCGCCGCCACCCGGCCCATTGGCCAATGAGGCCTTACATCGCCAGCGGTTCGCCGCCGGGCAAGAGCGCTACTCTTCAGAACTGGCGCCGCTGCGCATTTCTTCCGCTCCACCTACGCCGACGCTCCTGCGCGGCGCTTTCTGCCATTGGCGCTTTGCCGACCACCGCTTCGCGCCGATGCTTGGCGTCTCGTTCGGCAGTGGTGACGCACGACCGCCGCCACCGCCAAGCAAACAAGCGACTTGAGCTCCCCTTCAGCTTCGCCTTGAGCGCACCGCTTCAGTTGGCTTTCCTGCGCTTACGCGACACTTCGCGTAGGGTTAGCATGCTACGGTTTTGCATACGAACCTGTTTGTCCCTCCCGAACAGGCGGACGCTGGGCATCGAGCTCCGCTCCACGCGACTCGCCAGCCTCGCCTGCCGCCGCGCTCGCCTTCGACGGAGGTCGCCGTGGCAGGCGGAGAGTTCGCTGCCGCGGCGGCCGGAGAACCCTCGCCACCTCGTCGTGGCGCCGCCGCCATCTCGGCCGTGACCGCCGGCGTGGGGCGTTCCTGAGGCGCCGCACCTCTCCCGCACTGGCGGCGGGAGAAGCCCTTGCCTTGGCGGAGCGTCTGCCGAAGCCTGCGGGCGGGCCCTTAGCCAAGAAACCGCCAAGGAGGCGATGACTCGCGAGGTCTGCGGCGCTCAAGCCACCGCTGCCTCGGCCGCCAAGCGATCAAGACCTCCGCTGGAGCACTTCGCGCCTCCGGACCCTCGCCGACATCTTTGCGCACCGCCTCTGCGGCTTCCGGGACGCCATGCCTCCACTGGTGTTCCTTGCATCCCATTGGAGGAGACGGCCGCCTTGAATCTGTTGGCGCCGTGAGACGAGCCCGAAGCTCTGCGCGTCCTCCGGCGGCGGCTAGCGGACGCTGGCGATCAAGACGGTCGCCAAGGCGCTCTCGAAGCAGCGCGGTTCATCTTGGGCAACTGTCTTGCTCGAGATGCCGCGTTTGATCTTGACGCCGCCACCGGGGAGCCTTGGCGCCCTGGACGGTTTGAGCGGTAGCGGGTTGACACCGCCGCCGACCGCGTGTCCATGATGGGGGCGCCGCTCGGCGGAAGACGAACCGGGAGGAGAAGGGACTCCCCTTTTTTTGCCTTGTAAATGTTGCCTATCAATGCAAACAAACTTTTGCTCTTTTGTTGTGAGTCTCACTTGAACTTCGCACAATTTTAACTTGCGGAATTGAATTGGGGCACCTTGCCGCCAAAGGTTTTAGACTGAACGTTCTGCCGCAAGTGAGCCTTTGTTTCCTTAGGCATCTGGTTACTTCAACCCTTATGGCCTCTCGCAACCCGACTTAAACATTACGTGGCGGCGCTTAGCTTCCGGAAGTGGTCTAGTCGCTGGTGCCGCCGTTGGCGTGTTGCCTAGACCGAGCCGACACACCAGGCTAGAGCCCGCCTTCCGTCCGCCGCCTCGCACCAGCGTAAGTTATAACCGTTTGCCTTTGCAACTAAGAGGCCATCGACCATAAGTATTTTCGCTACCGACTTTCAAAGAGAATGTTTTCTAATGAGACCTTTCTAAGGCTAAGCCACTGATCGCCAAAAAGCTTTAGACAGAGCTTTCTGTTGAAAGTGAGCGCTTTTTCCTGAGGCATCTGGTTACTTCAACCCTTATGGCCTCTTTGCGAACCGACCCTAGACATCGCGTGGCGAGAACTTAGCTTCCGGAAGTGGTCTAGTCGCCGGTGCCGCTGTTGGCGCATTGCCTAGACCGAGCCGACACACCGGGCTAGAACCCGCCTTCCGTCGCCGCCTCGCCCAACCATGAGTCGTGGCGTTAAATCCTTGCAACTAAGGGCCATCTGCCTTGAGTACTTTTTTGCTGCCAGCTTTCAACGGAAAGCTTTCTAACAGACTTGAGGCGAGAAAGAGAAACAGATGCCCACAAGAAGACAGAACTTATCTCTTATTGAAGATGGCTTTGTACAACGCAGCCCCGAGGCGGTGAAGGAAGAAGACCTCGCCGCTCGGCTCCAAGGAAGGCCAAAAAAGCTCTTGGACTGCTACCTCACGGGTAGAACTTCTCACCGCTCGGCGTCCAAGTGTTCGCCAATTCGCGACCGTCCTCGAATGCGAGCCTGACCGAGCTGGGGAGATCGAGACCACCTTGAAGGGCCCTCCATGTGGGAGATATTTGTTGCGCCCGCTGCGCTTGATTTTATGAGAACGAGGTCGCCCATGCCAGTGTTCTCACACACACCCGCTTTGCTTGATAACGGCGCGGTGCTCGCTGATACTTGGCGGCGGATCGCCGCCATCTCGGATCTCCTCCGGAGATTTACTTCATCGACGCGGTCGTGGTCTTGGTCTTCGCTGAACGCCGCCACTCTTGGGAGCGAAGGAGAGCTCGATGGGAGTACCGCCTCGAGCCATACACCAGAAGAAGGGGTCTCGCGGTGGCTCTGTTGGGAGTTGTCCGGCGCCCATAATCTGATGGGAACTTCTTCCGCCCGGCGCTTGCAGCGCTTCTCCAGCGGTCGAACGCCCTTGTCTTGAGCCCTTTGAGTACTTCGCGTTCGCCCGCTCCACTTGCCCATTGCTCTTCGGATGCGAAGCGGAGGCAAAGCACGCCTTGGTACCCAACTCTTCGCACAGTCTTGGAAATCGCGCTTTTGAAGCGGCGCCGTTGTCGATGATGATTACATTGGCGACACGAACCGGACGAAGATGCTCTTCATGAACTTGATAGCGCTGCGGATGTGATCGCGGGACCGCGAGGCTTCAACCCACTTAGTGAACTTGTCGATGGCGGCGAGCAGATGAGTATATCCTCCGCCGCCCATGAACGGGCCGAATATCAAATTTCTGCATCGCGAACGCCAGAGAGCGGAATGGTTTGCGGCGCTGGGCGGTCGGTGGATCGCTTAGCATGAAATTGGCACGCCGCATCTCCTCACCAGCTCGAAGGCATCACGGAGGCGGAGGCCAATAGAAACCGTGGCGAAAAGCTTTCCCAACCAACGCCCGGCTCCTGAATGGCTCCGCGACATGCCTCCATGGATCTCGAGAGAATTTCACTCCCGCTTCCCGAGTGGCGACCGGTAGAACTCCATTTGCGCCCTGGCGTCTGGTCCCCACCTACCAGTATGTGGCGCTTGGCCTTGCGGCGCTATCTTCTCACCGACGCGTCATCGTGGGGATCACTCCATCCCGCGGTAGGCTAGGATCGGATCCATCCATCGACCTTCCGGACGAGTGTGGCGACATTACGTACATTGTCGCCGGCGTACTCGCGCTGGCTCGGCGTTTCGCCTCAACCGCCTCGGCAGTTCTTCGCCTCCTCCTCTAACCGGGAGCTGCAGCAGGTCGGTGGCGTCTCCTCCAGAGGTGGAGCTGCGTCGAAAGCGTCGCCCCTTGAGGTGGGGGCTGCGACGACGGCCGTGTAAGTCTTTCTTCAAAGACCCCGGCGGAACAGTGCCCTCGGCGAGGCAATCTGGGGCGATTCATCCGCCATGTAGTTGTCGCGGCGAGGGATGTGCACAAAGCCCAAACCCTCAATGTGCCGCTCCAACCGGCGCACCTCCGCCAGGTAGGCCGCCATGACGGGATCCGAGCAGGAGAAATCCTTCCTCGCCTGGTTGATGACCAGGAGTGAGTCGCCTTTTACTTGTAGCCGCCGGATGCCAAGGGTCGAAGCCACCCTGAGCCCGGCGAGCAGTCCTTCATACTCCGCGACGTTGTTGGTGGCGCGGAAGTCCAGCACCACCAGGTGCCGGATGACATCGCCGGTGGAAGACACCAGGACGACGCCAGCCCCAGCCCCCTCCAGCCGGAATGAGCCGTCGAAGAAGAGAGTCCACGGCGAGGAGGCTGGGGTATCTTCAGCTTCTGTATCCGCCGGAGACCATGTACGCATAGTGGCACACCGCCATGAACCTGGTCAGCGCCGGCCGACCTAGTATGGCGTTGTAGGGGAGGTCGAAATCCGCCACCTCGAACTCGAGCATCTCGGTGCGGAAGTTGTCGGAGCCTCCGAAGGTTACCGGAGATCGTCGCCCGGTGGACGGACTCAGCCCGGCGCGATGCCGAAGAATGGGAGCGTTGGGCGAAGCTCCCGCTGCTGGATCTGGAGCGCCGTGGCGACCCGGGCGGACAGGAGGTTGAGGGAACTCCCTCCGTCTACCAGCACCCGCCCTAGCTTTACATTCCGGACCGTGGGTGCAGCCACGATCGGGAGATGTCCAGGGCCGGCGGTACTGGTTGGGTGATCGGCCTGTTGAACGCGATCGGTGCTCCGACCACGCCACCGCTTGCCTCACCGACCCAAAGCCGCACGGCGGCGCACACCTCCTCATCGCGCGCTTAAAGCTAGCGTGGGGCGGATAGGTGGCGAACCGCCCGTGGATGGCGGCAACCTCGCGCTCGCCGCTGAAAACCAAGCGAAGCCGTCTCCTTGCCCTTGCCATCGCTCGGCGCTGCTGCTGCTCGTGGACTCGCTTGTCCACCATCTTGCCGGCGACATGGCAATCCGCCAAGTCGTGGGAGTTATTACGGTGAATGGGGCGGAGGGCCTTCCGTCCCACTCACGCAGGCGATGATCTCGCCCGCCGTCGCGGCGCGAGGGCCGTCCGCGCCACGGCGTCGCCGTCGCCGCCGCCTCGGCCGCCCTACGGGACCGTACCGCCGGCGCCGCGACCTCCTCCTCTTTTACGCCCGCCGCGCCATCGCTGCGGTGGCGCGCGTCGTCGTCGTCGTCGTCGCGCTCGGCGGCCATGACCTGCCGGTCTCGGCCGCTTTGCGCTTCTTCTTGTCCTTGCCGCGGGGTTCCTCGAGGTTCGGCCTCGCCGCCCGCAGCTGGCCCGCCACGCGGCCGGGCGGATGCGAGCCTCGCTGAAGGGCGACTTGTCGCGCCAAGGTGAAAACTCCTCCGTCGTCTTGATCTTGCGGGTGGCCATCTTCTCTTTGACCTTGGGGTCTCGGGCGCCTCTCACGAATGCCGTGACCACGGCATCGATGGAGATGTCGGGGATGGTGTTGCGGACTGGTAGAAGCGCCCGAATATAGTCGCCGCGGCGACTCTACCTTCTTCTCGCTTCCACGTTGTGGAGGTCGTCTTCTACCGGGCTGCTCGAAGGTGCCACGAAGTTGGTGACGAAGAGCTCGAGAGCTCCTTCCATGACCCCACGGACTCCGGGGGCAGGTTCATGAGCCACGAGCGGGCTCCGCCGGTGAGGACCGCGGGAAAGTAGTTCGCCAGAACCTTCCCCGACCCTCCAGTCGGCTGCATCACCGTCGTATAGATCTGCAAAAACTCATCAGGGTTGGTGGAGCCGTCGTACTTTTCGATGGGGGCCGGACGAAACCGTTAAACCCTTTGGGCCTGCGCAGTGACTCCTTAGAAAGGCGCGGCACCCGACGTCGGGAGCCTCCTGCTCCTGAACGCGGTCCTCGCCTCGCCGCCCCCGTCGCCTAGGCGGCGCCGAAGAAGCGCCACCCTCACTGGCCGGGGCAGCTCTGCGGGAACCCTCTTGCTGGTCCCTGCGCAAGACGGCGGGCGATTGATCGCGCCTTCGGTCGCGACCCTGCGGAGCTTGTCACGCAGAGTCTTCTCCATGCAGCAAGTGGCGGTCCTCCGGATGGGACCGGAGATCGCGCCACCACACGCCGCCCGGCCGAGCCCCGTAGGGTCGCGCTCTCGTCGTCTTGGCCTGCCCCTCCTCACCGGGAGATCGAGAGGAGTGCTAGGGCAACAAAGAACGGAGGACGCGAAGCGCCGGTTCCCCGCCCCGAAACTTGCACCACCGCTGCGGCGGCGCCGTCGCAAGCGGGCCAGTTGCCAACCACGGCGCCGCCGAGAGTCGAGTCACCGGAACCGGTGGGTTTTCCAGCAAGGCCCTGGCCGCGTGGAGGTTCTGTGCTGGAGTGCACTCCTCCAAGGCCAGGCGCCGCCTAGCTTGGCCGAGACGGCTGCTTTCCGCCAGGGCTCCCACCCTAGGCGGGCGGCTACCGCCCGGGTGATCCACCGCCATCGCCGCGGCCGACTCCGTGGCCACGGCTCTAGCGGTCGCTTCCTGCTCCATCGCGGACTGCTGCTCCGCCATCGCCTCCTGAAGAAGGGTCGAAGAGCTTGAACCGATGCTAGCGCTCCCCTACCTGGCGCGCCACTGACGGCGTGTTCTCCGCTCAACCACTGCGGATCACACCCCTGGTCAGATTTTTAGTCTGCTAGCCAACTCGATCAAGCTCGATTCGATTTGAGCGTCGGGCACAACAAGGAGCGACTCGCAGATTTACCCAGGTTCGGACCCCCTCGCGGGTAATAGTCCTACTCCTGCTGAGCCTTAGCTCTTTTCTGATTGTGGTTGAATGGGAATGTGTTTACAGAGTGTTTCGAATGCACGAATGCTCCTCTCTCCTCTCTCCTCTCTCTCCTCTCCTTTTATACAAGCTTTGGGCTGGCGGAGAGAGCCGAGGGGGTAGGCAGTACAGTGCTCTCAGTACACTGACAAGACACGACAGAAGAGACGAAAACGTGCCGCTGCCCACGCCGCGCTGCGCCGCCCTCGCGTGCTTCGCAAGTGGCCTCTGACCCGCACAGTCACACCGGTGAGTCTGCGGGTGGGGCCCTGCCTGCTCCTCCTGACACGGGCGGCCTCCTCAAGCAAACCTTCTCTCTGCCGGTCAATTCTTCTGCGCCACAGTGGATGACGCTTCCAGACTGCAAGGGTCCTCAGATGCGGTAATCATTTCTTCCATTGTCTATCCGCGTGATGTCTCATTAAATGCGCGTCCTTCAGAGCAGGGGAGCCTTCGTCCCAAGACTCATACGCAATGCTCCCACCGCTGGGCCCGTCTGGCGGGGCCCTCGCTGGTCTCCAGAGGGGGCTCGCCCACGCACCGCTGGGCGTGGGGCCCTCGCCTCACCGTCGGAGGGGCTCGCCCACGCACCAGTCTGGCGTGGGGCCCTCGCCTCGCCGTCGGAGGGCTCGCCACGCACCCGCTGGCGCGTGGGGCCCTCGCCTCGCCTTGGAGGGGCTCGCCCACGCACCCGCTGGCGTGGGGCCTCTGGCCTCTGAGGGGCTCGCCACGCCTGCTGGGCCTTGCTCACCCCGCTGACGCGTGGGGCCTCCTGCCTCTGAGGGGCTCGCCCGCCATTGGGCCTTGCTTCGCCTGCTTTGACGCGTGTGGGCCCTCCTGCCCTCGAGGGGCTCGCCCACATGGCTGGGCCTTGCTCGCCCTTTGACGCGTGGGGCCCTCTGGCCTTCGAGGGGCTCGCCACGCTGGCTGGGCCTTGCTCGCCCGCCTGACGCGTGGGTCCCTCCTGGCCTTCCTAGGGCTCTTTGTACCCCGGTATTTATTACACCGACAAAACTAACGGCTCACAAAATGAGCAAGATTTGACAAGAAATGTAGGTGATGAGCCACCACATAAAGCCATGGAGTTGGGGGAAATACGACCCTCACTGGAGGCACCAAAAGATGAAGTAGTCTCCCCCACCACCTCCATCGATAATTAAGCTCAAGACACCTCTCCAACAACTCAAGATCAAGCGGTGGACGGAGATGCAAACTTTAAAGTTGATCAAGCTCAAGGGGGAGGCGTTGATCTACATGTACCCATCCAACAACACCGCTCTCTCTCCAAGGATCATCCCCTAGATCAAGTCATTGGCAATCTCAATCAAGGCGTAAGAACCCGTTCTCATACCGCTAATTATTGTGAGCATCACGCCTTTGTGTCTATTGTTGAGCCTAGGACCATTGATGAGGTATTGGCGGATGCGGATTGGGTGAACGCCATGCATGAAGAACTGAACAACTTCACCCGCAATGAAGTTTGGGAACTTGTGGAAAGACCGAAGGACCACAATGTCATTGGAACCAAATGGGTCTTCCGCAACAAACAAGATGAGAACGGTGAAGTGGTGCGAAACAAAGCAAGATTGGTGGCGCAAGGTTTCACACAAATCGAAAGACTTGACTATGAAGAAACCTACGCCCCCGTTGCTCGACTTGAAGCTATATGGTTACTCTTGGCATTCGCCTCTCTCTATAACATTACCCTTTTTCAAATGGATGTTAAGAGTGCTTTCCTCAATGGTTTTATTGATGAACTCGTTTATGTCGTGCAACCGCCCGGTTTTGAAAACCTTAAACACCCAAACCATGTCTATAAGCTGTCTAAGGCGCTATACGGTCTCAAGCAAGCTCCTAGAGCATGGTATGAGCGTTTTAGGGACTTCCTCTTAGAAAAGAGATTTAAAACCGGTGCGATTGATTCCACATTGTTTCTAAAGCCGATAGAAAATGACTTATTTATTTATCAAATATATGTGGATGATATTATATTTGGATGCACTAACAAATCTAAATGCAAGGACTTTGGAGAAATGATGTCCAAGGAATTCGAAATGTCAATGATTGGAGAACTCACTTTCTTCTTTGGATTTCAAATCAAGCAACTTCGAGAAGGGACTTTCATTTGTCAAGAGAAATACACAAAGGACCTTCTCAAGCGGTTTTCAATGGACGATTGCAAATCGATCAAAACACCAATGGCCACTAATGGGCATATTGATTTGAATGAAGATGGAAAGCCCGTGGACCAAAAGTTTTATCGCTCTATGATCGGTTCGCTTCTCTATCTCAGCGCTTCTCGACCCGATATTATGTTTAGTGTGTGCATGTGTGCTCGCTTTCAAGCATCCCCTAAAGAAGTGCATCTTATTGCCAGAAACGCATTTTGAGATATCTAAAATCACTACTAGCCTAGGACTTTGGTACCCCAAGGGAGCGCGTCTTGAGCTTCTTGGCTATTCCGACTTCGGATTATGCGGTTGCAAAATTGATCGTAAAAAGCACCTCGGGGTTGTCACTTTCTAGGGCCGCCACTCGTGTCATGGACTTCGAGAAAGCAAAACTCCGTGGCGCTATCTACCGCGGAAGCGGAAAATGTAGCTGCGGGGAGTTGTTGTGCTCAACTCTTGTACATGACACGGATGCTTAGTGACTTTGGGCTAAAATTTGAAAAAGTGCCACTTCTATGCGATAATGAAAGTGCGGTGAAAATGGCCAACAATCCGGTCCAACATTCCCGTACAAAGCACATCGACATCCGACATCACTTTATTCGTGACCATGTTGCAAAGGGTGATGTTGTGCTCCCCTACGTGCGAACGGAAGACCAATTGGCGGATATTTTCACCAAACCCTTAGATGAGGCACGGTTTTGCAAATTAAGAAATGAACTCAACATACTAGATAGATCAAATGCGTGTTGATTGGTTTTTATGATTTTTGGGTCTTATTTGAATTTTTCCATTTGCTTTTGACCCTTGTCATATTTATGGAGAGTTTAATTTCAACTCATGATCTCAAAACACCCTCTAGTGGTGAAAAGATAAATTTGATTTTGGGTTAGCACATTCTTGTCCTATATTTCAAGCCAAACCAAATTTGAAATTAATAGGCTATCCTTATCCTCTTACCATTTCAAACCTCTCAACTTGAAAAATCTTATCCCCTTTGAAAAATTTGCTCCATATGCATATTTGTTCTCTTGAAAATCATATGGCATCAAAATTGTTGAAAATATTTGAAAAAGAGTCAAAATTCAAAAACATGTGCTTAAACTCTAAAGTGAACCCCTATGCTCGATTCTCATGCCTATATGAGAAATCAAGGCAAAATTTGGGTTCACACATTTTCTTGGTCTCTAAGATCAAAATTTGGGTTTTTGAATTTGAATTGGTTTCATTTGTCAATTTAGAATCTTATCCCTTCAAAATTAAAAATTTAAAAATTACTTCAAATTGCTCACATTTGAATCTTCCTTTGAATTTTGAGCAAAAATGGAGAATATCCATTCAAAACACTATTTTTATTAAAACTTCTTGCATTGGTGGGGCCCACTGGTCAGAAGAGCAAGCAGCTGCGAATTCTGCCTTCATCGGACGCCGTCAAGCGGGGAGGTTTTTG
Organism: Raddia guianensis; assembly: GCA_036346415.1. Taxonomy (NCBI): domain Eukaryota; kingdom Viridiplantae; phylum Streptophyta; class Magnoliopsida; order Poales; family Poaceae; genus Raddia; species Raddia guianensis. Next base: position 10,918 of record JAYEVB010000111.1, read on the forward strand.
GCGTATTGAATTCAGACGTCTTGACGGGCCGTCCATCCACCGGACGCCATCCGACCAAGTCCAATTCATGCCGCAATCCTCCTGTCGGACGCCGTCTTGTTTTCCCAGACCCCGTCCGACGAAGTCTCCTCCACGCTGTACCCGTACTGTCGGACGCCGTCCGATAGCCGTCGGACGCCGTCCGACAGGGCCCAACCGTGCAGATCGCTGTATAACTTACCTCTCCGCCTCCCTCTTTCCTCATTCAATCTCACTCCTCTCTCCTAACCGGCGCCGCCCCTGCTCCTTCTCCTCACCGGGGAAGGCCCTCCGGCGAACTCCGGCGACATCCACCACCACCGGCGGCCTCCCCTCGTCCTCCTCTTCGGTTCCCACCGCGGGGATTGAAGGTGGACGGCCCGTTTCGTGTGTCTCGTCTCCGTTGAGCTCCCCTCCTTTCCCCTACCGGGAAGGGCCTAGGGGACGATCCTCTCGCGCACGGCGGCATCCTCTTCCCTTCTAGGGCTCGGTAACGGCTTCCCGCCTCTTTTCCCGGCAAATTTCTTTGATTACCGAGTTCTAGGTTTTGAATAGGTTTTTCCCGCGCTTGTGTTCAGGGTTGGCTCGTGGTGTGGTTGGCTCTTGTGGTTGGGACTTGGTCAGTGGCACTTGGCAGTGGGATTGTCTCGTCAGTGGGCACTTGGTCAGAGGGAGTGATTCGAGATGTCGCGTTTATTGAAGAAGTTTGGGAAGGCTTTGAGCAGGACACTGAGTGGTCGTCGTGACAGTGGCAGCCGGGGTGATCCTGATTATGTTGATGAGACGGCTAGCAGTGCCTCTCCTCCTCGCCCAAGAAAAGCTACTAGAGGGGATATACAGCAGCAGCATGATCAAGGATACAATTGGAAACAGGTTGCGGGGTCTTCTTTTGCGACCGCCGAGGACGTTGACGATGACACATATGCTGAGGACCCGACAGAGGAGGGTGTCACTGAGACAGTGGTCGCTGAGGACGAGCCCATGGATGACTTGGTTCTAAAGTTATCCATGGAAACATTGAGAAAGAAGAGGTCTGTTTCTTATGCAAGGTGGTTCCCTTAGCGGCGAGAGGATACCAAAGATTTCAGATTTTACACCAAGTTTCAGAAACAGCTATATATGTGTTTTTCTGCACCTAAGGGAGGTCTAAGGGACCCCCATTGTGTTGGTTGGACGGAGATATCCGCAGTGGCAGGACCTGAGGTACACACTATTTTCAGCTCTACTCCAGGCCTGGCAGAATTGATTTCAAACAAGAAGTTGACTTGTAGCAAAGAAAGGATCTGTGAATTCTTTGCTACTCTACTAGTTGCCGAAGATGAGACAGAAGCTAATTACTATCACTCAGTCGATGGACTTATTCAGGGAATCACAGTGTCGGATATAAACTATGCTTTGGGCACCCCTGATTCTGGCACCGACTTAAATGAGGTGGCCTATGAAGATGCCCTCTTGAGGGGAAAATATCCTCCACTTGAAGAAATAAAATTCATGTACATTGATCTAGATGAGGAAGAGTTAAATATAGAGAAAGCAAATCAATTGCGACAGGAGCCTGCTTTGATAAATCTTATACTTCGAAGCACTTTGTTCGTTCGAGGCGGCAACCGCGACAGGATTCTTCCAATCTGCAGCTTGTTTATGCTCTATCTTCTGACAGACAGGACCATAAATATTGGAGCCACCCTCATGGGAGAACTTGATGACACTATTTTCAGATAGGTCAATAGAGCACTACCTCTAGCTCCCTATATTGGCCTGTTACTCTCTAGGACACAGCGGATTTCTGAGGATGAGGTAAAGAGTTGGGACTGCAAGATCAAGAAGCATCAGATGAAGAATTTCCTAAACTCTCTTGGAAGCAAGGCAAAGTTGAATCACCCCAGTGATGATGCTCCTCCTCTAGCTCCGGCCCCTGCTTTTATCCCTACTGCTCCAATGCAGCCGTTTGTGCCAGCACCTAGTGCGGGTTCTTCTGCTGCTGCCCCTCCTTGGTATGACGCTTTGATAGGTGAGATGAGGGGGCTGCGCACTGAGATGAGAGAAGAGCTTGCAGCCACTCGAAGAGAAATGATGAGTTGGCAGGACAGCAGACATATCTGAGTGATGAATTTACAGAGTTTAAGTCTGCTTTGCAGTACATGGGTGCGATGTTCATGCCAGTGCCAGAAGGGGCAAATCCGTACGCATGGTATTCTCATGCCCACGACGATTATCGAGCCTATGAGCAGCGACAGTGTTCCCACGCCCACCGCCTACCCACCACCGGTTCATCCTTGGGTATATCCTCCTCCGTGGCTTGCATCTACTCATGTGCCACCACCACGCCTTTCCTCCTCCGGTGCTCGGCTCAAAGATCCTCCTCCCGGTAAGATCATTTTCTTGGTGGAGAGATGTGTCGTCATCTAAACTTTTCTTTGCAAAACCCTCCACCGACCAAGCTTTTTGATGATCAATCCTCTCCTCGGTCGGTACCTTCTGCAGCTCATTTCGCTACATACAAGCGTCGCAGAGGGCCGGGATCATCTTCAGGTAACCATGGACATGATGGAGGCGACGACATGGATGAAGATCAAGAAGAGTAGACTGGCGAGGAGCTTTTTCTCTTTTGTGTCACTTGGTGACAAAGGGGGAGAAGTTAGAGAGAGTAGCATGGGTTAGTAAGGGGTAGTGAGATCGAGGTCTTGTTTTTCCCTGTAATATTATTTATTGCCTCGATTCTCTTTTAAATTTGTGATTGTTGCTCTGGTACGCTTTATGTCATTTGAACCTTGTTGACTTCTGGTCTTAATTTTATGCATGAATTTAGGGGGAGCGTCTCTTGAATGCACATCCTTGTGGTCGAGTTGTGGTTATCTTAGTTTTGAATTTGCTCGCATATTTGTATTGCACTAACCCTTTTGCAGCTCAAAAATTTCATTCTCTCTTGGGTTGCCATCAAGTGCCACAAAGGGGGAGATTGTGAGCATCGTAGAGCCCTATTTTTTATTAGTGGCATTGACGTTAAAATTAATTAATATTAAGCGCTAGGGGGTTTTTTGGATTTCTCGGAACCCTAGCGAAGACTCGGCGTTTTTGTAAAACCCTATTTTGAAGCGTCGATAAATTTGTGAGCTGCTCCGAGGTTTCAAGTGCGTGACCGGGCGAGAGAAGAGGTCACGTATAGATTAGGAGTAGTTAGGTTCTATTTCCTATTTTTCGTTGGATTTCAAAAGGGGTTTGAATCACTCGGACTATGCCGGATCTTTGCGACCTCTCGAAAATCGGTTTCCGTAGTCCACTACTTCTAAAAATACCCAAATATTCCTTTGTGAGATATCTAGAGAGAAAAGAAAAACCCCAAACTCTCCCACACACACTCAAGCTTTTTATCAGACAAATTCCCTCTGTCGGACGGCGTCTGGAAAAGCCAGACGGCGTCCAACCAGCCAAAATCAGAAATAGTACTCGCTGTCGGACGGCGTCCGGTAGTCACCGGACGGTGTCCGATAAGGTTCAATTTTGGGTCTTTCGCGCATGTGCATCTCTTGCTGTCGGACGGCGTCCGATAAACCGCTTTTCTGTGAGCAGTAGGCTTTGTCGGACGGCGTCCGATGCCCGTCGGACGGCGTCCGGTAGAGGCTAACGGCTAGTTATTTTGTCTCCTTCCGGGGGGCAACGGCTAGTTTGCTCTTGGGGCTATATATAGATGTCTAGTGGCTGGCTACTTCGAGGTTTTTCTGCTCTCTACACCTACCACACTTATTGCTCATCAATTAGGTGATCTAGAGCCATTCCTCCACCCATAAATCATCCAAAGCCACAAATCATTGAACCCCAACACCGAGCTTCATGGAAGTCCTTCGATCCGGCATGATCGGGGCGTTTTGGGCTTGTTACTTTTGAAGACGACATCCTTCGTGGAGGCGTGGGCTTGGGAGTAGGCCTTGGCGTGTGGCTACTCTCGAGTCGGTGTACTGGTGTGAGTCCACCTCGCCGGAGTGGCGGAGCGACTACGGGAGTAAGTGAGGCGTTAGGCTCGAGAGCGAGCCGGTCCCAGCGCAAGGGGTAGCCTCAGCGGAGAGTAGGAGTTGCGGCTCGAACTTCGGTGAAACAAATTCCGTGTCGCTCTCTCTTATTTACTTTCCGCACTTACTACCGTTGCATTGATTGTGTTGTTTCTGATGCCATGTCTTAGTTGCATATTAACTTGTTTATCACTTGCGCTTGCGTATCAATTGAAACTAGGATTGGGTCACTATTAATTTGATGCTTAATTAACAAATAACCGAAAAAGTTTAAAATTACCTATTCACCCCCCCTCTAGGCCATAGGATCCTCTTTCACTATTAGATACATCAAATTTGATATCATAACTCTTCCCAAAAAGTCGAGTGTAGTTGTTGAAAACTCGATAAGATTTAGATTTTGAGGAAGAGTTGAGTATGATACCTTCATCGCATCTCTGTTTGAACTAACCCAAATGGTGTCTCTTTTTTTAGATGCACACTTTGCAATAAAAACACACAGAGTAGGAGATGGTTGGACGTCTTTCCACCAACAATTCGTATGGTATATTTTCTTGAGAAGTTGGTAAAGATAGAGATGATTGATAGCATGGAAAGCTGTGTTGATAGATTCAGCCCAAAAGTTGTCCGGCGCGTCATACTCATCTAACATAGTCATTATCATCTCAATGAGCGTTCTTTTTTGCCTTTCTATCACATCATTTTTTTGAGGTGTGTATGTGCGGAGATCGAGTTCATTCTTTATTCTTAACTCATCACAAAAATACTCAATGTTAGTATCAATGAACTCTGTCCTATTGTCACTTCTAACCTTCTTGATGAGAGTCTTAATTTTATTTTGGACCCTTTTCGCAAAAGTTTTAATGTTTTCCTAACTATGCTTTTGTTCGGCAAAAAGAACACCCACGAAAAATGAAAGAAATCATCTACCACAACTAAACAAAACAAGTTTCCACCGATGCTTGCATATATTGTTGGGCCTAACACATCAATATGCAAAAGCTCAAGTGGACGAGAGGTGGAAATGACACCTTTTGATCGATATGGGTTTGTAACTTGCTTGTCGGCTTGACAAACACTACAAAGTTTATTATTCTCAAACTACACATTCTTCAAGCCAGCCAACAACTCATTTTTGAAAAGTCTTTTCAAATTTCTTATGCCCACATGTCTAAGACGATGGTGTTAAAGTCAATCAAGTGAGACTTTAATTATAAGGCACGTCAACATTAGTTTTTTATTTTTGTCAAAAATAGACCCCATCTTAAGAAAATAGACAGCAAAACCCCAAGTCACAAATTTAGGACACAAAGAGCAAGTTGAAATCTAGCGATTCAACAAGGAGGACATTATCAATGTACAAGTCATTGGAGATAACAATTTTGCCCTTTCCTTTTACCTCACCTTTGCGGGTGTTACCGAATATGATTTTTTTGAGCCATCACCATTCTCGAATGAGGTGAACATACGTTAGTCGCACGTCATATGTTGTGTGCATCCGCTATCAAAAACCCAACGAGGACAGTCACTCTTGTAGTTCACCTACACAAATGATATCATTTTTTGTATTTAGGTACCAAAACTAAGTTATGTCCTGTAAGGTTAGTGTTCACAGTCCTAAGGGTAAAGGATTTTAAAACAAAACATTTTGTGACCTAAATTGATCTAACATGAATATTTTGATTCTTGGGACCAACATACTTGGCAAACACTTTATCATAGTTATCCCTTATAAGCAAGGAGTAAGCATCAACATTTGAACCCTTCTTCACATAGACTTTCGTCATTGTCTCAATGACCCTCAATTTAGGGATCACGTCAAAAATGGTGCGATATATAGCTCATTCCTTGACACACTCAGTTATAGGAGTTATGCGATGTTCGATGGTGTAATCGATCTGACACTCAAGATGAACTCACCAGGTTGGGAATCATCATCGGGCAATAAGAGAGGCGCTGGGGTTGCTCCACGAGATAGCCCTAAAAGGAAGTCGCCAGCGGGATCGCCACCTCGAAGCCCTTGGCCAGCGGGTGTGCCACCTCGAAGCCCTTGGCCGATCAGGCCATCAAATTCTCATTCTGGAAGCATCTGGCCAGCCCATGGTGGAAGGCGCCATCGAATGGCCCGGAGGGCAGCCGTGCAGAGAAGTTGCCGGCTAAATTGCTTGATTTTGATGATGATGTTATAATCTTAGATGATTAGAACAAAGTCTTGCAAATAAATCATTGTTCGTGGCTACTGCCCATGACAATAAATTATCTCCATAATTAGTCGTCACTGATGAACTTGTGCGTAGTCAGCAGCCAACGCGTCTGGTGATGTGTCATTTTTTTAGTGACGAATCGTGCCGTCATAAATTTTAGCCACGTGGACGCATGTTCGTCATGAAATACGGATATGCCACGTAATCAAGTGCATGGCACAGATTGTTTTAGTGACGACTAATTTCGTCATAGTTTTCTTAGATGTCGACAATATTATTCGTCACAAAACACTTCCATGCACTATCATAAAATATTTGGCCAATGCAAACAGACACTAGAACAGGCTGTGACCAATATATGCACAACATAGCACCATTGTCACCAAGTGAAATTAATATTTAGCAAAAGGATATAGAATGGTTCACATAGATCCACACATACGATGAGTAAGTTTAAACATAGTATACAAATCAAGAGCTAAGCAAAAAAGTTTTCATGTCCTTTGCTTCAATAGCCCAAAACAGAATTATGAGAGGATAAGCAAGATATGCAAGTCACTGGTTGCTGGATTGACTACGCATGAGAATGCGAAGGTATGCATTAGTTTCTTCTTGCTTCACCGAGATCCTCCATATCTTTCGGGTTCGCATCAACACTTCATCTGAATCTTGTGATTTTTTCTTCAGTTATCAATTTCCTCCCTTTGTTGATCAATGGTCTGCATTGCATTGCAAATTTACTTTGCTTTCTCCGCCTCAAGTTGCTCCTCAAGTGTTGTTCTTTGGCCGACTTTGTCGCCTTCAAGTGTTTGTCGTAAGCCAAGATTCTTCAAGAATGTGCTAGTTGCACTCTTATTGTTTAGAACCTTTGAGACAACCTCTATATGAGTACATGATGATCGACCCTCCGCATCAGTGCAAGATACCTTCCATCTCAACCTAACATAACGAACAGATAAATTTGAGCATAGCATGGGTTGATATTATGGAGATAAGTTCATACGCATGCATTTGTAAAGATTTGAGCATATATATTAAAGTGTTATTGACAAGAGTTTAATTCAGAGACAACAATATACATTCAAACATTTGTGAACATATTGAATATGAAATGAAGCTACATATTGGAAGTAAGGAACATAATACATAATAGGGAAATATATGTAGATGGCTATGCTGAAATGCTAAAATGATTAAGTTTCAACTCCAAACAAATGTGGAATTTTTTAGCATTGAAACGATAAAACAAGGTCAATTTTGTATGCTGATTTAGAATGTAAAACAAGGCCTTGGTTATGGTACTTGTATTCAGAATGTAAACAAGGTCTCATTTATGTGACATTGTTGTTCGTAACATGCCCATCTTGATGTAACAATTATTGGCTGGTTCAAAATGTAGTATAGAATTGACTTCATTGATTATTTCTTATAATTGCAACCAATCTACTAACGGCATGATCATAGAGAGGTAAATTTCAGACTTATATTGGAACAGATCAACTTGCTTTACTAAACTTGTTCAGACAAAAAATAGGATGTGACACTAACAAGAATAAAAATAGTCCAATGTAATTCTCTTCCAAAATGGGAGCATTCTTTACAAACAATTACTTAGTCCTAATCAAAATAAATTAGTAAAGACTGCGCCTAATCTAGGCCCAAGCTCAGACACACACACTAATGTATTTTTTTCATTTAATCGTCAGTAGTTCCATATTTAAATGAAAGAAGTTACAGCTATAGTTCACAGGCTGCTAGGTAAAACAACAAAAAACTTTAGTTTATTGCATCCTATTTAGAAATAAATTTTCACTCATGCCAAAACCAGCTCATTGACCATATCTCCAGTGCACACGAGATGGTTTCACTCTGACATGCAACATTTAAAGCAAAAAAAAAACCTTTTGTTATATGTGACTTACACAAGATAAGCACAGATTCATAAATCAGAAACTAATTGTTCAATGAATTCAGTCTTCTAAATGGACATAACATGGATCCTAGGGTGTTGAGCAAGTCGTATTCCAGAGTTGGACAATTAGAATTTGCTAGAGACCCCAAAATGATCGTGATGATTTTGGCCAAGGCTCATGGGCTAACAACTTGAAATCAAAGATCCAATGATAAATATTTATTGAAACTACGGTGCTCCTAATAGAAGACATCGCACGGTAGTGTCTATACATACAAGTCTAACTACTGTAAACATCTATTTATCTTTTTTCAGAATACGAAGGCAAATAAAATGTAGACAAATAAAAAGTATACTGGCTGATTAATTTTCCCAAAGAAGGCTTCTGTTTAAGTTAAGTCTGGAAGAGTATTACAGGCATTAGTTCCCGTAGTTTGATGTTCTTATACCCCCAGGTATCTGATCTGGCTCCATGCTACAATAAGAAAGCCCAAGGTCTAGAGGTAATATTTGCTAATTTAATTCAGGTGAAAAAGGAGAACCCATCAGGCTAATGATAGAAAAAGTTGTGATGGTACATATATTGTAGTTCAATAAAAAGTAAGACATCAACTGGGTTTTTTCTAGTATAGGTTAGTTTACATACCAACAAGCATATAGTTGGAGTCTGCCAACACTAGAAGAAAGAAAGATGCACTGTTTATAATTCTAACTTTTATTTAGTAATCAAATAATAGAACTATGAAGAGCATCATACTATTGCGCGTTGCACAGGTTCAGAATATGCCTCCTTCTTCTTGCTGTAGTGGCATGCCTTGTGCCACCTGGAGCCATGTTGTCGGTGTCACAACTTTTGGGTCTTGCAGCAAGCCTTTTGACCACTCTCTTATATTTCTGATACACAAGAAGAAATCATCAATGCAATTGTGTGAACTAAAAGAAATAGGTAGCAACACAACAATAACTTAAAGCAAGCAACACCTACAAATTAGATGAACAAGACTGATGTGATGCAAAACAGTAACTAACATCCTTAGCCCCCAGCAAGATAGATGAACAAGAACCTTTCAGGGTGAAGTTGAGGGTGAAGTGATGATGGCAGTGTCATCTCCCTCGGTTTCGCTATCCTCTTCTGGATCATAATCGGAGTCGTCTCTCTTTCTACCCTTAGGTTTCCTAGGCTTTACAGTGCTAGTTGACTGTAGATTTTTTGCAAGTTGGTGGAGACCAAGGGATTGTAATTTGTTTTCAATCTGCGCATTCATCTTTATTTTCATACTGCTTTCTAAATAGCACACAGTTATTCAAGCAGACATGGATAGAATCATATCCAAGACCCAATTCACCGAGGTATTGCTTCACTTCATAAAATGAATTGGGAAGTTTGCAATGAGGGAAAGCTAGTGACAACAGCTTCGCTAGTGCATCAAAAGCAGAATTGCTGATCCGATAGTATGACTTGACATGAAGTAACTTCACGAGAAAAGAGAATCTTGAAAATGTAGATTCTGAGCAAAGTTCCCGCTTCGCATCTTCAAGCACTTTAGCAAAATTTGGATGTTGTCTATCTTGGTCCGCAGCTGTAAAGAGCTCCTCAATCAAATCGGGCATTCCTCCATCATCGTTGTCATCCTCACTAACAACAAAGCCATCGTGACCAGAACTTCCCATATTGTAATCATTTTCATCGATATGAACTGGAGATTCCACGACGTCAGCATCGAATGATTCTCCATGATGAACCCACCTCATGTATGTACTTGACATGCCATAAATATGAATGTGATCTTCCACATGGGACTGAGGTCTTCGTGTCTGATTAAGACATCGACGACATGGACAAAATATACCATCATTCTGATTAAATCTCTCTCGAATAAATTGCATGAATTCTCCAACGCCTTTGATATATGCAGGGGTAAATTGTTTACCATTTATCCAACTTCTGTCCATCATCTGTTCAACATCATGAGAGCAAATAAATAATTAAACATGTATAAATGTGTTTTTAAACAAATAGATTATCAAATATATCAAAAGGAGGCTAACGAGTAACCAATCCTATGAAGTAATCAACATACACCGTAAAAAGAGATACCTTTTCCGCTTTTATGTTATCTCCGATTTGTTCTGTCGTTCGGCACAATCAATTAGATGTTATCTCGATCCACTTAGCACTGATCGACACCGCACAATGTGCTAAAAACTTCCACAGCAATGGTGACGAGGCTAGGCCAAGAAAACAATATTTCGGACAACAAAAACAAATAATTAGTCTTATCTATTTTAAACTAACAAATCAATCTGCTTAATATAAAAATCATTTACTCAATTAAACTAGAATCTTGTGGTATTGTTGCACTAATAGTAAAATAGTGTATTCAAGAATACAAGATTAGTACCGAATTAGCAATCGATGGAATCTTGATTGGTTGCTCAGGTGTCGGTGTTGCTATATCGATCAAGCACTTAGGCATGGGTCGTGCGCCTCGTCATGGAGTGATCGCGTCGTGAGCACTTATAAGGTAGCCTGGTGGCTCAGCAGGAAGGCTAGACGGAGACTCGGCGACATGGTCTCACGACGACTCGGTAAGACGGCGGCTTCATGATACGGCGACTCGGCGACGGCGCTGCAGCCTTTTTACAGACACGATTCGGCGACGGCGCTGCAGCCTTCGTACAGATGCGACTCGGCGACGGCGCTGCAGCCTTCGTACAGACGAACTCGGATCAAGCCCAACGCATGAAAGGCCCAAGGCAAGGCGCGCTTGTACTGGACTCCCGCTAGGCTTCATCGTACGGTACATAAAATTCATAATCTACTTGTAACTCACAAACTAATTCTAGCTCAGTGGAAGGATGTCATTGCCTTATAGCACAGATCGCAGGTTCGATTCCCAGGAGCGGCAGCGTTAAAAAGATTTTTTACTTGTGGCCCAAACGTGGGTCCCACATGCACTACGAACTTCAGGGGGCTCCACAATTCTAGAAATTTTATTTTTCAAAACAAAAAATGCGACGTCAGACACACAACATACCAACTCGGCCACGTCAGACATCATGACGAAAGCATATCATCACCGTATACATATGTATGTGATGTCATCCTTGGATCAGTAGCCGAACACGAGGCCCTCGTTTTTATGACGATATCTACGAGTGTTTTATGACAAAATTTTATGTTTCGTCACTGAAAAACCTGGCCGACCGATGCAGGCTACGATCTATGACGAACAGAAACAAAGTGTCACAAAAAAACATTTTTCCATGACGGGAATTGGAAATGTCACGGAGTTTTCATCACAGATAATCACTTTTCTTGTAGTGGGAGCATGAAGTCATAAACAAAATTTGAGTTAGAACCACACCTTCAAAAGGGGCTATATCTTAATATATAAGTAAACTAAAACATGCACAACAAGTTTTTTGCAACCTATTTTTCAAAAATTGATCGAGGTAGATTTAGATTCAAAATTCTTCATCGATCATGAAAAAACATGCTTTTCCAAATTTAAATTAAGGTGGCAACTACATCTAACTACAAGTGTACTGAGGAAAATGCTACTAACCTTCAAACACTTGACTTGGAGTAAAATCATCAATTTTTTATAAAAATTGGGCAGCACCTCCCAACCAAGACTGTGCGGCTCTCTTCCCCCTTCTGCTTTCTTCATGTGCGAGACTTGCGGAGGAAGACGACTATTTAAATGAGGACTATCGGTGAAAACTGGTACTCTACCGGTTGGTTAGTGGTAGTTACATGAGAAACCTTTACTGGTTTGGCCCACGAATGTGTAGTAAAACTACACATTGCTGTCAGTTTCAGCTAGCCCTGGCTGGCTTTTTAGCCGTTGAACCGATAGTGATACAACCATCGCTACGAATTCGTGGCTAATCGATACAGATGCAGTGGCTGTAAAACCCACTTCTCTAGCAGTGATCTATAAGAGGAGGGAGCTGGTTCAGGTTGATATGTCTATAATCCACAAGCCACGTGCATCATCTCGGAGATTTTAGGGAATAAGGGAAAAAAAAAAGCTCTATTACGTGTATAATCCACGGTAGTGTCAGGCCCTCGGCATTTCGATATGCAATATATAGTGTTGGGAAACCATCTGTGGTGGGAGCCCGGCCCGCACGGCTCTGGCAAGAAGACGGCATCGCTAGGGCAGGGCGGCTTCCCCACGGTGGGGCCCACATATGGACCTAGCCTAAACCCTAAGCAGTACTATATAAGAAGAGGTGGAGCACCTATTGTAGATACAGATCTGAGAATTAATAAAGCAGAGCTCCACCCATACATCTTTGTGTCCTCTGTGATTGCGCTTTCTCTATGATTGATTGCCACGTTTGTACCTCGGACTACACTCGGTAGCGAGGTTTCTTAACACGTTATCAGCGCGCTCGCTCCCTGACGTGCCGATCCATCCGCGAGGAAGACCGATCTGCATCTACTTCTACCACGAAGGTATTTTTGGACGCCGATTACCCCGTAGATTGTGATCTGTGTTTGGTGTTGGTTGCAGATCGAGAAGAATTGTTGTGTTTCCCTAGTAGATTGGAAATTTTTTTGCAAAGAATTCGCATAGATTTGTTTCGTTTTAGGGATTTTCGTATTTATCAATCTGGACGATTGACCACGGCAATGCCATTGTCGCCCCATGCCGGTGCGGCCGTTGCTATCGTCGCGCTGCCACACCGCCAGCGCCGCGCCGGCAGCGCCGCCACGCAGGCGCCCGCCGTCCGCTGACGCCCACAGCGTGCCCGCCGCGCCCGGTCGCGCCCGCCGCGCCGCCGCCCGCTTACATCGCTGCCACCCGCCTGTCCGCGCCCTACTTACCCACGCAGCGCCGCGCGCCCTCGCGCCCAGCCAAGGCCGCCTCCTCATTGGCTGGCCAAGGCACCGCCATTGGCCACCTGCGCATCACCGGATGGGCCTCCCCTAGCGCCGCCGCCCCGCTTAGGCAGCCCCTAGTCGCCGCCCCGTTGGGCCCGCCTTGCAGCGCCCATTGCATGCGGTGCCACCCATGCCGGGCCGCCCCCGTCATGGGCCACCACTGTAGCAGGCTAAATCGAGGGAAAAAGAAAACGAAAAGAAAAGAAGCCCTTTTTGGCCGGGAAAGTTTCTGAAAATTGCAAAAATCCTCTAATTCTTGTAGAATCACCTATTAGGTTTTGAAAATTACCTGTTTCAAACCCTTATAAGATTACGTGCAGCCTTGCTAGCAGCAGGTCGTACGCTGGACCGAGAGGTCTGAATTAAGCGGAATTTTCAAAAGAAATTTGAAAAACCCTGAATTCTTGCAGAATTAAGTGAATTGCCTTTGAATTGTTTATTTACTGCTTAATATTCCTGTGTAATTATTCTGCAAATTATTGCTTGTTATATTATCAGTAATTAGTTTGCATCTCGTAATGGCACCATACTGAAACCGTGAGAATTATTTTATGTCACGCACCACTCTAGGTTGATTACCTGAAGTAATCATATATTTGGTTATCTTGCAGATGACTGGCCTTGCAAGCCGTGATTTCGAGGAACTTGCCTCCCAAGGACAGAACTTTCTGACCTGGAAGTCCGATGTTGAAATTGTCCTGGACAGCAAGCAGCTGTGTTCCACCATTGGCATTGGCCGAGGCAACCCCATCGCTGAATGTAATTACCAGCCTCAGATTTCCTCGGGCATCACTTGTCACCCACTCAAAAGTGAGTACATGGCGTGACAAGTCCCTCAAGTCGTGGAACCCGCCTGCAAGCGCTTTTGAGAGGTTGAAGTACTCAATTCTCCCACAAGCCCAAAGCAGGATCGAATCGCCGAGGGTGGCCGACTTTAAGTCATTGTCGACTATAACTCACATTGCACCGCATTTGCACCAATCTAAGGCTCTGTGGCAAGCCTGTCTCTGAGCAAGACAAGATTGAGAAAACCCTCTCTACTTTCCATCCTAATGAAATTCAGCTAGCCCGCAGCTACCGTCAGGACAATATTGAGGAGTATAGCACTCTCATCGACATGATGATGGTGTCTGAAACTCATGATAATGTCTTGATGAAGAATTTCAAGTCCCAAGCACCGAGTAACCCGAATGGCACTGAAATAAATGCCAATAGTTACAAGGTGAAGAAGCCCAATAAGAAGGGCAAGAAAGGGAAAGGAAAGAAAGGGGCAGCAACTGACAAGTCTGGTAATCAGGGGCCACGCAAACCGTATGGCCAGCAGAACCAAACGTGCTATCGCTGCGGCCTGAAGGGGCATTGGTCAAGGATCTGCCGCGAGCCCAAAGAAGTGGTCGCGGCACATCAGGCCAAGAAGAAGCGTCCAATTGAAGCGCATCTAGCAGAGCTTCAAGTTGAGAAGACCAAGCCCGAAGATGAATTTGAAGAGGATGATCTCCTCGGGGAGGAACTGGCATCTCTTCCCCTGCCTCCTCCTGGCCCTGTCCCTGAAGGCACCATGAAGATTGATCACTTTGATGACTCTGACATTCGGGAGAGTGTGGACGCAATGTTCACTGAGTCTATCTAGTTTTTATTTGCAGCCTGTTGCTGCTATTACCTTAGAGTGGTTGCGTTAGAAGACATTTAAATGAACTTTAGAATTTCCCCCTTGCATTGTAAGCTCTAGGGGAGCATATTTTAATTCTCGTGGTTGGTCTTGAAGAACCCTGAATTTTAGTATGATTGCATTTATAGTATTTGAATTTTGCATGAATTATATGCTTTGCATATGTGGATGTGCCATTACCTGATTGTAACTATATATATATTTGTGTAGCGCCCATGGAGGAATTGTGCATTGTGGATAGTGGTACTACGAATAGTATCATGCGAGAATCGAAATACTTCCACTATCTCAAGAATCTTGGTTGTATCACCACTATCACCGAAGCGACACTTGCATTGTAGGCTCAGGAAGAGCATCTATAATTTTGCCTATGGGAACTATTATTGAAATGAAAGAGGCATTATTATACCCTGAATCCACTCGAACATTATTGAGTTTTCGCGACATCCGTGCCAATGGATTTCATATAGAAACCATAGAAGAGAATGGCAATGAATTTTTGTGCATTGTGCAGACAGCGGATGAAGCGAATTCTAGAAGTTCGCCTCCTTAGAATCTGGGCTATACCACACTAGTATTAGAGCACCAAAGAAGTGTTCACCTCTTAAGACGACCTTTAGAAGCTCTGAACTCTTTTCCCTCTGGCATAGCAGACTTGGCCACCCTGGTCTTAGAATGATGAGAGAAATTATGAATAATTCGCAAGGCCATGGTATTAGTGTTAGAAATTTTCCGAACCATGAAGATTTTATGTGCACCAGCTGTGCCACCGGAAAAATGGTTACTAGGCCATCGGTCCTGAAGGTTAGAGATGAAGTCCCCGCTTTCCTTGAACGAATTCAGGGAGACATTTGTGGCCCTATCCAGCCCCTGTCAGGGCCGTTTAGATACTTTATGGTGCTCATTGATGCTTCCTCGAAGTGGTCGAACATGAGTTTACTCTCGACGAGGAACCACGCGTTCGCGAAGCTAATCACGCAGATTATCCGTCTTAAGAATGTGTTCCCCGAGCATAACATCAAATCCATTCGCATGGACAACGCCGGCGAGTTTACCTCAAAGGCCTTTGATGATTATTGCACCGCATCGGAGATTCACCTTGAGCACTCAGTACCGCACGTTCATACGCAGAACGGGCTAGCAGAGGCATTGATTAAGAGAATTAAATTCATTGCCCGGCCACTTCTCTTGCAGTCTAACTTACCGAACTCTTGCTGGGGACATGCAGTCCTTCATGCATCTAATCTCATCAACTATAGACCATCGGCCCACAACATCCATTCACCTATGCAACTAGCGCAGGGCTTGATCCCCAAGATCTCGCATCTTAGAAAATTTGGCTGCAAGGTATATGTACCTATACCACCCCCTCAGCGTGCCGCTATGGGCCCTCTCCGAAAGTCTGGGATTTATGTTGGATATGAGAGTATCTCAATAATCCGATATTTAGAACATATGACTGGAGATTTGCATACGGCTCGGTTCGCTGATTGCATATTTGACGAGGATAATTTCCCGTCATTAGGGGGAGAGAATAAGCCACCAGAAGATGAATGCCGAGAAATCACACGGCAAGCGAAAATGCGGCAAAGATTAGACCCTCGCACTAGTGAAGCAAATGGTGAGGTCCAGAAGATCCTAGACTTGAATAAATTAGCAAATGCACTGCCTGATCACTTTTGTGACTTGCAGGGAGTGATTAAGTCGCATGTGCCTGCACGCAATGCACCAGAGAGGGTTGCAGTACCAAAACAAATAGAAGGTACCCCTCAACCTGCTCAAAGGCCTAAGAAAAGAGCAGGGAGTCTGGTTACTTCAACCTCAAGTACCCGGGGACGCCTGGGAAAAAGAGGGAAGGAGAGCTTATCACAACCAGTCATAAAAGCACCCCACCGTGGGAAGAGTAGCCGGTTGAGACCCGGCACTGGTAAGGAGCCTGCTAGCGAGGCCCTCCCAGATTTGAATGTTCTCCTGCAGGAACCCGAGAATGTTCCACAAAGAGAACCGCAGCATAATGTCAAGCAAATGTGAGCGCACACATCGGCTATAATAAACTAAAGGAACTTGCTCCCGCTAAGGGGATATGCGGTGAAGAGCAAGGTAAACAATTGCCCGAATCAACCCATGATGAAATGGCCATAAACTATGAATTATCCAGGGAAGTAATGAATAGAGCCACAGCCATAATCGACATTTACTAAGCGAAGAAAATTGCCTCCATAATTGAAAATGATCCTGAGCCTACATCTCTAGCAGAATGTAAAGTAAGGTCGGATTGGGAAGAATGGAAAAAGGCAATTACTGCAGAACTGACTTCCCTGAACAATAGACAAGTGTTCGGGCCTGTAAGCCGTACACCGAACCACATACGCCCTGTAGGGTACAAGTGGGTCTTTGTTCGTAAGAGGAATGAAAGTAATGAAGTTGTGAGGTACAAAGCAAGGCTGGTAGCTCAAGGTTTTACTCAACGTCCTGGAATTGACTATGAGGAAACTTACTCCCCGGTCATGGGCAGCATTACCTTTAGATATCTCATCTCAATGGCAGTTAATATGAACTTAAGAATAAAATTGATGGATGTTGTGACCGCCTACCTTTATGGTAATTTAGATTCTGAAATCTATATAAAGGTACCTGAAGGTATACCCGTCCCGAATGACGACAGAGCCAATAGGAATCTATATAGTGTAAGACTTGTGAAGTCTCTATATGGACTAAACCAGTCTGGGAGGATGTGGTATAATTACTTAAGTGACTTTCTCTGTAAGAAAGGCTACGCAAATAATAAAGATTGTCCCTGTGTCTTTATACTGGCGATTCCCGAATGGATTCTCTGATAGTCTCCAGATATGTAGATGATCCGAACATCATCGGGACAAATGAAGAAGTTGAAGAAGCATGCTCTTACTTGAAGTCTGAGTTTGAAATGAAAGACTTAGGTAAAACTAAGTACTGCTTAGGCTTGCAGCTCGAGCATTTTCCTCATGAAATTTTGGTACAGCAGACTACCTATACTTAGAAAGTTTTGAGAAAGTTTGGCTTTGATAAAGCATATTCCTCCAGAACTTCTATGATAGGGAGGTCTTTGCAGAAGGAAAAAGACCCCTTCCGACCCAAGGAAGAGGGGGAGGAAATCCTCGGGCAGGAAGTCCCGTACTTGAGTGCAATAGGAGCACTCATGTATCTTGCTAACAATACACGGCCCGATATTGCATTCGCCGTGAACACGTTGGCTCGATATAGTGCAGCGCCCACGAAGAGGCATTGGAACGGAATAAAGGTTATCTTTCGATACCTCCGTGGAAGTATTGATCTTGGCCTGTTTTACAGGAAAAACCAAGATATGAATATTGTTGGTTATGCCGATGCTGGGTACCTTTCGGACCAGCATTCTGGTAAATCACAAACTGGGTATGTTTTCCTGTGTGGTGGCACTGCAATGTCATGGAAGTCGTCCAAGCAGACGCTTGTGGCTACGTCCACAAACCACTCGGAAATCATTGCATTATATGAAGCATCCTGTGAATGTGCATGATTAAGAAGAATGGTGAAACACATCCTGCAGTCATGTGGATTACCTATTGAGCAAACCCCTATAATTATCTATGAAGATAATGCCGCTTGTGTTGCACAAATGCAAACGGGTTATGTGAAAAGTAATCTCACTAAGCATATAGATTCCAAGTTCTTTTATGCGCATGGACTGTATAAATTGAACGAAATAAGTATCCAGCACACCAAATCCTGTGAGAATTTGGCTGACCTGTTCACTAAGTCATTACCTACCGCCTCCTTTGAAAGGTGTGTTAGGGGCATTGGAATGATCAGGCTCAAAGAAGTGCTGAATTTAGGGGGAGATAATTCACACGCCCTGAATTAAAACTTTGGCATGAATCTGGAGTACCCAACTCGATCTAGAAGATTGAATGCAATGTTGGGTGATTTGTACTCTTTTTTCTTTGGTGAGTTTTTCCCTGAAGTTTTCTCACATAAGGTTTTTAATGAGGCAAATCGTGCGCACAACAAGCGTATGCTATGTACTCTTTCTCCAATCCTTTTTTTTCCATTGGGTTTTTGGATGGAGTTTTGATGAGCCATATGCATCTCGCTGGCAAGGTCCAAGGGTGAGTGTTGGGAAACCATCTGTGGGGAGTCTGCCCAAGACGGGCTCTGTGAGCAAAGACAAGACGGCTAGAATGGTGGCAGCTTCCCACGGTGGGGCCCACATATGGACCTAGCCTAAACCCTAAGAAGATTATATAAGAAGAGGTGGAGCACCTATTGTAGACACAGATCTGAGAATTAATAAAGCAGAGCTCCACCCATACATCTTTGTGTCCCCTGTGATTGCGCTTTCTCTATGATTGATTGCCACGTTTGTACCTCGGACTATACTCGGTAGCGAGGTTTCTTAACATATAGTTCATGTTTATTTCCGTATGATCTTCAATGCATCTATATATACACGGGTTCCGTACATCACTTCCTCGATGTGCTTAATTAGTAATCACAGCTCATAGATACACGAAATTAATTACATGTGGATGTATCTGCTTATGCCGTCCGTATGATCGATAAGGATGTCCTGGCAAATTCCATATCAGCCAGCCATTGTTGGTCTAGACTAGTGATTTTAGTTTGCTCCGTGCCGCATTCGCTACAAACCTGGTTGGCTAAAACCCAGGCCCGAACCGTGTCCGCTTCATCATCTTCATAAACTCCTCCAGGTCTATCTCACCGTCACCTGCAATATGCATGCATGTTGTTAAGACTGTAATCATTTCCTGATCCTGTCATAAAAAGCGGTCGTTTTTGTTAGATTATAGGTGTACCATGCACGCACGGCATGCTTGATCCCCTGTGATCACACATTCACACATATTAATGTCACTGGCGTCTTTCATAATCTTCTTGATCTGTTCCTAGCCTATCGATCGATGGCTAAGATATGAAAGGTCCTCCATCTATATATATCGTACTATATTCACTACAGGAATGTGTATCAGTGTCGGTGGCTAAAGCCCCCGACACAGGTACAAGCCGCCGACAAAAGCTCGCCGACGCTGTCTGGCCGACATAGGTAAACTATGTCGGCGGCCCCGCCGATAAAACGGAAACATGGGAAGGGCTTTCCTGCGGTCGGTCTATGTCGGCGGCATTTGTAGCTGCCGATATAGCGTTTGGAAAACGGCCCGATCCTGTCACGGCGCTCTGACTTGTGGCTAAATGGTCCGAACGGGTTTCACTACGGTTTCGCACATGCTACGACGTCAAAATTAATTAACAATGACTAAACAACAAAAATCACGCTTAACTGCCGTATTTCTTAATTAATTAAGAGCACTAATGTTGTCGGCCCATAAAATACCGACGACATAGCTACCACATACCAAAAAAAAGTTGGGATTACCTCGGGTTGGGGTCCCGACGGGTGGCAGCGGCGGAAGGACGGGTTCAGGGGCGGCGGCGGCACGGCGAGAGCAACGGCCGATGGGGGAGAGAGGAGAAGAAAAGGCGGCTCGGGAGGAGGGAGGACGGGAGGCTACTCAGGAGGAGAGAGGGGCGGCGCGCGGGGGGCGGCCACATGTGAGACGGCGGCGACGGCGGGGCGGCGGCGGCGGAGGAGGCGCGACTCGGGGAGGAAGAAGGGCGGCGCTATGGGGCAAGCATGGCGACCGCGGCGGCGGCGGCGCAAGAGAGCGTTATTCGCGGCGCTAAGTGCGGGCTAGGGCACTTAGCGCACGGGCCACTTCTTTTTGTAACTAGAAGGTCATTGTCGGCGGCCAGGGCCGCCGACATTGATAAAAAGACCGCCGACACTTCTTAACATAAACAGCTTTATAATTTAAGGGTCCCACTCGTCAGTGACAAAGGTCAGTATTGGCGGCACCCATTAAACCGCCGACATAGATACACCAGTGTCGGCGGCCACTATTTCAGCCGCCGACATAGATCCTCCCCAGTTCAACCCCGACTTCTCTGCGGCCTCCCCGCCCGCAGACCGAATTAACGCCCTTTGGTAGCTCGCAATCAAGGTTAATGCTAGGGGTGTGCAAGTACAAACGTGCAATGGGACGACGAAAGTGGCCAATGTTGTTTTTTTGTGTTAGGAAATCTTTTGCAGTACTTGCTTGAGCACTGAGTAGTACAGTACTCCTACCGCTGCTAGCTTCTGTAAACTTGAGAATGGTCATTACTAGCAAAATCTCAGTTCTCAATGCATTCAATTTTCAAGCCTTCCCTCATATTTTTTACGTCATCTGCGCGCTACAAACCGACATAGACCCTCCCCAGGTCAACCCCGCCTTCTCTGCGGCCCTCCCCGGGCCCATGGGGTGTACGCTAGGTGCCAAGTGGCATCCTAGGTCATGCTACTGGCATGAGGCCTCATTGGACCGGGGAGTGCCGTCTCGGCTTGAGCTATACGGCGACTTCCTTTGTAACCTTAACAGCGTATCGGCTTTCGGGCTCGATCGGCTTATGGTTCCGAAGGAAGTCGCCGTAGAGGTCGACCCAAGACGGCACTCCACGGTCCAATGAGGCATCATGCCAATAACATGACGTAGGAAGCCACTTGGCACCTAGCGACACCCGCGGGCCCCGGCAAAGCAGAGACAGGCGGGCTTTGCGGGAGGATTCAGATCGGCGGCCACATATATGGCCGCCGTGATATGTGAATCAATGTCGGCGGCCTTTTTTTCAGCCGCCTACATTGTCTAGTAAATGTCGGCGGTTAGTACTGCGGCCGCCGACACAGACCCTCCCCCAAGACAATCCCGCCTTCTCTCCGGCCCGGACGGGGGCCATGGGGTGTACGCTAGGTGCCAGGTGGCTTCCTAGGTCATGCTACTGGCATGAGGCCTCATTGGACCGAGGAGTGCCGTCTCGGCTCGAGGTATACGACGACTTCCTTTGTAACCTTAACGTCGTATCGGCTTTCGGGCTCGATCGGCTTATGGTTCCAAAGGAAGTCACCGTAGAGGTCGACCCGAGACTGGACTCGACGGTCCAATGAGGCCTCATGTCAACAGCTTGACCTAGGAAGCCACTTGGCACCTAGCGTAGACACCGTGGGCCCAGGGAGGGCCAGAGAGAAGGTAGGCTTGAGGGGGGAGGGTCTGTGTTGGCGGCCTTACTAAATACCGCCGACACTGACCGAGTTATATCGGCGGCATAACAGGAGGCCGCCGAGATAGATGCTACCAGAAACATACAAAACAATGTGGAGCCTATATATGTTGAATAAACTTATTTGCTCTCTTGGTTATCAGCGAGTGGCGCGGCGTGTGCTCCCTGCAGGTCGTGGGTTCGAGCACCGCCGCGCCCCCTGATTTTTTTATTTTACGTGTGTCAGCGGCCTTTGGTATGCCGCTAACACAGACGGTATCCAGGCTCACCCGCTGGCCCAGCATGTCAGTGACCTCGCTTGACTGACGCGTGGGACCGCTTAAACGTCCTCCTGTTTGACCCGTTATTATTCCGTCTGGGGGGAGTGTTCAATATCGGCGGTTCTAGTGTAGCCGCCGACATATCCTAATTGGTGCCCTCCAAATTTGAATTTTCATTTGGCGGGCGGGAGGGGGATAAGAAGTGTCGGCGGTTTGGTTTTAGCCGCCGAGACTGCCTTGCTCTGTGTCGGCGGCTTACGTGGGGCCGACGACATTGGTTTGTCGGCGGCTATGGCCGCCGACACTAGCTTTTCTTGCCGCCCACATAGAATTCGTTTCCTGTAGTGATTCCTCTTTGCCATATATTATGAACATTGTTCTTCGATCTATCATGGTATCAGACATAGGTTTCTCCTGTGATCCACTTTTGCAAACCCTAAATCTCCGGTCATCCACACCATTATTCTAGCCACGACATGGCATTCTCCGGCGAGATCTCCACCGACAGACATCCCGTCCTATTCTCAAATGGTGTCTCCACCGGCATCCCCATTGACACCTGGCTTGGCAACTCCATTGGCTTGTCTTCCTCTTCCTCAATGATCCCTGCCCTACACATCGATGTTCCATACCTCTTAGCTGCCTAATGGGTTGCTGTCATGCAGGTTGTCGTGTTTCCCAACACCCATCAAGGTCGTGTCCTCCGCCTCCCATATCACGCACGCCACCATCGTGCATGCTGCCGCCTCTTGTGTCATCACCATGCTGCCTATGGAGCCCTCGCCGCTTCCATGCTGATGGACACCAGCTTCGCCAACCCTCCCAACCTAGATCTCGATGACCTCGATCTCCATCTCGGCGGTGCCGTCGCACCTCCCTATAGTTGAATTAGATTTTCAAAAGCATGTTAAATTCCCGATTTAGCTTTTTCATAAACAAAAGAATTTTTGAAAACTTTGGATTTCATGAAAATCAAAGTAGTATTAATTTTATAAGTATTTGTTGTGTTATTAATTATTTAAAAATATATTTTAAAAAACCATCATTCCTAAATTTCAAGAACATTCCCTTTTCATTAATCATTCCTTTCCCTGTTATTTTATTTTCCCTTTCCCTTTCCCATTCCCTTCCTTTTTCATTCCTGCGTAGCAGCCTCTATTGGGTTGGCCCCATGCCAGCGCAATACCCCTCCATCGCAATCCCCTTTTTCTCTCTCATTCATTTCTCTCACTTACACATAGGCCCCTCTTCTTCCTATTCCTCTTCTTCTCCTCTTTTCTTTCCTTTTCCCCTCCTTTTTGCTTCGTAGACAACACATGCATCACCTCGACGGTGTGCTGCCATCTCCGCTCCGTGATCTCCTTACCCTATAAACGCCACCCCTTCTCTTCACCTTGGCACCACCATCCTCTCTTCCTCCACTGCCTACAGGCCGCCTCCCTCTTGGTGCCTTCTTTCTCAAAGCTTTGCCATCACATTCTCACCACAAGATTGCTAGAACTTAGGTGGAATTGCTCACCGGACCCAAAGCGGTCGCCTCCTAGTCAATTTGTCATCTCTAGTAAAGGTGAAGTCTCTCTCTCACCCATCCTAGCTCTTCCTCCATCCCATGAACTCACCTCTATGCTTACGACCTCGGAGATCTCTCGAAAGCTACCACAACATATGTTCTGCCACCGCGATCACCGTTTGTCGTCACTGGCGTCGTTTCCCACATGCTCTAGCCATAGTCGACACCACCATGGGGACCTCCGCTCCCCCACACACCTACTAGTGTTGCTGCCTTACTCTGGCTCATTGGTAGCCGGCAAGTGTTCGCCCTATTAGCGAACGACCATGCATGTAGGCCGGTGTCGACGTGGGCGCAGGCCACCCTGTTGCCTATCGTGGGTTTCTGCATCATGGGTCGCTGTGCCATCGGCCACAACATGCATGTAGTGAGTTGAACTGGCTCCCACCTTTGCATCTGGTCATGGGCTAAGCCGCAGTGCATGCTACCTAGGCCCATCCAATTCTGATGGGTCACCCCCAACTCTTTTTCAATTTTTCCTGTAAATATTTTTATATTTTTAGGCCATTTCATATACATGTTTAAATTAATTAAAATCAACCTTATAAATTTCTTTAAATTTGTAATTTCAATTCTTTATATTTAATTTATTTGATGATTTTTTTAGAAATTTTGTATTTGTCCTCGTTTATATCGTTAGAGTTGTGTAATTACGAGGAGATCCACGAAAATCAAGATTTGCATCTTGGAGGATCTGAATATGTCCATGATAAAATATTTTATACATTCTAAAATGTCGATGCCAAATTCAAGTGATTAATAAAGTTTCTAGATGTAGTTAAATTACTATACATATTTAACCTCTAGGAATATTCACTCTTGTCTAATGATATTCTATTGTTTAGTTAAAATATGCTTTGCCATATTTAGTTTGTCATTTTCCTGTATTATTTATGATTCCTCAAATTTATTCAAAATATGTTATTATTGTTAAATGTGGAAGCTATGGGATAATATCGGTGATGAATCTGCTTATGGAAAATGGAGGCTTAGGTAAAGGCTAACTAGAGCTACATCAATTGCACCGGCATTTGAGGTCCCAAATTAATTACAGTGTCTTGTTCCACTCTTATCTATTGAAATGTGGTTTTGCTAGTGTAAAAGGAGAGTACAGGGCAAAAGATAATTAGAGCTCGATCGATTGCGCTAGATCCGAGTTTCATGGTTAATTACTGTGTCTTACCAGTCTCCTCTTGGGATTTCGGAATGTGGATTTGCCCGCCGAGGGTCGTTGAGTGTTGTGCCACCGATGCTCCAGTTGTGTACTCGTGTGTTTTGGCACGATTTTCCATGGAGTTAAATATTCTTAAAGAAAAGGTTTGAAAGTTGATTAATTTGACAAAACACTTTGAAAATCTATGGGCTAAAGTTTATAAAATTGGCATTTATGCAAAATACACCTCCCCTCCTTTAAGACAGCGCCTTGCAGGGCATTTCTTACTTACCGAGTAAGTATGAAGCATACACACCATTGTCTTTTTTAGGGGCTACTTATTCCAGCGAGCACGAATCTTTGCGGATGCTGAAGAACCAAATGTATCAGATGATCTCAAGGAGGACTTTCCAAATGCCTAGGCTCGCATATTCCTCCAATTTTTGGTTTGGAGTTCCATTGGATCTACTGTAAGGATTTATTTGTACTCATTATGTTTCTGCTCCTATAAGACCTAAGCGTCTAATATAGCAAACTCTGATGAAATAATAAAGTTTTAAGTTTTCGACAATGATTTTGAGGAGGGAAGAAGGTGGAGACAAGGATGACAATTGGGTCCCATACTTGAAAACTCACTTTAAAAGAAGAAAATGCAACATGTGTAGACCATGCAACAAAATTGCTCACACGGTACAATATGAGATTTTCGAGGTTAGTGGTTAAGTGTACTGACTATCAACGGTTGAGGGTGTGAGGTAGATTTTTTTTAAAAAAAGAAGTTACTAGTTTTCAAAGCATTTGTGCAAATATATTAGGTTACTTTTTGTTGAGATTAAAATTTTTAATGATCTTTTCAAATTCAAATTCACATATTCAAAACACATGTCAAAAACCGGTTATCATCTCTACCAGCTATACCAGACCACTAATTTTTTTAATACCATTATTTGAATCCCAATTGCACACTATATAACACTATACGAACCTTCAAACCTTTATTTATAAAATTATTCACTGCACACTCTATCCATCAATATAAAATCTTTTCACACTTTACACTAGACTCTACAATATTTCTTTCCTTCGGTAGTCATATCCCTACTTACTCTATTTTATGGGACTGACTTATCATCAGGCGCCTGAGAGTTATTTATCTCTCAGTCGATTTTCTAGACCATTGATCAAACATCTTTATATGACATATAAAAGATCTAACGGTAGAATTTAGCTATGTGAAAATCGACTGAGACTTATTTAAAAATCAGTCGCCTGAGAAGCAGCAAAACCGCTATTTTATAGCTTTATCTATGGATGTTCATGCACTGATGTTAGGAAGGTGTAATGGGAGATTAGTACTAGGCATTGGGTAGTTTTTTTTCCATCTTTTCTGTGTATTGAGATTAGCAGTACGCATTAAAAGTGACACAATATTTTCATCCTATCAGGTACTCTCTCTGTCCAAAAATATAATACGTGATTTGACTTGGCACGGTCTTCAGGAATATACTTTGATGCTTAATTTTTAATTATATATTGTTTGTGATTATAAAATTAAAATCATTAGAAAATACTTTTAATACAAATCTAATAATATTATTTGCGTATTAAAATTTACATACTGCTGAATAAATTATTGATTAAATGTTAGTAAGTTTGAATCTTGAAACACGTCTATACGTTATGTTTTTAGACGGGGAGATTAGTTGAATCAGATAATGTAAAAGAAGTCCCCACCCCTATATATGAGAGGATTGATGTCCGTACCATTCTCATCGGCGGCCTTGATCATCTCCCTGACCTCATCGAGGGTGAAGCGCTCGCCGGTCTCGATTGCCAGCCGCTGGATGTCCACATCGGAGATCTTCCCCTGGAACAGAGGCAGCCGGGGAGACGATCATCCCTGCATCGCAATTCGCGATTCTGCTATTCTGAACCGGAAAGAATGGGAATATATATAATTTTGTTTTACATTGTTGTCCTGGTCGATGATCCGGAACGCCTTAAGGAGCTCCTCCCGGGCGTCCCTCTCCCCCATCTTGTCCGTCATCATGTGCACGAACTCGTCGAAGTCGATGGTGCCGCTGCCGTCCTTGTCCACCTCCCTGATCATCTGCTCGATTTGCTGCACCAAGCACCAGAACCACCCGTCAGCTCCAAGAACCGCCCTGCCTGCCGATCGATCGGCTCCATGCCATATTGCTACCATGCGTCAATCAAGCTAGATTGCTACCTCTGGTGTCATCTCAAACCCCAGGGCCCTGCAGAGATTAAAGCGTAGAGCTGAGCGAACAGGATGCAAGATTTGGAAGCATGGCAGAAGCATCAGGTGCACCTCATTGCGACGTTCAGCTCCTTCGCGTCTATGGTGCCTGCGTGGATGCAAGGGAAGAACGTGTGCATGAGCAACCAGACTCCATGGCTGAATTGGACGGTTGTAACGTCAGAATTCAGCAAGAAGTGAGAGCGTGTGTACTACCGGAGCCGTCGATGTCGAAGAGATCGAAGGCCTCTTTGATTTCCTTCCTCTTCTGCGCCGTCAGGCGCTTTTGGCGCCCTCTGTCCTTGCGCTGGCTGGAGGAGGCCCATGAAGGCTCGTAGCCCCTGAAATTGCTTGCCTGCATAGCAAAATTCAGAGTTCAGTGTGGTTTTCGTATCAGTCATACTCTCCACAGCAAAGTTCTTATGCTGGCCTATAGAAAAAATATTATTGTTTTACACTGTCAAAAAGTGGGCAATTTGGATATTCTCCCAGTTTATTACTTCTGGCAGAGTACTGGTCTTTTAGCACCACGTGACTTTGAAAAGATATTCGCTTTGAGTTTTCAGAGCATGGAACATGCTGTCCCTAGGAGAGCCAACCAGAGTTCTTATCTTGCTTCTCCAAATGAACTAACTAAACATCTCTGAACAGAAGGCAGAGTCGGCATGCGCCTGAGCAAGCAAGCTACATAGCAGAACTCTGTCTAATGAAATAGCACCAAGAATTCAGTAAAAAAAATATGCAGAACAAACATAGTTTTCCACTAAAACTCCCATCGAAACAATTTCCTACTAAAATTACTCGATTCATGAACATGCAAGAAAACGCGAACAAAAAGCAGAAACCATAAAGGATAGAACAACCCTGGAATTTCAGCTGCTACAAGAAAATTCTGGTCAGGGGCTATCTGCATACCATCTGAAGACAAGATGGAGCCGATGCTTTCGGCCTTCAGGAGGAAGAGAAGCGGGATTTTTCGGCAGATTGGCGGTTTTCTCGTTGGTGCTCTCCCTTTAGTTTCTTCGAGGAAGTTAGAAGAACTTCCGAGAGTAATTGCTTGTGGTGTTCGGTGCGAAGTGAAAGCGAAAGAAAGCATATACAGTTCCGGGGAATTGCGCACCAACACGACACTGGCTGACAACCCTCGTTCGCAGATCATACTCATACATCGGGTATAAATCAATTTGATGTGGATGCTGAGTCAATGAACGGTGATGCTTTTCCCTTTTTTATAAGCTTTCCTACGAAGGGGCATGAAACCACATTGACATTGGACCAAGGGTTAACTAAATAAATGGAGAATCCATTTCATAAAAGATAAAATGTTTAAAAAATACCCTTGTTTGATAGGTGGGACCTTGTATGTCTATCACAGTGGAGGGTAGAATGGTATATAACTTTTGATCTTTGAATGGTACTAGATTAGTCTTACCTATTAAGATTTACATCCCTTCACGATTCTCAGAACATCCACGTGGTCCAGAAATTGGTGATCGTCCGATAGCGTTGCCCGAACAGATCTAGCACTCCTTGCTTTTTGGTTTTGTAGAAAGGCCCTTATGTTTTTCATGAATGAATCCACCATCCACGTCTTTAGGGCAACGACCCCGCGATGGGAAGGATTGATGCAATCAATCGCTCCCTCTTCCTTCTCTCCCACTCCTCACGGCGCGGGTCTTGATGCTCCCCCTTGTCCACTCCTGAGCGTTCCCCATCTCCTCACCAAGAAAATCACCATCGTCTAGACTATCTATCACTCCCCTCTTATATCATCTAAGTGTGGAATCTTAACAAAAGACTTAGCCAAAACATGAACACCTATAAGCAGTGACTGTTAGAATTTGGTGTCGAATATGTGTACGAGTAGTTTAAATGAACTCTATGTTGTAAAAGGCATGATAGGTTAGAGTAGGAGTTGAACTCTTGCTTGGCATCCACTATATAAAGGGAGGCGACCTTGGTGTAACTATTGAACGACCATGTAGCGGCATAAGCTCGCAGGAGGGCGTGGTCGGCTTGTGGTCGCGACCCACGGCGGCTGGCTGCGTGTTTGGGGAGGAGCGTCCATAATTATTGCCCCACAGATGTAGCCTGAGAGGTGAACTGCATTACCAAACATCGTGTCTCCGGTGTCTTTTCTAGATCTCCTTACGTCCAGTTTTCCAACAAGTGGTATCAGAGCCATGGTCGGTAACCCGAAATGTCTCTAGAAGATCACACGGTGTAGGATAGATGGTCCGATGTGTGATGTGGAGATTATTGGGTTTAGTCCCACATTGGATGTGTGACCTAGCTTGTGCTTCCAATTGGGCCAATAGATGTGGAGGCCCGGGTCCGAGACCAATGCTGGTCTTGGGGGGAGCCGGATCGCTGTGGGTCATGAGATGGGCCGGATAACAACGGGCTACAACAAGTGGTATCGGAGCTTGATTGGTGAGGTTGGCCATGCGGAAGATCTAGGGGAAGACATGAGGTTCATGCATACATAGGGGCCGCGGAAAACGCCTCACCGACGCAAGATGGAGCATTGCGGTGATCGACGATTTGATCGATTTGATCGGTGGTGTCGGACACTTTGGGCAAGAGGCTCGAATCGTTCGTTGGGCCACAATTGGCAGGGATTGACCAGACATGGTGATCGGGCCGACAAAGTAATCGGTGAGGTCGGTAGGCAACGGCGACGTCCTTGGCGTTCGCAATTGGACCGGCAGGCGCAGAAGGATGTTGGATAGATTGAAACGGCGGAAGCAGTGATGCGACCGGATGTTGCATAGGAGGCGTTGCATCATGACACTGGAGGCGAAGCTGTAGCGTGGATGTGGATGGCCAGGCTGAGGCATGTTTTACCATGCAAGGACAAGGGGGTTTGTGGTGGCGGGCTGGAAAGCCAGCTTCAGGGCAACCAGAGTTCGGGTACAAGGGTTCGCGCAAGACGTTGGAATGACTTCAGGGTGGAGAAGGTCATATTCGCCAAGTTGGAGTTTGTTAGAAGTTGGTGTCGAATATGTGTACGAGTAGGTTACATGTACTCTGTGTTGTAAAAGGTAGGATAGGTTAGGGTAGGAGTTGAACTCTTGCCTGACCTCCACTATATAAAGGGAGACAACCCTGGTATAACCATTGAACGACCATGTAGCGGCATAAGCTCACAGGAGGGCGTGGTCGGCTTGTGGCCATGACCCACGGCGACTGGCTGCATTGTAGGGGAGAAGCTATGTAGTCTGAGAGGTGAACTATGTTACCAAATATTGTGCCTCCGGTGTCGTTTCTAGATCGCGTCACATCTGGTTTTCTAACAGTGACAAAGTCATATGTGAGTTTATCGATGCCATCGTAAAACAGAGAATTGTAGGCGAGTAGGAGAGGAAGTGGTGCAGTGAGCATTGTCGTCGATGTACTCTAGGCAACAGCGGCGGTTTTCCCGGTTGCTTAAGTGCACCCCAGATCAGCTACAGTTAGAGGGGGTTTTGTGCTAGAGGAGGTAACTTCTCAGGAAACTTTGGTTCCCATGAGGAGCCGACGCTCCGTTTTAATGTGCGTTGTGTGATGCATGGGGGCCACAACCATCAGTTGGTTTGCACCTCCAATCAGGGTGCGTTCGTTAGGAGTGGAGTCATTGGCTCCCCAAAGAATCGGGCTTAGTTAGCCATGATCACATGTCCAACATTATCCCACTTGATTGTAAGGCTAACATTATAAGTCCTGTCTTAATAAAATAATACAATAGGCAAGCATCACAAAAGCTATTAATCAGCCAGTGAGACACCAATACACATAGTGCACCATTCTATCTTGATTGGTAAATTCAATTATTTCTTATGGGAGATGTTTTGCATAATGACCCTCATATCCATAATCATAGGCTTCTCAAAATACTTATGCCGACAACATGATCACAAAAGATGTTGCGTGGTAAGCCTTTTGTAAGTGGATCCACTAACATAAATTCAATAATTATATATTTAACATTAATAGTTTGATCCTAGATTCTATCTTTCACAACATAGTATTAATGTCAATGTATTTGGCAACACCACTTGACTTATTTGGTGGCCTCAAAACATGCTACAAATTCATCTTACATTGTTGAGTAAGTGATTGTTTGGAGTTTTTTCAAGATATAGCTTCTCCTGTGCCACACACACCGCAAAATTTGCGTCTGAATAACCTATAACCTCAAGGCTATCAAACTTACGCATAATCATATAATGTTTAGTACCATGCATAAAGTGCAATAACTTCTTAACGATTTTCTAGTGGTCCAAATCTGGATTTGGCTGATATTTGCCAAACATCCCGCTTACAAAAGCAAGTTGAGGCACGTACAAACTTGAGCATACATGATGCTTTAGATAGCTGAGCATAAGGAAACGACTTCATCTCATCAGTTTAATATTGATTCACTGGAAAATGAAATGTCCCAAACATATCTTGACTATAGGAGCAGACGAAGCATAATACTTTTTCATATTATATCTCTTTAGTACTTCGTCTATGTATGCCTTTTAAGATAGTCATAGTATACCTTTGGATCGATCTAGGTGAATTTCAATACCTAAAACATAAGTGGCTTCACCGAAATACTTCATATCAACATTTGAGGAAAAAAATCTTGTGGTCTCAAACAATATATCCTTATCGCTGCAATCCAATAAGATATCATCCACATAAAGTACTAAGATGATGTATTTACTTGGCTCAAACTTTGTGTAAATACGTTTGTCTACTTCATTTTCTTTAAATCCAATATTTCTAATGATTTCATCAAACTTAATAACCACTGCCTTAATGCTTACTTTAATACATAAATTGATTTCTTTAGTTTGCACCACATATGTTTCTTGCCTTTCATGGAAAAACCATCTTTTTTAGCCATGTAAACATTCTCATGCAAGTCACCATTCAGAAATACAGTTTTAACATCCATCTAATGTAGTTCCAAATCATAATGTGCCACAAGCGCCATGACAATTTTAAAGGAATTTTTAGTTGAGACAGACGAAAAGGTATTATTAGCTATCAGCCTTGCCTTGAACCTTTCGACATTTCCCTCAGAGTCATGCATGCTTGATTTTGTAGACCTAATTACAACCTACTATTTTGACCCCGTTAGAAATTTCTACTATGTCTCCTACATGATTAGTGCTCATAGACTTCAATTCATCCTGCATGGCCCCAAGCCTCTTAGGTGAATGTCCACTCATCATGACCTCCTTTAAGAGGTGGGATCATCTACTATGTTATTATAGTAGGAGACATCCACCCCCAACAAATTGGAGAGAGGGTCGAACCAACCTCGAGTTGGAGGAGCGCATTAGGTGTTCATCTGGAGGAAGCCCCGCCCCTTGGTGTAAAACAAAGGTGGAGCGAAGGAGATGCACGACCGGAGGAAGCCTCTCCCCCTTGATGCGAGGCAAAGACGGAGCGAAGGAGACCTCGCCCGGGACCAAAGGTGCCTAAGTCCAATCCACAAGGCAAAGGCAGATTCGTGGGAACAAAGAAGGCTGGGGGACAACAAATACGGTTTGCAGCAGTCGGCAGGAATCGTATCGCGTGTCAGGAGGATATGCTAGCTGGCCGTAACAACCAGCATCGTGTGGCAGAGAGATATGATAGCTAGACAGAACAATCGGGCTCCCCTGTAATCTCCCCTGTAGCCCGACTTTAGATAGAAAAGTAGGGGCACTTAGGTCTTAGCCCCAGCCTCGAGGGTGTTCTCCTCTCGGTGCCCTTGCCAAAGAGGGCATGTCGAGGGACGAGAGGTCTTTTTTTTTAGCAAAGACCACTTTGCCCTCGCTTTACCCCCAGATAAAGTGTTGTATCGTGAAATG
This sequence comes from Raddia guianensis, assembly GCA_036346415.1. NCBI lineage: Eukaryota > Viridiplantae > Streptophyta > Magnoliopsida > Poales > Poaceae > Raddia > Raddia guianensis. The sequence continues at coordinate 43,827 of JAYEVB010000111.1, forward strand.
TAAACCCCACTATAAATAGTAGGCCCACATAATAAAAAAGGGATAAGGTACAGTTCACAAGCTAGTTACTTCGTGATCGCTTAGCTTCCCTGAGCTGCTTCGCAAGCGACACTTAGTTTGTTGTCTGACCTAGGCTAACGACATATGTAAACAATATAATCACTACTAATGGAAAATCTTCTGTCTCGCTGTGAACTCTTGAAAGGTTCAATAGATTACAATAGGGGACTATTAAGGCTCATCATTAGGAAAATCATTAGTTATTTCATTAGGTTTAGATAAATCCTCGATAGACGATACAACCACAGTGTTTTCGACTAGAGTTGTAGTCACCTACATTGTGAAAATAATAGGCTCAAAATCATTGTTAAAGGAGAAAATTCCCGCACCTCCTCAAGGTTTATTTTCATCGATTTTGAGCTCCCACTGATTTGAGCAAACCGACCTACCGAGGGATAATCGGGCCAGGCTAACTACGAGATCATGACGAACTCAACGTGCCAAATACATCCTGAGGTAGATAAGGTAAACTCCAAATCTTGGGGGTCACGACTTCTGCTCCAATCCAGGAAACCACGTCCGGGTCTTCATGTAGCCGTGCAGAACTCTTGTTCGAGTCAGACTCAAACACGAATCCTAGGCCATTACGCATCGTGCCAGCCAGGAAGCTGTTCCGCAGGATGCACATGGGCCTGATAGAACCTTCTAGGGAGCTGGACCCTAGTAGGCTGTTCGATTGGGCCGTCAGGGAGTGGGCCATGGCAATGGGCCGTGATTTTATCCCCGACAGCTAGCCCCCGAGACTCAAGTGGAATAACTCACTAGAGTGGGGTCTTCCTCTTTAGACTCCAAGTTAAGAAGAGGGAAATATCACTGCTACGAAGATGTACAGCGAACGATCGAGCAGATTATGGTTCTCCCGAACAGGACTTGTCCGGAACCGAGTAAACCTGATCAGTACCGAGCAACTCTGTTGCATCGAACAGGGAACAACATCTGCCCGAGCAGAGCACTCAGTCCTCAGTGCACACACTGGAAAAAGTAGTCGTTGGTGTCGGTGTAATAAATACCAGGGTATGAAGAGTCCTAAGGAAGGCTAGGAGAGCAGGCGGGCCCCACACGACAAAGGAGGCGACTGTGCCCCAAAGATGTGGGCGAAGCACCTCAGAGGCCGGGCGAGGCCCCACGCGTCGAGCGGGCGACAAGGCCCTAGCGCGTGGCGAGCCCCTCGGCGTGTCCGGCGGGCCCCACGCGTCGGCGGGCTACGAGCCCAGCGTGTGGGCGAGCCCCTCAGAGCGCCGGGCGAGGGCCCCACACGTCGGCGGGCGACCGAGTGCCCGGCGTGTGGGCGAGCCCCTCGGCAAGTCCGGCGAGCCCAGCGCGTCGAGCGGCGACCGGAGCCCAGGCGTGGGGAGCCCGCTAAGGCCCCCCACTGTCAAGCAAGGCCCACGTGGCAGGGGCGTCCCGAAAGGAGTCTTCTGGGCGAAGGCTCCCCCTGCTGCGAAGGACGAGCGCATTCAATGCGACACTACACGCGGATAGACAGATGAAGAGATGATTACCGCCAGAGTGACCTCTGCAGCTCTGATCAACTGTCACTGTGGCGCAGCGGAATTGACCGGCAGAGAGAGAGTTTGCCATCTTCAAGCTGGCCGCCGCGTCGGAAGAAGCGAGCTAAGCCCGCCCAGCGATCTCTTGGCGTGTTCCTGCGGGTCAGAAGCCACTTGCAAGGTGCGCGTGGGCGGCGCCGTGCGGCGCAGTAGCGGCACGTTTTCGTCTCTCCTGTCCTGTCCCACACGTCTTTTCAGTGTACTAAGCGTACTATACTGCCTACCCCCTCGGCTCCCTCCGCCAGTTCAAGGCTTGTATAAAAGGGGAGAGAGAAGTGAGAGGAGGGGGGAAACATTCTGTAATCGCATTCCACACAACCACAACACGGAAAAGAGCTAAGGCTCGGCAGGAGTAGGACTATTACCCACGAGGGGGTCCGAACCTGGGTAAACCCTGTGCGTCGCTCCTCGCCGCGTTCTACGCTCAAATCGAACTGAGCTCGGGTTGATCAGCTAGCAGGATAGAAATCTGATAGGGGTGTGATCCGCAGTGGTTGAGCGGAGAGCACGCCGTCAGTGGCGCGCCAGGTAGGGGGCGCTAGCATCAAGTTCGAGTTCTTCGACCTCTCTTCAGGCGGTGATGGCGGATCAGCAGTCCGCGATGGACCAGGAAGCGGTCGCTAGAGCCGCTGCCACGGCGTTACCGTGGCAATGGCGGTGGATCACCGAAGCGGTAGCCGTCGATCTGCCTAAGCGGCGCTGGCCTTGGAGGAGTGCACTCAAAGACAAAACCTCCATGCGGCGTGGCCTCGCTGGACAACCCGCCGTTCCGGTAACTCCGGACTCTCCGTGGCGCCGTGGCTAGCCGGTTTGGCCCGCTTCGTGGATGCGCGCTGGCGTAGTACAAATCTCGGGGCGCGGAACCGTGTTTCCGCTTCCTCCGCTCTTTGGTTTCTCGCATCCTCCCACCGATCTCTGGCGTGAGGGGCGGGGCAGACGACAGGAGAGTGCAACTCCTCACGGGGGTTGGCCAGGCAGAATACAGTGGGCGGGATCTCCGGCCCCACTTGGAGGATCGCCATCTGCGACCTGGAGAAGACTGCGCGACAAGCTCATGAGCGGCACGACCGAGTGCGCGACCGCGCCGACGCTGCCGCCCGTGGGGACCAGGAGGGTTCCCGCGATGCTGCCTCCGCCAGAGAAGGCGGCGCATCTTCGGCGCCGTCCGGACGGCGGGCACGGCGGGACGGAGTGCGCATCCAGGAGCAGGAGGCTCCAGAAGTTGGCTGCCGCGCCTTTTTCAAGGAGCTGTGCCGAGTGCAGTGGCCGGAGAGGTTCCGGCCCGCCGCCATCGAGAAGTACGATGGTTCCACCAACCCTGACGAGTTTTTGCAGATCTACACTACGGTGATGCAGCCGACTGGAGGGTCGGGGAAGGTTATGGCGAACTACTTCCCCGCAGTCCTCACTGGCGGAGCCCGCTCGTGGCTCATGAACTTACCCCCGGAGTCAGTGGGGTCGTGGAAGGAGCTCTCCGAGCTCTTCATCACCAACTTCCAGGGCACGTTCGAGCAGCCCGGAGTTGAAGACGATCTCCACAATGTGGAGCAGAAGAAGGGGGAGTCGCTGTGTGACTACATCCGGCGCTTCAGTCAGGTTCGCAACACCATCCCTGACATCTCCATCGACGCCGTTGTCACGACCTTCAGGAGAGGCACCCGAGACCCTAAGGTCAAGGAGAAGATGGCCACCCGCAAGATCAAGACGATGGAAGAACTTTTCACCCTGGCCCACAAGTGCGCCCTTCATGCGGAGGCTCGCTTCGCCCATTTTGCAAGGCGGGGGCCACAATGGCGGCGAGGTGGGACCTCGAAGAATCCAGCGGCAAGGACAAGAAAGAAGCGCAAGGCGGCGAGACCGGCAGGTCGGCCGCCGAAAGCGCGACGACGACGACGACGACAATGGCCCGCAGCATGATGTGTGGCGAGCGAAGAAAGGAGGAGACCGTGGCGGCGGCGGCAGAGCGGCCCTGCGGCGGCCATGGCGATCGCCGTGGCCACGGCGCCCCCCATGATCGCGACGAGGCGAACCGCCGTCCCGTGAGTGGAACAGAGGACATCTTGTCCCATTCACCGCAACAATTCCACGGCTTGGTGATTGCCATGTTGTCGACAAGCGGTGGACAAGAGCGTCCAGCAGCAGCGAAGCGTCCGTGGCGGCAAGGCAAGGAAGCGGCTTCGCTTGGTTTTCAGCAGGCGGAGCGCGAAGTCGCCGTCATCCACGGCGGATTGGCCACCTATCCGTCCCACGCTAGTTTTAAGCGTGCGATGAGGGAGGTTGTCGGCACCCGATTTACAAGATCGGATTCCACCTGCGTAAACCCGTACTAGTCCCAAGGATCATGGCTAGTACACACGGATATCTGAAAGCGGAGCAGTGCCAGCGATATTATTATTACAAAGCGGAACATAGTCCATTACAAACAACATACAACGGCTCGCAGCCGCAAATCGAGTACACAACGATACAAGCCTAATACAACATCTAGAATTTTATTCATCCCACGAGCACGGAGGTCAGAGGAGCGCAACCCTAATCTTCATACTCTTCATCGGAGAACGCCTCGGCGTAATCCGGGTCCTCCTCCTCGGACGGCGGGCCATACTCGGATGGACCAATTGTTGAAATTTTGAAAGAGAGGGAGAAAAGGATGGTGAGTACAAATTGTACTCGCAAGTGCGGAATTATGCAAATGCGGTTCCGTACAAGGAAGGTTTAGGATATTTGCGGAAATCGCAGATTATTTAACCTAGTTTGACAAAGCAATTTGAAACTTTAAATCTCAACATTTTCTTTGGGCTCTTCTCAAGCGGTTCTCGCCACTTGGCCTCGGTGCCATAGCAAGAACAAGATTCTTTCTTCTTTTCTTTTCTCAAACTCGCTAGGTCCATTCGCGTGACACTTAGATAGGCCGATACCCATTTCGGAATATCACCGGTGGCACCTAGCTCAAACGAAATCCTTCTCAAATCCTTACTCATCTCAAATCCTTTCTTCAAAATCCCCTTTTCTAAATTTATTTTAAAATGAAGAAACTACCATATAATCAGTCCCTTCGCATGCTCATAACATGAGCACGGCTATCATGAGCTTTTAACTCTTGAGTGGAGTGCGCTTTACCCTCGAGAGGCTACGCACTGCAGACGATGTTTCGCCACAAGACCATCAACCACGAGGGCCAACGATCGGGCCCGTCCCATTCCGGGGCTCGAGGTCGTACTGTAATGGCTCAGTTCATAGGATCATAGGATGAGCAGTCCTTAGACTAGGGGAGATTTGATATTTTAGCCCAGTTTTGAAACATGGTGCCCTCTGCACCAACCGACAAAATATCTCCCTAGTCGGAAAGATTTTGGGGTAAGAGGAAAATCATTTCCTACTCAGCATCACCCTTGATGCGCTATCTTTAAATCACCCTTTTCCAACCATTTCTCAAAACATTCACCTTTCACACAAATGATTGAATCATTCCGCATAAATGATTTTAAGCATTTATCCTACCACAATCAAAGCATATAAATAAGAGCAATTCATATTTTAGCCTTAGGTTTAATCCTACCATAGTTCTTACCCTTCTATTCGGTCATGCTAACTAAGTCTAGGAAATACGGCATTAATCTTTTGAACTAGCATGCATCTTTTCAAGTCTAATAAATATTTTCTAAATAACCGAAAATGGCTTCTCAATATGATCAAAGGGGGGACTTGCCTTGATCGGTTCCGGGGAAGCGAAGGGACACCGTCGATCGGGTCTTGAGCTTGATCTCCTAAGCGCATTGCGCATGCAAAGCAATACAACACACATAAGTAAAATACTTTATGCCATGCTGTTTTTAGGTAATGGGACATGCAGCAACTTTTAATGCATTTTGTTAAAAGAGAGATCATGCCAAATGACTTATGCACGTATGCAATGATGCCATTTTTAATCCAAGAATACTTCTAACAAAAGCATGCTGCAAGAATGGCATGACAACAATTATTTTCTAAGGTCAGGGACTTGTAAAGTATTTTATTTTCATTTTAAAAGAGACAATATGACCATTTCTCACATGCACATGAAATAATGTACCTAAAGCTAGTTATTCAACCAACAAATGAATCCCACATGCATGTCATGCAAAGACATAATTTTCGAGTTGAGAAACTAATAAAGTAATTTTACTAATTTTTACGAATTTTAGCATGCACCACTATTTTAATAAATACTTTTAGTGAACCGGAAATGATTTAGTTGGAAACTATAAAAGAAAATAAAAAAGAAGGAGTGGGTTAAATGGTCATGGGCGGCTCGACCGACAGCCCAATCGCGAACGCTCGACACATGTGTGGCGAGGCGCAGAGCTGCTGTGGTGAGAGGAGGCTCCCCGATCGGTGGCACCTTGAGGCGGGGGACAAATAGAGGATGACCAGCCCGTGGCGGAGGCGTAACGGCGGCGGCGACCCGGCCACCGTGGTTCAATTGGCCACGCGGAATCTAATTCTGGAAAGGACGAATGTATTGGAGGTCCAACCATCCAACGAGGTGGTCGGAGCAGGCGGCGTGGCGATCCGGCGGTGATGATCCACGGATCACACGGCGCCCGGCGATAAATGGCATCAACAGGCGATTGATTGGCGGAAGCTACTAGGGAGTGGGATTTAAAGCGATTGGCGAGCTCACCGAGGACGAAGAAGCGGCAAAGCGGTGAGATTGCGGCGGCGGCGGCAGCGCGAGCTCCGGCCTGCCGACAGGCCTCACTGCTCCAAACCAACGGCGCGAGCTCCACGGAAGCGATCTGCGCCAAATCGTGGTGAGGTTGGCGCGAAACCGGGACGGAACAACGGGGAAGCGGCGGCGGCGAGAGAAGAACAACGCACCGGCTCGGGTGAAAACGTTGCGGTGGCGCAAAGCAAAGGGCAGCGGAGTAGCGATACCCTATTTATAAGCGAGCTCGCGATCGAAAGACCTCGACGCGACAGCGGTTTGGCGAACGCCGGCGCCGATTCCGGCGGTGCGTGTAGGTGAACGCATTGACGCGAGGGTGGTTCGGCGGCGATAAGACAAGGAAAGGGGTAGGGGCGGAGAGGGTCCGCGGAAGAGTGTAAAGGCGGCGATTTCATGGGAATGCGGTGGCGAGGCCCCGGAGAGAGGGAGAGAGGCAATGGCGGCGCGACCCAGCGGACATGGCGCGACAGGGAAGAAGAAACAGAGGAGGGAGACAGGGCTGACAAAGGCGGGCCCGCTTAAGCGAGCGCAACGATCGCGGGCGCAAGGAGGAGGTGGTGAGCCGGATGGGCGGTGCATGGGCTGCGGCCCAACCGAGGGGAAAGAGGAGCGGGGAAGAGAAAGGGAAAGGAGGGAGTGGGCCGAATCGGGCCGGGGGAAATTAAAACGTTTTCTAATTTTCCCAAAAGCATTACTCTTCCAAACATCCTTGTTAATTATATAAAAAAAAAACTTAAGAAATAATACTTTAATTCCAAAAATCTATTAATACCTTTCCCAAAATTCCACATGGGATTTGCTTAAAGAAGATAATGTAGGTTAACAAATTACTTATAATTTTTCCAACAATATTTTTGCATTGGAGATTTTAAATGCACAAGCTATTTCCAGGATGATGCATGAAGTGATGATGTCATGATGCGATAATGAGTGATTTAACATTTTCAAATTATGCATTTAAGAAATTAATAACGTGCCAAATTGGTTTTAAAATTTGGGATATTCTGAGGTGTCTGCCGCCGTGCGGCGTTAGGTCAAACAAAGTATTTGGTGTGGTCTGAGCGGCCGATCACATTCAGCCAGTCGATCACCGGCCCGATCTGCTTGGCCGGGTCATCTCCCGATCGTGGTTGCGCCCACGGTCCGGAATATCAAGCTCGGACGGGTGCTGGTGGACGGAGGAAGCTCTCTCAACCTCCTATCCGCCCGAGTCGCCAAGGTGCTCCAGATCCAGCAGCAGGAGCTTCGACCGGCGCTCCGTTCTTGACATTGCGGCGAAATTTGAGTCCGTCACTGGGTAGCGTCGGCCTCCGGTGACATTTGAGGCTCGACAACATCTGCGGAGATGCTCGAGTTCGAGGTGGTGACTTCGACCTCCGTGCATAACGCCATACTAGGTCGGCCGGCGTGACCAAGTTCATGGCGGCTCGCCACTATCGTACATGGTGGTGAAGATTCCGGCCAGTGGCCCCATCATCGTGAAAGTGGACGCCGGGCGCTCCGCCACGACAAGGATGCTCTCGCTTTGGCGGGGCGGTCGGCGCCAGTGAGCCGACTTCACAGGAGCTCTTCCGTGAAGATCCGTGCCTCCCGGTTCGTCGCGGAGGTCAAAGCGATCTCCTGGCGAAGTCGGACTGGCGAAGACCGTTGGTGGGCGCCTCTCGGCGCCAAATAGGAAGGCGCTCGTCTCCTTCCTCCGATCTAACGAGCGTGTTTGCTTGGCAACCGTCCGACATATTTGGGGTCCCTGTGAGGTGATTGAGCATAAGTTGGTAGCGTTCCCGCGCCGATGGTTATCGCGAAGGTTGGAAGCGATCGGTGGAAGCGTCGAGCCGTTATCCGCCGAGAGGTGGACAAGCTTTGCGGGCGAAGTCGTTTGGGCGTCGCCCATCCAGGTGGCTCGAACCCGTCCTCGTCGAAATCAGCAGGCGGTGGAGGATGTCGTCGACTTCACCGACCTCAGCGAGGGCATGCCGAAGGATCCGTACCGCTGCCCCGGATCGACCTCATCGTCGACTCCACGGCGGGGTGCGGCGGTATGCTCGGATGTGTACTCTGGGTACCACCAGTTAGCATGGCGGAAGAAACGAACAAGACAGCCTTTATGGCGCCCATGGGCATCTCTGCTACACGAGGATGGCGTTTGGATTGAAGAATGCAGGCCCAACCTACCGAGGGCCATGCACATCGCTCACCGCCCCAAATAGGCGGAACTTGGAAGTGTCGTCGACGACACGGTGGTGAAGTCTAAGAAGGTGGAGGAGTTGATCGGCGACCTGGAAGAAACCTTCGCCAACCTGAGGAAGTACTGCATCAAGCTCAATCCCGAGAAGTGTGTGTTCGTCGTTCCGTCGGGCAAGCTGCGGGGATTCCTCGTCTCCCGGAGGGGGATGGAGGCGAACCCTGACAAGATTACGGCGATCGAGAACATGAAGCCCCCGACGCGACATCGGCAGATGCAGTGCTTGGTGGGCTGCCTGACTTCCCTGGGCCGCTTTATAGCTCGCATGGGGGATAAAAGTCTCTCCCTACTCAGGCTCCTGAAGAAGACCAACCAATTCGAGTGGACCGCGGAGGCGCAGGAGGCGTTCGACGGGCTGAAGAAGTACCTCACTTCCCCGCCAGTGCTGGTCGCTCCCGACCCCGGCGAGCCGCTGATCCTTTATGTCGCGGCGAACCCCTAGGTGATCAGCGCGGTGGTGGTGGCGGAAAGGGAAGGTGTTCAGCGCCCCATCTACTACATCAGCAAATTCCTCCACGACGCCGAAACAAGGTATTCGCAACACCAGAAGATGCTCTACACCATGCTGACGGCGTCCCGGAGGCTGCGTCACTACTTCCAGGGGCGAGAAATCACAGTGCTGACCAAGTACCCCTTGCGGGAGATTCTCTTCAACCGCGAGGCGACGGGCCGCATCGCGAAATGGGCCATGGAGCTGGCGGAGTTCGACCTCAAGTTCGCTCCCCGAACGGCCATCAAAGGGCAAGCTCTGGCGGAGTTCGTCATCGAGTGGACTCCGCGGACGAAGTTGAAGAGCACCCAGCACCTCGCCGTGGACTCTCTTCTTGACGGCTCGTTCGGTTTGGAGAAATTTGGGCTGGTGTCGTCTGGTGTCTCCCACCGGCGATATCATCCGCACTGGTGGTCTTTGGAGTTCCGATGCTACCAACAACGTCGCCTTGATCTGAAGGGCTACTCGCCGGGTTCGTGGTGGCCGGTCCTGGGCATCCGCGTTTGCAAGTCAAAGGCAACTCTCTCTGGTCATCAACTAGGCGAGGAAGAATTCACTGTTCGGATCCCGTCATGGCGGCCTACTGGCGGAGGTGCGCCGGTTGAGCGGCATTTCGAGGTTTGGGCCGCGCACATCCTCGCCGCGACAACTATATGGCGGATGAACTATCCGATTGCCTCGTCGAGGGCACCTGTTCCGCCGGGTCTCGAAGAAAGACTCACGCGCCGTCTGTCATGACCCGATTCTGGTGGGGACGGCATGATGCTCGATGCAGCTCCCACATCGGAGGAGGCGTCGGTGTCCCCGTAGCAGCTCCCCGATCGGAGGAGGATGCGGAAGAACTGCCGAGGCGGTTGAGGCGGAAATGCCGAGGCCAGCGAGTCGTCGGCGACAATGCTAACGTCGTCACACTCGTCCGGGAAGGTCAGTGGATGGATTCGATCCTAGCCCACCTGCGGGACGGAGTGATCCCCGATGATGACGCGTCGGCTGAGAAGATAGCACGCAAGGCCAAGCGCTACGCCCTGGTAGGTGGGGACTGTACGCGCGGCGCAAATGGAGTTCTCTTGAAGTCGTCACCACTCGGAAGCGGGAGTGCAATCCTCTCTCGAGATCCATGGAGGCATGTGCGGGAGCCATTGGGAACTGGCGTTGGTGGAAGGTCTTCCGCCACGGCTTTCTCGCCTCTGACCCTCCGGGATGCCTTCGAGCTGGTGAGGAGATCTGGCGTGCGATTTCATGCTAAGCGAGATCCACCAAACCGGCCTAGGGCGCTGCAAACCATTCCGCTCTCTGGCCGTTCGCGGTCGGGGTTGAACATTACAGGCCCGTTCCTCGGCGGCATCGGGGCTACGCATCTGTTCGTCGCCGTCGACAAGTTTACCAAGTGGGTTGAAGCCTCGCCGATTCCGCGATCACGCCCGCCGCGACCATAAAGTTCACAGCATCTTTCGTCCGGTTTGGCGTCATAGCGGGATCATCACCGACAACGGCGCACAGTTCAAAAGTGCCGATTTTCAAGATTGGTGCGCGAAGATTTGGGCACCAAAGTGAGCACCAAGCGTAGCCGCCTCCGCTGCACATCCGAAGAGCAATGGGCAAGTAGAGCGGCCAGCGCGAGGTGCTCAAAGGACTCAAGACAAGGGCGTTATTCGCACGAGAAGCGTGTAGCGTTAGGCGGATGAAATTCCCATGTGTTGTGGTAGCTGCGGACAACTCCAGCAGAGCCCTTGGCGAGACCCTTTCTTCTGGTGTACGGCTCTGGCGGTGCTCCCGTCGAGCTCACCCGGCTCCCCAAGGGTGGCGGCGTTCAGCGAAGCGGAGACCACGACCGCGTCGGGATGAAGTAAATCTCTGGAGGAGATCGAGAGGCAGGCAGCGATCCGAGCCGCCAGTATCAGCGAACCTTCGCCGCTATCAAGTAAAGGCGGTGTGTGAGAGAACAACTGGCGATGGGCGACCTCGTTCTCTGAGCAGACCAGCGCTGAGCGAGGCCGCAACAAGTCGTCTCCCCTATGGGAGGCCCCTTCAAGGTGGTCTCGATCTCCCTTGAGCTTAGTCGAGGCTCGCGATTCGAGGACTGACATGAATTGGCGAACACTTGAAGCGTCGGCGGTGAGGAAGTTCTACCGTAGGTAGGCTGTGCAGGAGCTTTTTTGGGCCTCCCTTTGGAGCCAGGCGGCGAGGTCTTTCTCCTTCCCTTCGCCTCGGAAATTTGCGATGTACAAAACCATCTGCAAAATAAAGATAAGTTCTGTCTCTTTGTGGGCATCCGTTCTTTTTCGCTTCCAAAAGTCTGTTAGAAAACATTATGTTGAAAGCTGGTAGCGAAAAAGTACTTAAGGCCGATGGCCCCTTAGTTGCAAGAAATGACAGCTTAAACTTGCTTGGTCGGGCGAGGCGAGGCGACGGAATGCGGGTTCTAGCCTGGTGTGTCTGCTCGGTCTGGGCAATGCGCCAACGACAGTACCAGTGACTAGACCACTTCCGGAAGCTAAACTCTCGCCACGCAACGTTCAAGGTCGATTTGCCAAGAGGCCATAAGGGTTGAAGTAACCAGATGCCTAAGGAAAAAGCGCTCACTTTCAACAAAACGTTCTGTCTAAAACTTTTGGAAGTCAGTTGCTTAGCCTCGAAAAGTCTGTTAGAAAACATTCTCTTGAAAGTTGGTAGCGAAAAAGTACTTAAGGCTGATGGCCCCTTAGTTGCAAGAGCGAACGCTTGAACTTGCGGCTGGGCGAGGCGAGGCGGACGGAAGGCGGATTCTAGCCTGGTGTGTCTGCTCGGTCTAGGCAATGCGCCAACGACGGCACCAGCGACTAGACCACTTCCGGAAGCTAAGCTCTCGCCACGCAACGTTTAAGGTCGGTTTACCAAGAGGCCATAAGGGTTGAAGTAAACAGATGCCTAAGGAAAAAGTGCTCACTTTCAATGGAACGTTCTGTCTAAAGCATTTGGCGTTCGGGTGCCTCAGTTCTTTTCGCAAGTAAGAATTTACGTAAAAGTTTAATCGAGACTCATAGCAGAAAAGCAAAAGTTTGCATTGACAGGTTTTATATACAAGACGAGACAAACAAGGGAGTTCAGCTACTCCTCATCATCATCGTCTTCTGCCGGAGCAGCGCCGCCCATCATGGATACGCGGCTGGCGGCGACCCCGACCCGGGATTGTTCGCGGGTCCACCGGGCGTGAAAAGGTTCCCGGTGGCGGCGCCGAGGTCGAACGCGGCGTTTTGGGCAAAGCGGTTGCCCAAGGCGAACCGCTGCCAGCGTCGTGGCGACCATCTTCGATCACCGCGTTCGCATCACCACCGGCGGTCGCGCGAGGCCTCGGGCGGCGAAGCCCCATCAAGGCCAAAGATATCTTGCGTGGCCGTCTCCTCCGTGGGACGTCTGAGGTAACCCCAAAGGGTACAAGACGCCCGGAAGTCGGGTAAGCGATCCGCAAACATGTCGGCGAGGACCGAGGCGCCTTCGAGTCGCCGCAGAGGTCTTCGGCGTCCTTGGCGGCCGAGGCGGCGGCGGCAATGCCGCCGCAGCTCGCTGGTCGCCAATTCCCTCGCGGCGGTCTCCCGGTCGAGGGCCCGCCGCAGCTCGCTAGCGGCTTGCTCCGCCGAAGCCAGGGCGTCTTCCCGCGCCGCCCAAGTGTGGGCGAGGGCGCGAAGCGCTTCGAAGGAGCGCCCAACATCGGCGGCGATGGCGGAGATGGCGTCGGTGCCGGCTGTGGCAGTGACCGGAAGGTCCTCCAGTCTCGACGCCGGCGCACTCCCCACATCTGGAGGAGCCGCTCCGTCTGGAAGCGTGGCAAAGGGGAAATTTGGCGGATCGCGCGGAATGAAGCTTTAAGCCCCAGCGTCCGCTTTATCACGCGAAGAAAAACCAAAAGGGTTCAGGTATGCGGAAAACATCTGGCATGCTAACCCTAACGCAAAATGTGCGTGAATGCAGAGAAAGTTACCTGAAGCGGCGCCCCCCGAAAGCGAAGGAAGAGGGGGGCAGTGTCAAGCCGCTTGGTCGCGGCGCAGGCGCCACCGCCCCTCCTCCCGTTGTAGGAGGCAGATGAGGCGGCGGAATCACCGCAACCGGCGCCGTTGAAGCAAGCGCCGGCACGGGAGGTGCCGGCGCAAGAGGAGCCGGCGCGACGAGAAGTGCCGGCCCAGGAGGCGCCGGCGCGATGGTAGGTGCAACACAGGAGGTGCTGTGTGGAAGAAATCGGCGCAGAGGCGCCGGTTCCGAAGAGTCGCCGCGCTCTCGCCCGCGGCAGAGCGGCGGCGTCAGCAGCAGCCGAAGGAGGCGGCTCAGGACTCGAAGGGCGTAGCCTTTTTGGGCTCACCTCTCCCTCCTCGTCATCATTGTCTTGGGAGAGGATGAGACGGCGCTTCCCGAGAGCGCGGTCGGAGTCAGCTGCCACGACGGGAGGAGCGGCGGCCGCAGGAGCTTCGGCGGTCGTCGGCAGAGGATCACGGATTTGCAAGGGTCCCCGGGCCAGTTGGACCGCGGGACCAGAAACCTCCATGGGAGGCAGCGCAGAGGGGGAGGATGCTCGCAGGCGGAGAAATGTCGCCGGCTGGCACGGACAATAGTCTCGCCAGCCACTGCCGGAGAACGTCATCCGGCACGTTCCCTGCGGCTGGGCAAAAAGAAGAAACCGCACGTTAGCAAGAAACCAAAAAAGAGGAAGGACATTCCACAAAGTCAAGAAGACCCAAAAGAATGAAAGAACGCTCACCTCCAGGGGCAACGCAGATTCCATCGTCGTCGCCATAATATTGCCAGGCGGGGCGCGCCCTCATGCGAAGCGGCGAGGCGGCGCCATAAAAATCTGCCGCCACATGGGTTCGGTGAGCCCATTGTGGCGGAGCTCGGCAATGCTGCGCCAAAGATCGCATCCATTTCCGGCGAGTCGCCGGGAAGGACCCCGGCTAGCGAGGATTCTGCGCAGACCCTCGGGAAGACAAGATCATCGCAGCCGCCGGAATCCTCGCGTCTGACCATTGTCGCGCCAGTCCTTCCATTGGACTTGGCATGGCCCAGGATAAAGGCGGCGCGCGTCATGGCGTGAAGTAGCAGCTCCCAACCACGCCAGAGCGAGCTCGAGTGCGAGGCGAAGAGCCGGCGCTTGAGCGGGAGACTTGCATCGCCCCACGAACATTTCGCAGAGGTGGGCAAAGATGGCCAGCATCACGATGGAGTTGGGGGGAAGGTGCGCCGCCTGGATCTCGTAGAAGGCGAGCACCCCCAAGAAGAATTCAGAGTATGGTGGAACAAGGCCCGCCAGCACCGCCCAAGTGAAGGTAATGGTCTCCCCGTCGCGGGGGCTTAGCGTAATGGTCCCAGCGCGGAACCGGGCGGAGGCTGGCGGCACGAACACTCGGAGCCGCGCCACCATATCCTCGTCGGGCGGGAGCGAGCAAAATTGGACCAGCGGCCAGGCGGCCGGGCGATGTCCCCACGGCGACCCTTTTGCTGCGCTTTAGAGCCCAGGAAGATGGCGGAAGTGCGGTGGCGGGAGCTAAGGAGCAAAGAAACTTGGTGGCGGTGGCAAAGGAAAGCAGGAGGCAGCTCAAAGCACCTTGGCGCGCGGAAGGATTCGTCGCGGCGCCAAGGGACGAAGCATTTATAGGCAAGGGGCGCGAGCGCGACGGTTTGGATTCCGCCCCCACGCGCGCGCGGCACCATCATTGCCCCGCGCGCTTCGGTTTTCCGCGAAAAAGCGGTACGGTTCCCCAAGGAAGATCGTGCGCAGGTGGAGAATCAGGCGTACGGCCGCCGCAGGAGGTGGGCCCCCCACGATTCGTCTCCCGCCGCACAAGAAACGGTGGAGTGTTAGCGCGATGGTTCACGCATCATGGTGGGCCCGGGGGCTACTGTCGGTGTAATAAATACCGGGGTATGAAGAGTCCTAAGGAAGGCTAGGAGAAGCGGCGGCCCCACACGTCGCGGGCGACCGTGCCCCCAGTGTGGGCGAGCCCCTCAGAAAGCCGGGAGAGGGCCCCACACGTCGAGGGCGACCAGGCCCCATCGCGTGGGCGAGCCCCTCAGAGCGCCCGATGAGGGCCCCACACGTCGCGGGCGACGAGCCCAGCGTGTGGGCGAGCCCCCGGCGTGTCCGTCGCCCCACGCGTTAAGCGGGCAACTAGGCCCAATGGCGTGGGCGAGCCCCTCGAGCGCGGGCGAGGGCCCCACGTCGCCAGCGGGCGACCAGAGCCCCAGCGTGTGGGCGAGCCTCTCGCGAGTCCGGCGGGCCCCACGCGTCGCAAAGCGACCAGGCCCGGCTCGTGGGGAGCCCTCTAAGCCCTCCACATCAGCGCAGGCCCACGTGGTAGGGAGGCGCCCCGAAGGAGTCTTCGGCGAATTCTCCCCTGCCGCCAGGGCGAAGCGCATTAAATGACAATACTGTAGCGGATAGACAGATGAATAGATGATTACCGCCGAGTGACCTCTGCAGCTACGATCAATCATGTCACTGTGGCGCAGCGGAATTGACCGGCAGAGAGAGAGTTTGCCATCTTCAAGCTGGCCGCCCGCGTCAGAAGGGGCAGAGCTGGGCCCCGCCCGCAGTCTCACTGGCGTGTTCCTGCGGGTCAGAAGCCACTTGCAAGGCGCGCGTGGGCGGCGCCGTGCGGCGCAGTAGCAGCACGTTTTCGTCTCTCCTGTCCTGTCCCACACGTCTTATCAGTGTACTAAGCGTACTGTACTGCCTACCCCCTCGGCTCTCTCCGCCAGTTCAAGGCTTGTATAAAAGGGGAGAGAGAAGCGAGAGGAGGAAAACATTCTGTAATCGCATTCCACACAACCACAACACGGAAAAGAGCTAAGGCTCAGCAGGAGTAGGACTATTACCCGCGAGGGGGTCCGAACCTGGGTAAACCCTGTGCGCTGCTCCTCGCCGCGTTCTACACTCAAATCGAACTGAGCTCGGGTTGATCAGCTAGCCGGATAGAAATCTGATAGGGGTGTGATCCGCACTGGTTGAGCGGAGAGCACGCCGTCAGTTGGCAGATCTCAACGGTAACTTACGCTGCGCAGTGAAAACAGTCGACCGTTTTTACTTAGCCATTGTAGTAAAAACTAGCCATTTAGTGGCAAAAATCCATTGCAGAGCTGCTCGTCTGGAACTATAAAAGCACCCAAGCCGCCCGCGGCTTGCCACTTCCGCTCTCACGCCTTTCCTTCCCAAGCCCTAATTCCAACCATGCTCAGCATCAAATAGCCAAACTCCACTCCCAAATCTGTTCGTCCAGCCCTGGGGACTGCTATGGCCAAGTTCTCAGGCACTAGCATAACCGAGGAGGACATGAAGATCTGGGAAGAGGAATGCCACATCGACACCGGCAGCTGGAGGCTGCCCGGGGAGGAGGAAACACCGGAGCCGCTCGAGGACGAGTTCGTCAACTTCGAGCAGTTCGCACTGTTCGGGTTGAGGTCTCCCGAAAGCGACTTCGTGGAGGCTTTTCTCAACATCAGCGGGTTGGAGGTCGCAAATCTGAACCCCAACTCGATCCTCCAGATGGCTGTCTTCGCACACTTGTGCGAGTGCTACCTAGGAGTAGATCCATCGGTGGGGCTGTTCCTTCACTATTATACAGTGATGAGGAGCAGCTCCGCCGCTTCGGCGCTCGGGTGCTACTACCTCAAGCTCCGGGCCACTGCCGACGACGCGCCGTACCCTCGTCCACCACTACTCGACTTGATGGGTGCGTGGTGGATGAGGTGGTTCTACACCAGAAGGAGCGGCGACAGCAAGCTCGTCTTCATCGGGAAGGCGCCGACGAAGTAAACGCCAATGCCTCGGCCGGAGCTGTCTGACGAGGATTGGTACCTGACGCGAAAGATCGTCTTCCTCGTGGGCCTCGGGCTCACGGGCAGGGAGATCATCCGCGACTTCACAGCGAATAGTATCTGTCCGCTGCGGAGAGGACCCTACCCCTTCTACAGGATAGAAGGATGGGAAGACATCACCAGGGAGAGCACGGGTAAGTGCCTTTAAGACTCAACCTTTCACTTGGTGATTTTCATCCGAACAGGAACTAAAGATCTCTTCTGTTCGGGCAGTGCAACCAACCGAAGCATGGGTGACCGAGCAGGTCGACTCTATGCTGAAGGCTGCGAGGAAGGACGGCAAGGTCACCGGTGAGGTGGCCTATACTTGTCTGCGCAACGTGCTCGTCCGCACACCAGAGGTAAAACACTTACACCCCGCTTGGTTTTGCAAGACTTACACTGTTGTAAATTGCTAACGTTTGCTTCCCAAACAATCAGGAGGACCAGCTGATCCTTGGAGGGATCGTGGAGGAGCTCTCCGAAACCGAGGGAGCGAGGAAGGGCAAGGCCAAGACGGCCGAGAAGCCCAAGGTGGCCACGGTGCAAACGCGGAGCTCGCCGCGCCGCAGCGGCCGCCAACCATCTCAGAGGCCCCCTGTGGCAAAGAAGCGCCCCGGGCAGCTCAAGCGCGAGCGTGGCCAGCCGAGGGGAGAACGCCCAAGTCCATCCCTCCTCGCCGAGCAAAGCGATGAAGAGGTACGGAACCTGTCCCTTTGGCTAAAGTGCTTCACACAAACTCATCCGGACCGTGTGGAACGGCTACAACAGATCGCCGAGCAGAGGAGGCTCGAAGAGGAGAGAGCGCGCAAGGAAAAGCTTCTTGTGTTGCGCTAGAAGAGTGCTCAGCTCAGCAGGGAGCTGAGCTTGTCGCCGCAAGCTCCCGGAGGACAAGGCGAGGAAGCCAAGGAGCCCCCGAGCAAGAGGCGTAAGCTCCATAAAGGAGCGAAGAAGAAGGTCGCGTTCCCTGCGGCAGGTACGTACCAGGAAGGCTTTCCCCTTTGTGTTATACCAAACCGCGCAGAACCTAAGTCCTTTCTTTTCTCATCGTTGCCAGAGGAGGTCGCGCGGACTACGTACGCTGGGCGGTCGGCGGTCCTTCTTTGCCCGAGCACCTACACGGTGCCTCGTGAGCAACGAGGCTGCTCGCTCTGAAGGACTAGCTGGCAGCGTGGGCTTTGCTCCCGTCCAGCTCCAGCGACGGAATCAACGCCTTGAAGGGCGCAATCAACAGCTGGAAGCCCAAGAAGCGGAGCACGGCGCCACGAAGAGCGGAGCCAAAGTCTTGGCTCTACACTGCGCCAGTGCGGACCGAACAGCGGTCTCCGCCTGCACTCGTCGTAGGGAAATCGTCCTGGTGGCGGCAACCCCCGAAAGCGAGGAGAAGTCCCTACCACCGGGGGACAAGAAGAAGATCGCGGTCAGGGGGCTCAAGTCCCCCGTCTGCTTCTCACCAGCGGCGTCTCGGAGAGGAGGCGTCCCGTCTACCCGTGAGCAGGCGTAAGAGCAAGTGTAAAGGCAGGAGCGTGAGGGCGACACTCCTTCGCCCGTCGCAACTGCCCCAAGGCGGGCGCGCGCCCATACGGGAAAGACAAAGCTAAGAGATCTCCGCGCGGGTCTCATCCCGAACAGCCGAGGCTTCGTTACCCATGGCCTTGAAGACCGCCTGCGCCAAGGCCTGGAGCGTCGACTTGGAGAGGTAAACTTTAAATCCCGAGCTTGTCTGTTCGAGCTACGACTGCTCCAAGCGACTAACTTGGTCTTCTCTTTTTCAGTTCATGAAGGGCACCATGGAGGACCTCGTCGAAGGCGTCACTGTCGAGCGCAATGCCCTTCTAGCGGCCTTCCAAGAGCAACTCCGGATGAGGGGGCTCGAAGGGGAGCCCCCTGCACCAGCCAAAAGCTGGAGCCGGCTGAAGGCAAAGGTGAAGAAGCCAAGGCCCGGTGACCGAAGAGAGCGCAAAGCCTGGTGCTCAGAGAAACTCTCCACCCTGTGGGTATCATAGGAGGAGGCCGAGGAGATGCACGGGCTGGCCGCAAGGGCGAGCACTGCGGAGAGAAGGGTCCAGGAGTTGGACGAGCAGCTCAAGACCGCTGAGCAGCGAGCTAGTCAGAGCGAAGTTCTGACCGAGCAGCTGCGCGCCAAGACCGCAGAGGTCAAGGTTCTCCGAGCTGAGGCCAGAGAAGGGTTCAAAGCGTGGGGGGAAGTCCTGTGCCTCAAGATAGAGAACGAGGCACTGAAGGAGCAACTTGCTTTGAAGTAGAAGTAGGATTGTACCCCTTGTACCTACAATTTTTGGTTATTGCAATAAAGACTTACATTTCTCCTGTAAAAAAGAGCAGAAAAAGACAAGAACGAACAGGAAACTAAGAGCAAGGCGACACAGCGCTAGGAATTTTTAGGAAAAAACGGTAGAACGCTTAGCCAAACTCCTAGCCCCCGTTGTGCAGCTGCTCGAAAACCTGAGTTTGCGAACTCGAACAGGTGCACAAGAGAAAAGAGCGACACCCTAGCCCCCCGGTACGGACGATGCTCGAAAACCTAAGTTTCCGAATTCGAGAACGTGCGTAGAGAGATAGAGCGAGACCTGTATCCTGATCGACTCGTTCCATGAACTAGTCGTCGATGTAAGTTAGGCGATTCAGAGGGTAACCGGACAAGGAAAGTGCCTCTGCCGCGGGGGCTTACGAGAGCAAGCTTTGCCAAGTGGTTGTGCCATGAGCGGTAAGTGCCTCTGCCGCGGAGGGCTTACGAGAGCAGTCTTAGCCGCGAGGTGAAAAAGCCGTTTTACACAACCTTGAGTTTAGGAACTCGCTGAAACTAGATATGGGCAGGGAAACCCTGAAGATCGCGGAGCCAAGAGTTCGCAAGACCGGGCAGCCATCAAGTGTTACCAGAGAGAGAGTAGTCTGAGAAGACAAGAAGTGAAAAGTGTCGCAGGGGGCCACAAAAATTCTCTATTTATTGGATTGAACTTTACATGGCAGCCCGAGAGACTTGGACGAACTAAGGCGCGAAGTTTGACAAAAAGCGCGAAGCTAAGCAAACACACAAAAGACCTACACAAAGAACTTACGAAGCTGGTCGATGTTCCAAGTGCTGGTTAGCTCTCTCCCGTCCTCCATTGCCAGGCGAATAGCCCTCGGGCGAGCAGTAGAAACGATCGTGAACGGGCCCTCGCAACGGGGAGTTAACTTGTTGGCATTGGACAGGTTCTGGACACAGCGCAGAACGAGGTCGCCCACCTGCAAAGCCCTTGGTTGAACTGATTTGGCAGCGTGCCGGCGAAGATCTTGCTGGTAGAGCGCCATTCTGACTTGTGCCCGTTCGCGTGTTCCTTCGAGGAGATCGAGATCGAGTAAGCGCTCTTACTCGTCGTCAACCAAGTTGACCGAGCTCGTGCGAGGCGAGCCGAGTACTATTTCAGCGGGCAAGATGGCTTCTGCACCGTAGACCAATTGGAAAGGAGTTTCCCGGTTGCCGGTGGTCGGGTGCGAATCGCCGGAAGGACGGAAGAAACTTCGTCGACCCAGGCTTTGTTGTGCTGCCGCGAACACGCGCCGTTTGATACCCTGGACAATCTGTCCGTTAGCTCGCTCGACGCTCCATTGCTCTATGGATGTGCCACAGAGGCAAAGCAGACCTTGGTACCCAGCTATTCGCAGTATTTCTGGAATAGCTCGCTTCTGAACTAGGGACCGTTATCGGTGATCAGCTTATGGGGAATCTCGAATCGCGTGATCACGTTGCTCTTGAAAAAGCGCACAGCCGATTTGGCGTGAAGAGAGGACACAGGCTCTGCCTCGATCCACTTTATAAAAGTGTCAACGGCGATGAGCAAGTGTGTGTAGGCCTTATACCCCTTAGGGAACGGGCCGAGCAGATCCAGACTCCACGTGGAGAAAGGCCATGATGGGGGATCGTTTAGAGCTCTTGGGCGGGCTTATGTGCCTTCCGGGCGTGAAATTGACATGCCTGCACTTAGTCAGTACATCCCAGGCATCTTGTAACACTGTAGGCCAATAATAACCCATGCGAAACGCTTTGCCGACCAGAGTTCTGAAGGAGGCGTGGTTACCACAGGCACCCTGGTGTATGTCTCTAAGAAGGAACGCACCCTCCTGCTGAGAGATGCACATGGAGAGGACTCCTAGCGCACCTTGGCGGTAAAGGATGCCATCAACAAGCTTGTATGGACTAGCACGCCTTATAAGCCGGGAACGCTCGGCTTCGTCGTCGGGCAGGGTCCCGTCTGTAAGGTACCGGACAAATGGCGTTGTCCAGTCCGCAGCCTGCTCGATAACGGAGACAGCACCACCTGTCGCTGTTGCCTCGTCCGGAGACGTGATAGAGGGCTTGTAAAGGTGCTCGACGAGCACCCCTGCCGGAGCAGGTTCGCGTGAGGATCCATACTTGGACAGCTGGTCGGCCAAGAAGTTGTCCTTCCTGGGCACAAAGAGCACCTCAAAAAATCGAAAGTGCGGCTCCAATTTCCTCACTTCAACTAGATAGCGTGCCATTGAGTCATCGCGGCACTGATACTCCTTGTTGACCTGATTGATGACCAGCTGTGAATCTTTCTTCACAGTCAGCCGTTGGACGCCGAGCGATTTGCACGCTCTTAGTCCCGCGAGGAGAGCCTCGTACTCCGCGGCGTTGTTAGTCGCCACCAGGGGGTTCTTCAGGTTGCTCGGGAGCTTCCTGGGATTTGGACGGGCAGGTCCATTCAGCGACAAAGTCAGCCAAGACCTGGGATTTAATAGCAGTTCGGGCAGCAAACAGAATATCAAACTCTGCCAGTTCCATTGCCCACTTAGCTATACGGCCGCCGGCTTCCTTGTTCCTTAGGATTTCTCCCAGAGGGAACTTGGTTGGGACCAGTATTTGATGCGCCTGAAAATAATGGCGAAGCTTCCTAGAGGACATGAGCAAGGCATAGAGCAACTTCTGGACCTCAGGGTAATGCTCCTTTGATCCATGAAGCACCTCGCTCACGTAATAGATTGGTCGCTGGATGCCTTCCCTTTCCACTGTTAAGACCGCTCTCACCGCTTGTGACATGCAGCCAAGATACAACAAAAGCTGTTCGCCATATCGCGTGGTAGTCAAGACAGGTGGGTTGGACAGGTATTGTTTAGATCCTGGAAAGATCGATCAGCCTCCTCTATCCACTCGAAACCATTGTGCTTGCGCAGGACCTTAAAGAAGGGCAGCCCGCGTTCGCCTTGACAGGAAATAAACCTGCTTAGAGCAGCCATCCGCCCTATGAGGCTCTGAACTTCCTTTATGATAGTCGGAGCCTGCATATTTTCAATGGCCTCGATTTTTTCAGGGTTAGCAGAAATTCCTTGTGAACCAATGACATAACCGAGCAGCATTTCAGATCGAACACTAAAGGTACACTTATCTGGATTTAATTTAATTCGATGCCTGGTAAGATTACGAAAAGTCTCGGCCAGGTCTTTTACATGATCTGGAGCATACTTGCTCTTTACAACTATGTCGTCGACATAGACCTCCAGGTTCCTTCCACGCTGTTTTGGGAAAGTCTTCTTCATCAAACGCTGGAACGTGGCACCAGCATTGCGCAGACCAAAAGACATGGTCATATAGCAGAAAGTGCCGAAGGGGGTGATGAAGGCAGTCTTCTCTTCATCCTCGGGGAAGATGCTTATTTGGTGATAACCGGAGCAAGCATCCAAAAAACTCAAGAGCTGGGCATCCTCAGTCGCATCGACTGGTCTATGCGAGGCAGCGGGAAATTGTCCTTAGGACAAGCGGCGTTCATATCTGTGTGATCGACACACATTCTCCACTTGCCACCTTTCTTCTTTACAATGACAGGGTTGGCCAGCCACTCGGTGTGATCAACCTCGCGGATGAAACCAGCATCGAGCAGTTTGCCAAGCTGATCCTTGATGATCTCCTGTTTGAAGTCCGAAAGCGTCGAAGCTTCTGGCGAATAGGCTTTTTGTCCGGCCAGACGGCCAGTTTGTGCTCGATAACCTCCCTTGGGACCCCGGGCATATCAGACGGCTCCCAGGCAAACACGTCTGCATTGCTTTCGGAGGAAGACAATGAGCTTCGCTTTCCTATTTGGGGTCAGATTGGCCCCAAATGCCTTGTCTTGGAAGAGTCATCAAGAGACGCTGAAATTCCTTGGTCTCTCCCCTGGCTGGGACAGAAACCTTAGAGGCGTCTGAGACTTAGTGCGGAATCTCGGGACCACGCGGTGGAAACTGGTCGACCAGGGTAAGAGACTGCTCGTCGCAATCCAGAGCAGCTTTGTAGTTGCCCTTGACCGTGATCACACCGTTAGGACCCGGTATCTTTACGCAATGGTATGCATGATGGGACACGGCCATAAACTTGCCAAGAGATGGCCGGCCCAAGATCGCGTTGTAGGCAGATGGGAAATCGACCACGTCGAACGTGATCAATTCTGTCCGAAAGTTGCTTGGGCTGCCGAAAGTGACGGGCAGAACGATCTGCCCCAACGACTTAACAGCTTCTCCCGGAATGATCCCGTAGAAAGGCATTGCGACCTCTTTGAGCTTGGAGCGAGGAATTTGCATCTCGTCCAAGACCTTTGCTGAAAGCAAGTCCAGCGCGCTCCCGCCGTCGATCAGGACGCGGTCAACTCTGGCGTTGCTGATGGTCAGAGCGACCACCAGTGGGAGCTGCTGATGCTTGGTCATCCCAGTGGGGCAATTCTCCTTAGAGAAGGAGATAGCGACCTCAGTCCACTTCATTGATTCGGGCTGAGGTTTGCCCTTCTCAAAAAGTGGACCTCCCGAGTAGCCTCCTTGAGGCTGCGCCGTGAGGGGTAAGCCGAGAAGCCGCCGAAGATGACGGCAATATGGTTCACTGGCTCCTGATATTCGTCATCATCGTCCCGATCACCATCGTCGATTTGGCGCTTGGCCTTGCCGGCATCACCTTTTTCGGGCAGGGTGGGCATTGGGCCCTTGCCGTTGTAGAAATCCTCAAGCTTTGCAGCCCAGGTCCTGCAATGGCGTTTGTCATGCCCGTAGTTCTGGTGGAACTTGTAATATCGGTCACTGGGACCTTTCTTGCCTTGATTGCCTCCCTGGGCGGGCTTCTTGCCCTTGTAGTTATTATTGGGCTTCTTCTGCCCGTCTTTGGGAGGAGGTGTGCGATCTATACCGGCGACGGTGTTGTTCGCATCACCCTTATTCTTTTTCTTCTGGGACTTCTTGTCACCAAGATTGTTGCTGCTCTTTTTTTTCATCCACACCAGGCTGGGTGGGCAGATCGCCCTTGTCGAATGCCTTCTTATATTGAACGTGTTCTACCGCGTTGGCATAGCGATCAGCTGCCTTGAACAGGTCGTTGGCGGTCCAAGTCTCGTTGATCTCGAGATCCTGGGTGAGCCGCTCGTCGCGGACTCCGTTTTTGAAAGCGCGGACAACAGATTCGTCCGAGATGTTCGGGATCGTGTTGCGGATCTTAATGAAACGCTTCACGAAGTTGCGGAGGGTCTCCCCGTTCATCTGGATCATCTGGTGTAGATCATCCTCCTTGCCCGGACACGTAATGTGACCGGAAATTAGCAATCGAGGCGTCACAAAGCTGGTTCCATGGCGGATGGAACCTTCTTCTCTGGTTGAACAGCCACGTCCGAGCAGCACCTTCAAGGACAGTCGGAAGGTAATTTGCCATGACTAGCTCGTCACCTCCGGCTGCCATGATGGCAGTGGCGTAGATGGAAAGGAACTCCTCTGGGTTTTGAGTCCCATTGTACCTCTCCATGTGACCGGGCTTAAACTTAGAGGGCCACCTGACAGCGCGAAGCTCGTCAAAGAAAGCCTTACAGCCCAAGGCGTATGACCGACCACCTTCTCCCGCAGAACCTAGTCTCGATAAGACGTTGGTCCTATTACGCGGAGGAACTCTAGTTGAGCGGGAAGACTCTGCCTGGAGGAACTCCCTCCGTGATAATCCTCCACGCTCCTTCCTCGTGGTCGCTACGATGCGCTCCTCACGAGGGGATCGTCCGTAATCGTCGCGCGCACGCTTGCCCCTGTGGTCGCGATGACTACGAGGACTTGGCGAGCGACGATGAACACGGGTAGCTTGTTCGTGGACAGCGGTTCTTCGACGGTGACGAGGGTCACGCGATCGATCGGGCCTTCATTGATCCGAATCCACAGACGGTGGCTGCCCGCCGGATGAGGTGTTGGCCTCACCTATGGACTTAAGGCCATCGGCCAGTCGCTCAAGGTGGGAGGCAACAGCGTCGCCTATAAGGGCAAGGTTGTCCTGGTTGGCGGATCTGATCGCCGTCGCTAGGGCCTGAAGCTGTTCCCGACTCTGCTCAAGGGGTCCTGGGATCCCTGAGGCGTCCGCGTCTTGCCCGACCGGAGTCCGGTTGCGCGGGGATTCATCCCGGGCAAGTTGAGCTTTTGCCGGGGGATCTGGTGTAGGTACGCGAGGCGGGTCGCGTCGCTGACGCTTGCGCTGATCGTGAATCTACGCCAGAGTTTGGTTGATAGATTCATCCAGACTGCGGCGAACAACATCTTGCTCGCGAGCAGCTGGTGCAGATCCATCTTGAAGCCGAGCAGAATTGATCCGCTCGATCTCCTCGGCCGCCGCGACCCGTGCAAGATCCTCTGAGGTTCCCGCGGCGGCCATGTTGATACTGCGGTGACTGTGCGTTGGTGCGCCAGACGGTGTCATCACTGTGTCACCACAGGAGGAATCGACCGACATAGCCTTGGAATCCGAAAGATCTTAACCATCGTAAAGATCATCGGTTCCGTATTCATCGTCGATGACAGGAGCTTGATCCAAGACCATCTCTAGAAAGTATCCAGAGACTTCTGTCCCAGATATGGAAAGCGATCGAGATCGAACAGATCGATCCGTTCTGACAGGGGATGAGACATCCTGTCCTTCTGAGTCATAGTCCTCAGGAAGAGATCCCTGGTCGCTGATGGAGTTCGACATGCTCGATCTACTGAGTCCCCATGGACGGCGCCAACTGTCGACGGTTGGGATATCGGACCCAAGTCAACTAAGGTTCTTGAAGAAGGGGAGATAGGAGACACGTCGAACAGAACGAACAGCAACCAACAAGCAACAGGGAGACAAGGAGTTTTTATCCAGGTTCAGGCCTCTCAGGGAGATAATTGCCCTACGTTCAGCCTTTCTTATATATCAGAGATGATTACAAGAGGATGCTCGAAGAGATAGACAGATCTCGGCGAGATTATGGGTGTACAAGAGAGCAATACGCGATGATGCGCTAAGTATTGATCCTCTGGCCTAAGATCAGGTGTCCTCTACACGCCGTAGGGGCCCTATTTATATAGTGCTGAGCAAACCGACCTACCGAGGGATAATCGGGCCGGGCTAACTACGAGATCGTGACGAACTCAACGTGCCAAATACATCCTGAGGTAGATAAGGTAAACTCCGAATCTTGGGGGTCACGACTTCTGCTCCAATCCGGAAAACCACGTCCGAGTCTTCACATAGCCGTGCAGAACTCTTGTTCGAGTCAGACTCAAACATGAATCCTAGACCATTACGCACCGTGCTAGCCAGGAAGCTGTTCGGCAGGATGCACATGGGCCTGATAGAACCTTCTAGGGAGCTGGACCCTAGTAGGCTGTTCGATTGGGCCGTCAGGGAGTGGGCCATGGGAATGGGTCGTGATTTTATCCCTGACACAATAGTCTTAGATCTAATTTCTCACAATGTGTATTAAAGATCTTAGCTTTAGCAGGACAGCCCCTGACACGTAAATATCTTAATCTTGGTCGTCTCCTAGTCCATAATTCATAAGAGGTTTTAAAGATTGATTTACTAGGATCCCAATTTAGTATGTGAGTGGTTGTCTTTTAGGTTTCCATCGACAAATTGTTTGGCAAACTAGAATGGTTGATCATACTATGTACCATGTCCATAAGAGTGCGATTTCTTCTTTTAGCTACCCCGATTATTGAGGTTCACCAGGCATAGAATATTGGGCTACAATGTCATTTTCTTGAATAAACATAACGAAGGGACCAAGAATTTGCCCTAAGGGGGCATGTCTCCCACAGTACTCTCTCCACGATAAGATCTTACTACTTTAATATCTAGTTGAGCTAATTTTCTACTTCAACCTTGAATATCTTAAATTTATCTAATGATTATGATCTATCACGAATAGGGAATATGTACCCATAATGGGAGTAGTCATTAGTAAATGAAATAAAAGCATCAAATCCGAATAGATGCCATAGGAAAGGGGCCACATATGTCAGTGTGAATTAGTTCTAAAGCCTCGTGCTTCGTGTAGCACCTTTCTCAATTGTCTTAATGTATTTTTCCTTTAATGCAATCTATGCAGTGTTGTAGGTCGGAAAATATATTGGGTGTAAAATGTCATCCTTAACGAGACGTTCTATTCCCTCCTCAAAATGTGGCCCAAAATGATGGTGCTATAGCTTCAATGAAGTATCATTAATTTTCTTATCATTCATCACCAACTTTAAGAGAGGATTTAGAGAGAGAAAGCAAATAAAGCTTGTCTTATCGAATGGCAAGACCAAAATTAATAGATTTAGACTTAAG
The DNA here is from genome assembly GCA_036346415.1 of Raddia guianensis. NCBI lineage: Eukaryota > Viridiplantae > Streptophyta > Magnoliopsida > Poales > Poaceae > Raddia > Raddia guianensis. The sequence continues at coordinate 71,286 of JAYEVB010000111.1, forward strand.
AGTACATTTTTTTTATTTCTAAACCGAAAATGGAAACCATCATCATCATCATCATCATCATCATCATAATCAAACGGTGATCGTTTTCCTCATGCTTGGAATATAATAAGCATTATTTAAATGAAGAACATAACCACAATATTTGTTGGATAAATTATTGATCAAAGATTAAGTAGTATGAATCTTGAAATACATGTGCGTCTTATAATTTTGGATGGGAGGTGTACATATTTTTAGTTTAAGATGTTGCCTCTACACATTAAGTAAATGTCTCCGAGTAGAAGAGAGAACATTTATTGAACTCTTTCTGGCCAAAGACTCTGAATCGGAACAATAATATGATAAATGCCGACGGTCGAGAATAGACCAGCACGACAAATAGATTTTAACACGGAAAACCTTTAGGTAAAAAAACCATGTGAGCACAGAGGCAAAACATACGAGAGATTAGAAGATATCCAGCATTTTGTTGATGATTTGCGTCGGGAGAGGGCACTTCGTTAGCCTAGCCTTCCAATCCTGCCATGCGTTCGAGGCCTTGTTTGTTAGAAAAAAAAATGTATGAATTACATCACTGATTTTCCTCTTGCAAGCCCTGGCTTCTCAGGGCCCATTAAGGCCTCGTTTGGCAGCCCAGTGAATAGAAACCCAGTGAAATAATCCACCCTAGGGAATTTTTGGTCATTTCATTTCTCTGGGACTCTTCCCTGCTTCCCTTCTTCCCCAATCTATCTCAGCTCTGCACTTCGCCCCGCTCTCCCTTCTAGCTCAGCTCCACACCGGTGCCCCGCGCCTTCGTTGCTCCAAGGGCTAGAGCCCAAATGGCAGCGGGGGATATGGTCGGCAGCCCCGCCGCAGAGCCAGCGACCTTGTGGGAGCCTAGAGACGGAGGAAGCGGCGTAGGGTGCGGAGCTAGACGGAGGAGGCTGGGCGTGGAGGGGGCCGGAGGCGAAGGAGGCGGAGGAGGCGGAGGAGACGCTGGAGGGGGCCGGACGCGGCGGAGGGAGCCAGAGGCGGAGAAGGCCGCGGAGGGAGCCAAAGCCGGAAGCGGCGGAGGCGCTGGAGGCGGAGGATGGAGCCGGAGTCGGAGGCGGAGGCGCTAGAGGCAGAGGGAGCCAGTGCCGAAGGCGTCGGAGGCGTTGGAGGGGCCAGAGGCGGAGGCGACAGAACAGGGAGTGAAGGTGGTGGTTGTGGCGACGCGGATGGACAAAGTGACCGCCCCCACCTCTCCCCAAGCTCATCGCTGTGATGTGGGGAGCCATGACATCCGGAGAGCTGCTCCGGCACCGCTCGGCGCTCGTCGGGAGAGCTTCGCCTAGGCAGAAATTCCCGATGTCCAGAGATAGGGGTGGATTCCCCGTGGAAAGAACGGGGACGGGGCAAGAAAAATTTCCCTGTGGTGAGTTTCCAAATGCAAGGTCGGGTTTTCGCAGAGAAACTTACCCTATGGATTTTTTACCCTGGGATTAGACTGGGATCCGACCGGGATTGGGACTTCCAAACAAGCCCGGGATTTAGGGACCATAAATCCTTTTGTCCTCTTCTATTTATAGGTCATCTTGTTGTGCTGGTAACTGAACCTGCATGCCCCAAACTAAAATGGCTTTGTAATTCCTTTTCTCCGTCTAGTTGCAAAGGATTTCATTTTTTTTCCCTGGGCAAAGGCAGAAGCTCTCATTTCATTAGAGAATGAAAAACGATACACAAGGTCCATCCCGACCAACCTATCTGATAACAAAGCGGCAGGACCAGATTATTTGCTGATTGAATTCTATCAATCTTGTTGACCCATTATTAAACTAGATTTGATTGACCTTTTTGAAAACTTTTACGAAGAAAAGTGTAGGATAGATAGGATTAACTATGGCCAAATTATTTTACTCCCTAAAAAGTGTGATGCAGTAATGGTACAACATTTCAGACCAATTTGTCTGTTAAACTGTGTTTATAAGTTTTTTTACTAAAGTCTTGACTAGTAGAGTCGAGGGAGTTCTTAATAAAATAATTTCTAAAACTCAAAATGCTTTCCTTAAAAATAGATTCATTGTGGAAGGGGTGATGTAGTCTTTGCACGAGATCATGCATTTGGTAAAGATGAGTAAGGAGTGTGGGGTTTTTCTAAAAATAGACTTTGAAAAAGCCTATGATAAAATAGATTGGGGTTTCTTGTTTCATGTTCTGCAGGCTAGAGGTTTTGATGGGAAGGTTATTAATTGGATTAAACAAGTAGTTATTTCTGGTACTTTGCTGGTTAATATTAATGGTAAGGATGGTTCTTATTTTCATAGTAATTAGGGGTTAGGCAAGGGAACCCTCTTTTCCCATTATTGTTCAATGTGGTGGCTGATTGCATGTCAAAAATGATTAGGATTGCTTGGGGGAATGGGCTAGTTAAAGGTTTAGTACCTGAGTTTTGTGAGATTGGGTTAGCTATTATACAATATGCTGATGATACAATGATTTTCTTAAAAGATGACATTAAAGCTGCCTTAAATTTTAAGTTTATCATGTTTTTATACGAGAGGTTGTCTGGTATGAAAATGGCGATATTGACAAAGAACAAGCTTATTCAATGTTGTTTACATGCAATGTGGGCACACTCCCTATGCAGTATCTGGGGATTCCAATTGGGAGTGACAGATTAAAGTGTAAACAATGGGATAGAATTGTTGAGAAAGTAAAAAAGAAACTTGAGGGTTGGAAATGCAGCTCTCCTTCCTAGGGGGGTACGTTGGTTCTTATTAATGCATGTTTTTCTTGTATACCTGTTTATAGCATGTCAATGTTTCTTTTGCCTAAAACAATGATTAAGCAAATTGATCAAATCAGGAGGATTTTTTCTTGCAAAGGTAACAATAACAAGCAGAAATTTTATTTGATTAAGTGGAGTAAAATTACTAGACCAAAAAAAGTCGGGGGCTTGGGCTTGGAAAGATTTGCTAAAATGTAAAGAGGTTTGCGCTAAGCAAAGGTGCTACCATGTGGGCAATGGAGAAGCAATTGATTTTTGGCATGATAACTAGTTTGAGGGGGAGTCTTTAAAACTTTGCTTACCTAATATTTTCAGCATTTGTAATGATCATGAGATTTCTGTGGCAGATTGTAAGAGGAGAAGTTGGAATTTATCTTTCAGAAGATGATTTTCACCAATTAATCAAATGAATTGGGATAAACTAATATTTAGGCTGGAGAGATTTGAACTGTACGGAGGTACAAATAAACCCTTGTGATTATTGGAGAAAAATAAATTTTTTAGTCAAATTTACGTATAAAGCTATGGCTAGTGGGGATAATTGTTTGAGACTGAATTCGGTATGGAAAATCATTTTGCCTTTAAAGCATAAGATCTTTTTGTGGCTTCTTCTTCAAAATGTTGTTTTGACAAAAAATAACCTTCGTAGATGGAACTAGAGTGGAGACCCCAAGTGTTGAATCTGTGAAGGATTAGAAACTAATGAGCATCTATTTTTTTAGTGCCCTATTGCCAAAGCTATGTGGGGGGTGGTGAGGAGTTGCTGTCAGGTTAATAACAGTCCTAATGACATAGATCATTTCTATTCATGGATGCTTTCTATTTGGCCAGAGGGCAATAAACTCCACCCAGTTTGTCTAGCATCTTTATGTTGGGCTACATGGATAAGTAGAAACAAAGCGGCCTTTGATAGTAAACTTGTCGGTGTAATAAATACCGGGGTACAAAGAGTCCTGAGAAGGCCAAAAGGGCCCCACGCGTCGGCGGGCGTCGAGCCCAATGGGCGGGCGAGCCCCTCAGAGGCCAAAGGGCCCCACGCGTCGGGCGATCAGCCCCAGTGGCGTGGGCGAGCCCTCAGAGGCCAAGAGGGCCCCACGCCAAAGCGGGCGATCAGCCCTCTGGCGGGCGAGCCCTCTAGAGACGAGGCGAGGGCCCCACGCGCCAGCGGGTGCGTGGGCGAGCCCCTCTGGAGGCGAGGCGAGGCCCCACACGCCATCTTGGTGCGTGGGGCGAGCCCCTCCGAGACGAGGCGAGGGCCCCACGCGCCAGGCGGGTGCGTGGGCGAGCCCCCAGCTGAAGACCAGGCGAGGGTCCCACACGTCAGGTGGGGCCCGAGCGGCAGGGAGCATTGCAGAAGGAGTCTTCGGGACGAAGGCTCCCCTGCTGCGAAGGACGAAGCGCATTTAATGAGACATCACGCGGATAGGCAATTTGAAGAAATGATTACGCTCTGGCTGACCCTTGCGGTCTGAAAGCGGCCGTCATTGTGGCGTAGAAGAATTGACCGCAGAGAGAAGGTTTGCTTGAGGAGGCCGCCGCGTCAGACGAAAGCGGGCGGGCCCCACCCGAGACTCACCGGTGTGATCAGGCGGGTCGAGGCCACTGCGGCACGCGAGGGCGGCGCCATGCGGCATGGGCAGCGCACGTTTTCGTCTCTTCGTCGTGTCTTGTCGAGTATCGAGAGTATCAGCCTACCCCTCGGCTCTCCGCCACCCCAAAGCTTGTATAAAAGGGGAGGAGAGAGAGGGGGCACGTCCAGAACGTGCACTAGCATTCGTGCATTCAAACACTCGTAAACACATCCCCATTCAACCACAATCGAGAAAAGAGCTATGGCTCGGCCAGAGTAGGACTATTACCCGCGAGGGGTCCGAACACAGGTAAATCTGAAGTCGCTCCTTGTTGTGCCCGACGCTCAAATCGAACCGAGCTTGATCGAGTTGGCTAGCGACTAAAAATCGACCAGGTGTGATCCGCAGATGGTTGAGCGGAGAACACGCCGTCGATGGCGCGCCTGTAGGGGAGCGCTAGCATCGGTTCAAGCTCTTGACCCTTCTTGAGCGGCGATGGTGGAAGCGGCGATCCGCGATGGAGCAGAAGCGGCCGCTAGAGCCGCTGCCACGAAGTCGGCCGCGTGATGGCGATGAATCACCGGCGGTAGCCGCCCGCCTAGGGTCGGAACCTGGCGGAAAGCAGCCGCCCGGCCAAGCTAAGCGGCGGCGGCGCCTTGGAGGAGTGCACTCGGACAAAACCTCCATGCGGCGTGGCCTTCTTTGGAAGAACCCACGGTTCCGGTGACTCGGACTCCCTGCGGCCCGTGGTTGGCTAAGCAGCCCGCTCGTCGATGCCCGGCGGGCGTGGTGCAAGTTCGGGGCGTGGGAACCGTGTTTCCGCTTCCTCCGTTCTTTGTTGCCCTCGCACTCCTCTCACAGATCTCTGGTGAGGGGCGGGCCAAGACGACAAGAGCGGGCGACCCCACGGGGCTCGGCCGGCGAAGCGTCTGGTGGCGCGATCTCCGGTCCCATCTGGAGGACCGCCACTTGTCTGATGGAGAAGACTGCGTGACAAGCTCCGCAGGGCCGCGGCCGAAGGCGACACATTGCCGCTGCAAAGACGAGGACCAGACAAGAGGGCTCCCGCAGAGCTGCCCGCCGGTGAGGGTGGCGCTTCTTGGCGCCGCCTAGGCGACGGGCGGCGGGCAGGACGCGTCCAGGAGCAGGAGGCTCCGGCGTCGGGTGCCGCGCTTTTCTAAGGAGATGCGCGCGTCGATGGCGGAACAGTTTCGTCGGCCCCATCGAAAAAGTATGACGGCTCCACCAACCCCGATGAGTTTTGCAGATCTACACGACGGTGATGCAGCCAGACAGAGAGGTCGGGAAGGTTCAGCGAACTACTTCCCGCGGTCCTCACCAGTGAGCCCACTCGTGGCTCGTGAACCTGCCCCCGAGTCCGTGGGGTCATGGAAGGAGCTCTCGAGCTCTTCGTCACCAACTTCGTGGCACCTTCGAGCAGCCGGGGTAGAAGACGACCTCCCTAGCGTGGAAGCGAAGAAAGGAGAGTCGCTGGCGACTATATTGGCGCTTCAGTCAGTCCGCAACACCATCCCCGACATCTCCATCGACGCCGTGGTCACGGCATTCAGGAGAGGCGCCCGAGACCCCAAGGTCAAGGAGAAGATGGCCACCCGCAAGATCAAAACGACGGAGGAGCTCTTCACCTTGGCGCACAAGTGCGTCCTTCAAAGGAGGCTCGTATCCGCCCGCCGCATGGCGGGACAGCCCAGGTGGCGCAGGCGGGACCTCGAGGAACCCCGGCGGCAAGGACAAGGAGAAGCGCATGGCGGCGAGACCGGGCAGGTCATGGCCGCCGAAAGCGCTGACAACAACGACGACGATAACGACGATCATGCCAGCTGGCGCAACGGGCGCGGCGGGCGAAAAAGAGGAGGAGGTCGCGGGCGCCGGGGTACTGATCCCGTAAGGGCGGCCGAGGCGGCGGCTATGGTGATCGCCGTGGCCAGACGGCCCCCAGCGCCGCGACGAGGGCGAGACCGTCGCCCGTGAGTGGGACGGAAGGCCTTCTTGTCCCATTCACGCGACAACTCCCACGACTTGGCGATTGCCATGTCGTCGACAAGATGGTGGACAAGCGAGTCCATGAGCAGCAGCAGCAGCGGAAAGCGTCCGGCGATGGCAAGGGCAAGAGACGGCTTCGCTTGGTTTTCAGCAGCGGAGCGCCGGTTGCCGTCATCCACGGCGGTTCGCCACCTATCCGCCCCACGCTAGTTTTAAGCGTGCGATGAGGAAGTGTCGCCGCGTTCGGCTTTGGGTCAGCAAGGCGGTGGCGTGGTCGGAAAGCGACCGATCGCGTTCGGTCGAGCCGATCACCCGGCCCGATCCGCCGACCTGGACATCTCCCGATCGTGGTTGCGCCCACGGTCCGGAATGTGAAGCTAGGGCGGAGTCTTTGGTAGACGGAGGAGCTCCCTCAACCTCTCGTCGCTGGTCGCCAAGGCGCTCCAGATTCAGCAGCAGGAGTTTCGTCCAACGCTCCCATTCTTCGGCATCGCGCCGGGGGCTGAGTCCTTCCCGCTGGGGCGCGTCAGTCTCCCGGTGACGTTTGGAGGCTCCGACAACTTCCGCACCGAGATGCTCGAGTTCGAGGTGGCGGACTTGACCTCTACTAGCGCCATACTAGGTCGGCCGGCGCTGACCAAGTTCATGGCGGTTTGCCACTATGCGTACATGGTGGTGAAGATCCCGGGGCCAGCTGGCCCCATCGTCTTGAAAGTGGACCGCCCGGAGGCGCTCCGCTGCGACAAGGACGCTCTTGCTTTGGCGGGGGCGATCGGTGCCCAGAAGGCCGAGGCTTCGACTTTGGGAGCTCCTCCGGCGAAGACCCGTGCCTCCCCCGGTTCGTCCGCGGAGGTTAAGGCGGTCTCCGAAGCGAAGTCGACCCGCGAAGACCGTTCGGTGGGCGCCTCTCTCAGCGCCAAATAGGAAGGCGCGCTCGTCTCCTTCCTCTAGTCTAACGCAGACGTGTTTGCGTGGCAACCGTCCGACATGGCTGGGGTCCCTAGGGAGGTGATTGAGCACAAATTGGCGGCGTTCCTCGCGCGCGATGGTCATCGCGAAGGTCCGGAAGCGGTCGGTGGAGCGCCAGAAGTTATCCGCCAGAGGTGGACAAGCTCTTAAGGCGGGGTCGCGTCGCGATGTCGCCCATCCTGTGGCTCGCGAACCCGTCCTCGTAAGAAATCAACAGGCGTTGGAGGATGTGCGTGGACTTCACCGACCTCAACAAGGCGTGCGAAGGATCCGTACCGCTGCCCGCGCATCGATCTCATCGTCGACTCAAGCTGCGGGGTGCGAGCAGTATGCTACGGATCGTACTCGGGTACCACCAGTTGGCATGGCGAAGAAGATGAAGACAAGACCGCCTTCGTGGCGCCCATGGGCGTCCATCGCTACTCTAAGGATGGCGTTGGATGAAGAATGCAGCCCAACCTATCGCCGGCCATGCATATCGCTCACCGCCCCCAAATAGGGCGAAACCTGGAGGTGTATGTCGATGACCTGGTGGTGAAGTCCAAGAAGGCGGAGGAGTTGATCGGCGACCTGAAAGAAACCTTCACCAACCTGAGGAAGTACTGCATCAAGCTTAATCCAGAGAAATGCGTGTTCGCCGTTCCGTCGGGCAAACTGCTGGGATTCCTCGTCTCCCAGAGGGGGATTGAGGCGAACCCTGACAAGATCACAGCGATCGAGAACATGAGGCCCCCGACGCGACTTGGCAGATCACGGTGCTTGGTGGGTGCTTGACCTCCCTGGGCAGCTTATAGCTCTTTGGGGATAAAAGTCTCCACCGCTCAAGCTCCTAAAGAAGACCAACCAGATTCGAGTGGGCGGCGGAGGCGCAGGAGGCGTTCGACGGTCTAAGAAGTATCTCACCTCCCGCCCGTCTTGGTCGCCCCTGACCAGGCGAGCCGTTGATCCTCTCGTCGCGGCAAACCCCAGCGGTCAGCAGGTCTTTGGTGGCGGAAAGAGAAGGCGTTCAGCGCCCCATTTACTACGTCAGCAAGGTCCTCCATGACGCTGAAACAAGGTACTCACAGCACCAGAAGATGCTCTACGCCGTGCTGACGGCGTCCCGAAAGCTGCGCCACTACTTCCAGGGGCGAGAAGTCACGGTGTTGACCAAGTATCCCTTGCGGGAGATCCTCTTCAACCGCGAGGCGACGGGTCGCATCGCCAAGTGGGCCATGGAGCTGGCAGAATTCGATCTCAAGTTCGCTCCTCGAACGGCCATCAAAGGGCAAGCTCTGGCGGAGTTCGTCAGCGAATGGACTCCGGCGGACACGGAAGCTGAAGACACCCCAGCACCCTCGCCGTGGACTCTCTTCTTCGACGGCTCATTCCGGCTGGAGGGGGCTGGGGCTGGCGTCGTCCTGGTGTCTCCCACCGGCGATGTCGTCCGGCACCTGGTGGTGCTGGACTTCCGCGCCACCAACAACGTCGCGGAATATGAAGGATTGCTCGCCGGGCTCAGGGTGGCTTCGACCCTTGGCATCCGGCGGCTACAAGTAAAAGGCGACTCTCTCCTGGTCATCAACCAGGCGAGGAAGGATTTCTCCTGCTCGGATCCCGTCATGGCGGCCTACCTGGCGGAGGTGCGCCGGTTGGAGCGGCACTTCGAGGGTTTGGGCTTCATGCACGTCCCTCGCCACGACAACTATATGGCGGATGAATTGTCCCAGATTGCCTCGTCAAGGGCACCTGTTCCGGCTGGGGTCTTTGAAGAAAGACTTACGCGGCCGTCCGTCGCAGCCCCCAATCCTGGCGGGGACGACGCTTTCCCTGACGCAGCTCCCACCTCTGGAGGAGACGTCACCGATCCTGCTGCAGCTCCCCGGTTGGAGGGAGGAGGCGGAAGAACCGCCTTGAGACGGTTGAGGCGAAACGCCAAAGCCAGCGGAGTCGTCGGCGACAATGTACAGAACGTCGTCACACTCGTCCGGGAAGGTCAATGGATGGATCCGATCCTAGCCTACCTGCGGGATGGAGTGATCCCCGACGATGACGCGTCGGCTGAGAATATAGCGCGCAAGGCCAAGCGCTACGCCCTGGTAGGTGGGGACCTGTATCGTCAGGGCGCAAACGGAGTTCTACTGAAATGCGTCACTCGGGAAGCGTGGAGTGCAATTCTCTCTGAGATCCATGGAGGCGTGTGCGGGAGCCATTCAGGGAGCCGGGCGTTGGTTGGGAAAGCTTTCCACCACGGCTTCTATTGGCCTACTGCCCTCCAGGATGCCTTCGAGCTGGTGAGGAGATGCGAAGCGTGCCAATTTCATGCTAAGCAGATCCACCGACCGGCCCAGGCGCTGTAGACTATTCCGCTCTCCGGGCCGTTCGCGGTCTGGGGGCTGTACATTCTGGGCCCGTTCCCGCGGGCAACCGGAGGTTATACTCATCTGTTCGTCGCCATCGATAAGTTCACTAAGTGGGTTGAAGCCTCGTCGGTCCCGGCGATCACATCCGCAGAGGCTATCAAGTTTATGAAGAGCATCTTCGTCCGCTTCGGTGTCGCCAACAGAATCATCACTGACAACGGCGCTCGGTTCAAAAGTGCTGATTTCCAAGACTGGTGCGAAGAGTTGGGTACCAAGCAGTGCTTCGCCTCCGTTGCACATCCGAAGAGCAATGGGCAAGTGGAGCGGGCGAACGCGGAAGTACTGAAAGGGCTCAAGACAAGGGCGTTCGATCGCCTGGAGAAGCGCGGCAAGCACTGGGCTGAAGAAGTCTCCACTGTGTTGTGGGCGCTGCGGACAACTTCCAGCAGAGCCACCGGCGAGACCCCCTTCTTCCTGGTGTATGGCTCTGAGGCGGTGCTCCCATCAGAGCTCGCCTTCGGTTCCCCAAGGGTGGCGGCGTTCAGCAAAGACCAAGACCACGACCGCGTCAGGGCAAGTGAATCTCCTGGAGGAGATCCGAGACAGGGCGGCGATCCGGGCCGCCAAGTACCAGCAGGCGCTACGCCGTTATCAAGCAAGGCGGGTATGTGTGAGAACACTGGCAGTGGGCGACCTCGTTCTGCGCAAAATCCAAGCGCAGGAGGGGCGCAACAAACTGTCTCCCCTGTGGGAGGGCCCCTTCAAGGTGGTCTCGCCTCTCCCTTGAGCTCGGTCCAGGCTCAGATTCGAGGATGGTCGCGAATTGGCGAACACTTGGAACGTCGAGCAGCTGAGGAAGTTCTACCCGTAGGTACCAGTCCAAGAGCTTTTTTTTGGCCTTCCTTTGGAGCCGAGCGGCGAGATCTTCTTCCTTCACCGCTCGCCTCGGGGGCTGCATTGTACAAAGCCATCTTCAATAAGAGATAAGTTTTGTCTCCTTGTGGGCATCTGTTTCTTTTTTCGCCTCAAGTCTGTTAGAAAGCATTCTGTTGAAAACTGGTAGCGAAAAAGTACTTAAGGCAGATGGCCCCTTAGTTGCAAGAACGAACGCCTACGACTTGCGGCTGGGCGAGGCGAAGCAGACGGAAGGCGGGTTCTAGCCCGGTGTGTCGGCTCGGTCTAGGCAATGTGCCAACAGCGGCACCGGCGACTAGACCACTTCCGGAAGCTAAGTTCTCGCCACGCAATGTCTAGGGTCGGTTCAAAGAGGCCATAAGGGTTGAAGTAACCAGATGCACGAGGAAAAGCGCCACTTTCAATGTAAAGCTGTCTAAAGCTTTTTGGCGATCAGTGGCTTAGCCTTAAAAAGGTCTGTTAGAAAACATTCTGCCGAAAGCTGGTAGCGAAAGTACTTATGGCTAATGGCCCCTTAGTTGCAAAGGCAAACGCTTATAACTTACGCTGGTGCGAGGCGAAGCGGACGGAAGGCGGGTTCTAGCCCGGTGTGTCGGCTCGGTCTAGGCAATGCGCCAACAGCGGCACCGGCGACTAGACCACTTCCGGAAGCTAAGCGCTCGCCACGTAATGTTTAAGTCGGGTTGCGAGAGGCCATAAGGGTTGAAGTGACCAGATGCCTAAGGAAACAGCGCTCACTTGCGGCAGAACGTTCAGTCTAAAGCCTTTGGTGGCCGGGTGCCCCAGCTCAATTCCGCAAGTTAAAATTGTGCGAAGTTCAAGTGAGACTCACAACAAAAGAGCAAAAGTTTGTTTGCATTGATAGCCAACGTTTACAAGGCAAAAAGACAGGGGAGTCTCGCTTCTCCTCCTGCGTCGCCGTCGTCCATTGAGCGGCGCCGCCCATCATGGATCGTGGTCGGCGGCGGTGTCAACCCGCTACCGCCGATCGGTCCAGCCGGGCGAAAGGTTCCCCGATGGCGGCGCCGAGATCAAACGCGCGTCTCGAGCAAAGCGATTGCTCAAGATGAACATGGCCGCTTCAAGAGCGCCTTGGCGACCGTCTTCGATTGCTCGCGTCCGCAACGCCACCGGAAGACCGCGCAGGGCTTCGGCGGCTCGTCCCACAGCGCCAGCGTACTGCGCGGCCGTCTCCTCCAGCGGGGAATACAAGGTAACACCCAGTGGATGCAGGGCGTCCCGGAAGCCGTGGTAGGCGGTGCGCAGCATGTCGGCGAGGGCTCGGAGGCGCTGGAAGTGTTCCAGGCGGAGGTCTTCGACCTGCTTGGCGGCCGAGGCAGCGGCGGCTTGGGCTGCCGCAGCCTCGCGGGTCATCGCCTCCTTCGCGGCGGTCTCTTGGTCAAGGGCCCGCCGCAGCTCGCCGGCAGACGCTCCGCCAAGGCAAGGGCTTCCTCCCGCACGCCCAGTGCGGAGAGGTCTGCGGCGCCTCGAAGGCGAGCGCCACGCCGGCGGTCACGGCGAGATGGCGGCGGCGCCACGGACGCGGGCCGAGGGTTCTCCGCCCGGGCCGGCGAACTCTCCGCCGCCATGAAGCAGCCTCCGTCGAGGAGCGGCGGCACGCTGGGCCGGCAAGTCAGCATGAGCGAGCTCGTTGCCCAGCGTCCGCCTGCTCCAAGAAGGACAAACAGGTTCGGTATGCAAAAGCGTAGCATGCTAACCCTAATGCGAAATGTGCGAAGCGTAGGGAAAGCCAACCTGAAGTGGCGCGCGCCGAAGCGAAGTTGAAGGGGAGCGCCAAGTCGCTGATTGCGGAGGCGGTGGGCGCTGATCGCGTCACCGCCGGTCGGCCGGGGCTGGCGCGAAGCGGTGCGGCAGAAGCACCAAAGACGGCGGCGGAGGTCGGCGCGTTGTTGCGCCGCCAGCAGGAGGCGTCGGCGTGGACGGAGCGGAAGAAATCGCGCGAGGCGGCGCCAGATTCGAAGAGTCGCCGCGCTCGCCCGGTGGTGGAGCGGCGGCGGAAGCAGCAGGCCTCCGCCGGAGGGGGGGCGGTGGCGGTGGAAGCTCAGATCGGAGGGCGAGCCCTCTTTGGGCTCGTCTCTCCTCCTCTTCGTCGCCGCCCACGGGCGAGATGAGGCGGCGCTTCGAGGCGCGGTCGGAGTCGGCCGCCACGGCAGAGGTAGCGCGGCGCGGAAGCTTGGGCGTCGCCGAGGCGGATCGCGGATCTCAGAGTGGCCCCGTGCCACTTGGACCGCAGACCGAGAGACCTCCATGGGGGCAGCGACGCAGTGTTGGTTGCGCCCCGTGATCCCGATCGCAGAGGGGAGGATGCTGCGAGCGTAAGTAAGTGTCACCGATGGGGCGATAGTCCCGCCACCCGCCCCGAGCACGCCGTCTCAAGACGTTCCTCGGGTGGGTGAGCAAGAAATGAAGCCACAAAGTCACGAGCAAAAGATTCCAAGAAAGACAAGAGACCCAAAAGACTAAAGAGCACTCACCGCCGAGGGCGACGCGACTCCATCGTTGTCGCCAGAATACATCCAGCGGACGAGTCCTCATGAGGAGCGGGCGTAGTCGGCGCAAAAAAATCCGCCGCGACGAGGGTTCCGGTGAGCCCGGGCGGCGAAGATCGACGCGCGCGCCAAGATCAACCCCAGCTCCGCTGAATCGTCGGGCGAAGCCCCGGTTAGCGGTGGGCTCGCGGGACCCTCGAAAGAGAAAGATCGTCGCGCTACCGGAGTCCTCCACGTCTGACCATTGTCGGTGCCAGTCCTTCCAGCTTGGACTTGGGACGCGCGGGATGAAGGCGGCGGTTTCGCGGAGCGTGAAGTAGCAGACTCGAAGTTCGCGACGGGCGCGCTCGCGCGCAAAGACGAAGAGCCGGGCGCCAGAAGGGAGGCTTGGCATCGTCCCCACGAACATCTCGCAGAGGTGGATGAAGATGGCGCCGCAATGATGGAATTGGGGAAGGTGCACCTTTGGATCTCGAAGGCGAGCACCCCAAGAAAAATTCAGAGTACGGCGGATGAGCCGCGCCGCCGCCTGCACGAAGGTGATAATCTCCCGTCGCGAGGGCTCGGCGCCATGGTGCCGGGCGAACAAGGCGGCGGTGGCGGCACGAACACTTGAAGCCGCCACCGAAGTCTTCGCTGGCGGCGGAGGTAGGAAAACTTAGCCCAGACGACGGCGCGCTTCCACGGCGATCCTTGCTGCGTTTGGGCGCCATTGAAAGCGGTGGAGAAGTTGGCGAAGAGAAAGAAGGCTCTGTGGTGGCAGCGAAGGAGGCGATTAGCGATTCGTGAAGACATAGCGTGCGGAAGGATTAGCCGCAGCGCTGAGAGAAGTATTTATAGGTGTGGGGCGCGAGCACGACGGTTTGGATTCCGTCCTCACGCGCGCGCGGCGCCATCATTACCCCGCGCGTTTTGGTTTCCCAAGAAAAGCGGCGTAGTTCCCCAAGGAAGATCGTGTGCAGACGGAGAATCAGGCGTACGGCCGCCGCAGGTGGTGGGCCCCCCACGATTCGTCTCCCGGGGCACAAGAAACGAAAAAGTGTCTGCGCGACGGTTCGCGTATCATGGTGGACCCGGGGGCTACTGTCGGTGTAATAAATACCGAGGTACAAAGAGTCCTGAGAAGGCCAAAAGGGCCCCACGCGTCAGGCGGGCGATCAGGCCCCAGCGCGTGGGCGAGCCCCTCAGGAGGCCAAAAGGGCCCCCACGCGTCAAAGGGCGATCAGCGTCAGCCCATGGCGTGGCGAGCCCCTCAGAGGCCAAGAGGGCCCCACGCGTCGCGGGCGATCAGGCCCAGTGGCGTGGGCGAGCCCCTCGGAGACGAGGCGAGGGCCCCACGCGCCAGGCGGGTGCGTGGGCGAGCCCCCTCTGAAGACCAGGCGAGGGTCCCACACGTCAGGTGGGGCCCGTGACGGCGGGAGCATTCTGTATGAGTCTTCGTGACGAAGGCTCCCCTCGCCGAAGGACGAAGCGATTTAATGAGACATCACGCGTGGATAGACAAATGAAGAAATGATTACCGCTTCTGGCTGACCCTTTGTGTCCGAATTTTATCGCTGGGCGCCAAGAATTGACCGGCAGAGAGAAGGTTTGCTTGAGGAGGCCGCCCGCCAGAGGAGCAGGTAGGCCCCACCCGCAGACTCACCGTGTGATCAGGCGGGTCGAGGCCACTTGCGGCACCGCGAGGGCGGCGCCGCTGCGGCATGGGCATGCACGCTGCCTCTTCGTCAGGTCTTGTCGTTGTCTCGAGAGTATCAGATCTTGCCTACCCCTCGGCTCTCTCCGCCAGCCCAAAGCTTGTATAAAAGGGGAGGAGAGAGAGGGGAGAGGGCACGTCAGGAATGTGCACTAGCATTCGTGCATTCGAAACACTCTGTAAACACATCCCCATTCAACCACAATCAGAAAAGAGCTAAGGCTCAGCAGGAGTAGGACTATTACCCGCGAGGGGGTCCGAACCTGGGTAAATCTGCGAGTCGCTCCTTATTGTGCCCGACGCTCAAATCGAACCGAGCTTGATCGAGTTGGCTAGCAGACTAAAAATCTGACCAGGGGTGTGATCCGCAGTGGTTGAGCGGAGAACACGCCGTCCAAACTCATAAACTCACCTTTATCTATTTTACATATTAGTTGTGTTTTGCTGGAGTGCTAAACTGGGGCTCATAATACAGAACAAGAAGGAATTTTGAGGGGTTGTGCTTCTTTACTAAATAAGTTTATTGCAGGTTTTGAGAAGAAACAAATGTAAGGAGTGGGGGCTGAGCAAGCAATTACTCTTGGAGGAGCTAGGGCGTCAAAAAATTCTGAAGGTGGCGAAAAAAAAGGCTCAGACCACAAAGAGTAGTTGAGAAAAAAATAGGAAAGATGTTGTTCAGGAGATCATCCTTATGTAAAACATTATGGAGTGGAGTCCGGGTTTAGTTGTTGTTTTCAATTGTAAGATGGGTAGTTGCTGTGTTCATGGAATTGAGAGTGGAGAGAGTTGTGGAATGCCGAGCAAAAACTATTTTGATTCCGTTGTCTCTGATAATGAAAATGAGGTAAAATACCTTTTCGAAAAATGACGAACGGAGGCCGACAACACAAGCTCAACCTTGGCTGACAATTCTAGGAAATTAAACACAGGAACACCGGTGCTCGTGCATTCAACAAAAGAGAGGCATGGTGATCAGCATGCATACATAGGCTGGGGGAGATAGGCCGATGATCCGAACCAGCCCAGATGACGCAGCCGGGCATGCGTTGTTCTTTTCAGCTTAATTCAGCTCCAGATCTTTAAAAAATAGTGAGCTCTAGAAAAATGGTTTTGGATACTTTGAAAAGAACAAATAAAAGTTTAACAAAAATGTTGAAAAATATAAATCAATTACCTAGCTTATCTCATTAGTTTAAACTTTTGAGTGAACTAGTCGGTGCATGTGACTTAATATGGTTTCAAAAACGGAGGTTTCTAAGTTTAATTCCTGGTAGACGCAATTTAAATAAAAATTATGTTCAGCTTGAATTCCACATGTTGAGGCCTAAAGCAAGTTTATTTCTAGCCCCAAATCTCTGGCCTGGCCCAAATTCACTTGTTGAGGCTTGAGGGCAAGTTTGTTGCTATCCCTAGGAAAGAGAACTGCATTTCCAACCCTCAAGTTTCTTTTTTTACTTTCTCAACAATTCTATCCCATTATTTACTTTTTAATCTATCACTCCCCATAGGAATCCCCAGATACCGCATAGGGAGTATCCCTGTCAACCTTCAAATTATACTTACCTTGAGAGTCAGAATCCTATGCACTAGTCCTTGGATCGGTACACTAGTGCGGAAAATCACGTAACCGATACAAGCATTCATCGATAAACGCATAAACCCTTGAATATTACATATCCAAGTTACGCCTTTAATCGATTTCAGTAAGGCGATTAACATTAGTCTTAAATACAAAACATTGTTCAGACTAATGCAGCTATCCAAAATATTTACCCAAAAGAATATCTCCATGGCTAAGTGTCTTGCAAGCGATCAGAGAAACCCTAAGACTCGTCAGGCCCTCCAAAGCCCTATCCATCGTCTTCATGACACTCGTTTGGATCCACCTCGATCCTATCGTCTAAAAGAGTATAAGTAGGCGAGGTCAGCATCATCCAAACGCTGGCTAGTTAACACTTCTCTTAATGAACTTATTGATTAGAAGGCCTTGATTGGGGGAAAGGGTTATTTTATTTGCGTAATGCCAGATTTCAAAATGGGATTAAATTACCCTATCTAGCATCAAGTATTAATAGTCCATATTACACAAAGAGTTTAGCACTATACCAAATCCTTCTCATGCCCCATCCCACCGATTGACCTAACCACAAACCCTAAACAAACCAACTCCAAACATGATACATACTTGACTTGGAAATTCACCACACCGACTTCTCGTTGCCATTCTTCCAGGATTTGGCAATCCTGTTGTGGACCACACTTTCCATAGACTGCCCACCTTGGCCTAGGGGGTTGCCATCCCGCACTAGCCTAGCATCATCCTGGGGAAGTTTGGCCTTCATCATATCCGGTGACGACCAATGCCGGTCCCTATTGAGTTTGTTCCCAGAGGGCCTCCGCAGAGTGCTCGCAACTGGCAAACCAAACCCGCACTCCACGCGATGGCCACACATTGTGCTGGAACCAACCTCCAGATGGCAGCGATCTCCTCGCTACACGTGTTCATCTGCGCTCCTCCTTGGTAAGCCCTGGCTAAACCCAGCATAGGGAACCTCGTGCCTTATTAATCCATTCAGATGTCATCCAAGGAGCAACCTTCCAACCATCTAGTCTCCACCTCATTCATCGAAGCCAGTACCACACATGATCTATCCCGATCTACCGACCAAACCGGACCGACACACCAAATAGCCATACCAACAACCACATCCAGTCCATCATGCATCTATTATCCCTAACTGTCACATGTGTCACATGTCATAACTTTTTTAATGAAAGAATGAATGACTGGTGAATATCGGTTCACCGTTCCGTGACTAATTGCTAGAAGATTTGTTTAATCCTAAGCAAGTATAAGCAGTTTTACCAATTAGGTAGGGTTAAAGTTGTTACCAAACTATTCTTAGGCCAACAAGGATTATGACAGTCAAAGCAGTCATAAAGGCAAAAATAATACAAGGACAGGCATGTATAATTATAACATGATTAACAACTGGACAGGTTAATAAGTATACATTTTTAATATTAAACAATATAGTTTGGGAAAACTGGGTGATGGATATGATTATATCGATGTTAATCCGCACTAGGGAAAGTCACAATCTCTCCCTAATACGGGTAAACATCTAAAGAGTAAGTGTTAACTCAACTTGCTCAGGTGGAAGGTCTTCCTCTGCATCACCAAACTTTCCCTCGGGATCGCCTACGTCTAATCACACATATAATTCAATAATTACTCGCTGATGCAAACGTAAAACATGATGCGTGCACGTGATCTCGGTCCTATATTCGGCACTACGATGTGTAAAGTCAGATAATGGTACTATTTGCGTATGATATGCAATGCATGCCCTAATGTATTAATAATCAATAATATCATTACATAGTAATCTAGTGGTACCCAAAATACGATATCATATGCTAAAATACTAATCGAGTACTTAGGGTTTAACGGGCGATATACGATGATGACACGTCGTAATACGGCCTACATACGGAGCTAAGCTCCTCGGTGTTGGCACTTTATAATTTTTCCTATATATATGGTGTAACTTCAAGTTATAATATATTTTAGTACATTTTCTAAAGTTAGCACCCATTTTTATTAATAAATAATTTATTAATTAATTTTTTATAGTCAGCAAATTAAATTTCTAATAACCATATTTGGACAAGCATGGCATTTTTATAATGTTCTATATCTGTTAGAGGATTTATCTACCTTAATTTAATTTCTTATGACTTTATAGGGTCAGACTCATTTTGGTAATAATAAAAGTTTTCCTAAATCTAATTTAAGCATTTTCTACCTAGGAAAGCTACTCCTTCCTATTAACAGTGCAAAACAGTAATGTTCGTGGTGGGTTTCATAATTTTATAAAATCTAGAACAGTCTTATCTATTTGTCTAAATTGTTTCTAGAATTTTTGGGAGCTCCTAGGTATTTTTAATAAATCTAAAACACTTTCTGAAATTACTTAATTAAATAAATCAGAGGGAAAAGGATAAATGGTTTGGTCGAGCCAATAATCTGAGCTGGTCCGAATGGGATTTGCCCACAGTGAAGCGCGTGTGTGTTTACGCCGGCCAGGCAGCAACTACGCCAAGGCGATTTTGAAGGCACTAACGCACGGGACTCGCGGTGCGCCCATGGGCGTCTCCACTTAAGCCCGGTGGGCCACGGGCCCACATGCAGTGACCCGTAGCCAAGGGTTTAACCCAGCGAGCGAAGGGATTTTCCTGGCAAGTGGGGTCCGCACGTCGGTGACTCCATATGCTTCTGTCCGCATGAATCTCGGTGGGAATCCAACGGCTCCTGGCTTTCGTCTACCTCCAGCCGGGCAACGCGGCCGGCGGCGGCTGTTTGAGCCGCGGCGGCGATTCCACCCCAATTTGGCCATGTGCATGCATGCCCTAGCGTCTATGACTTCCTACGAACCTAATGACGCCCTCGCCGATGCAGGAGATGGCCGGACGGGGCGGCGTGATGAGCGGCGGCAGAGCCGAAGGCTCGTCGGAGTTGCCAGGCCTATCTACTGATCTAAAGGCTATGGAAATGGACGGGGAGCATGAGGAGAGGTAGGCGATGCTCACCAAACGCACGGCCGGATGCGTGGCAGAGCGGAGATGGCTATTAGCAAGGTGCCTGGCGACGGCCGAAGCAGGGGCATCGCAGACACAGCTCCTCCGTGCAGCTACGCAGAAAGTTAGGGAGATGCTCTAGAAGATTTGGGTGGAAGGAATTGCTCCCATGCTCACGCAATCGACGAGGCAACCTTCGGCGCTGGCTCGGGAGAAATTGGAAAATGGGGAAAAAACGGTGCTGCGGGCGGCCATCGGTTTTATAGGCACGGGGTGAGAGTAGAGGGCCCAGTGGCCCATTCGGCACAGCGGGGGAAAGGAGATGCGCGGCGTGAAACGACGGCAAGCGGCGCGGTGATGATGGCGCTAGCGGCGGGACAGAGGCAGTCGTGACGTGCGGCGTTCAGAGCAGGGCAGAGCAGAGTAGGGCCACGTGGAAAAGAGAGGGAGGGAGGGGGGGGGAGAGAGAGAGAGAGAGAGAGAGAGAGAGAGAGAGAGAGAGAGAGAGATGGAGATGGCCCACTCGGCATCTAAAATTCAACGAATTTTGAATTTCAACAAAATTTGAAATGGCCCCCAAATTGGGATGTTACAAATCCCAAATCGCCGTATCCGAGTCGGGAAGTGAGAACTTGGCGTACTACTCATGAGTAGATGGTCGTGGCGTTCCCCAACCCGAACGGGAGGTGTTATTGTAGTTCCCCCCATATTGTATCTGATTCGAATCCGAGAGGTAGAGTTCACCGAAGTCGCTGACGACGTAGTCGACCCCCGAAGCGAAAAGCCTGGCCGGGGGTGGAGACGACGGTGACTTTTGATGCCTTCGGGCTTGATGAGATTGATCTCGACGCTGCCCCTATCTGGCGCGCCAACTGTCGATGGGTGCTTAATTGGGGGTTATCGTTGGTAATGAATTTAAATGGGGTTATGCACTGGATCCAAACTCGATGGTTGCACACGACAGGGGAGTCATTTTTATACAGGTTTAAGCACTCATCGGTAGAGGTTATAACCTAGTACTGTGCTTTGGGATTATATGGGGTATGTGTGTACAAGATAATCGGGAGATTTCTCGTATGTTATGTTCTTGGCCTCAAGTTGTGTTATGAGGCGAGGGTATTGGATTGGTTGCTAAACTATGGCCCCCTACCCCCTTATCTAGTGGAGGGGTGGGGTTACTAGGAGGAGTCCTAGTCGGTAACGAGGTATGATTCCTATATCTATCCTCTAACCAAATATGTAATTATCTGGGATTAATATTGTATCTTCCCTATTAGTGATATACTTCTATATTTATGTCTTTCCTTGCCCGGCAAGCCTTCTAGAGTCCGAGTGGTACCGGTCCTCATCCACCTGACTTGGTCCATCCCCTGTCGGGTGGTCTATTAGCCCCCCTGTGTGGGTACCCGGGGTCTATGTTATCCACAACCACCTCATGTGACCATCAGGTCATCGAACCCGGCCGCCTGCACGCCTCCGGACGCACCAGCCTCCAGCTATCCCCGCGAAGCGTCAGCCACGTACCCGTCGATACCTGCATAACTGAGGTGAACACACACGAAACCAACACACCTTATCTCACCTGCAAGGTTAGTACATAACAAAATTATCAACATTATAATCCATTCGTGACATCACAATTAGCAAGCCCTAACACACCACGTGTCAGCTTAACAAATTCCACCGGACCACATCCGATCAAAACTATTACCTTGCTCAAGCTCAGCATAATGGTCCGATTCCAATTCCACTGCAATATCCATAAATGCACCATTTATAATTCTTCAAAACACTTCAAATTCCATCTTGTCAACCTATATTCATCATCAAACCGGGGTATCCTCCACATGGGTGTCAACACTCCCCTTGATGAATATATTGGCAAACCCTCGAAAAATATTTTGAAATTTTTGGATTTGTTGAACAAGACATGTTGGAAATGTCGAATCATGCTTGGAGCAAAATATAGGAACACGTGTTCAAAATCTCCAAGTCGTGAAAGTCAAAACTTCTCAAGAAATTCTCCTCGTTTTTCAATAAATGCATGTTCATGTCTTTTTCAATTATCCCCCTTTTGGGAATATAGACATCAAGAAAGTGAGGGAGCAAGCATAAGTCATGATGCAAATGCAAGTCCTATTGAGCTTTGAAAATTATCCATTTGAACGTGAAACACATGGTAAGGATGTTCGAAGCAATAAAAATTAGTTCGGTGCTCACTAGTTCAAAAGACGCTAGTAAATTAATTTTTTATATTGGAAGATGTGGCTTAGAAAATCACAATCAAATATCACGGCATGACAAGGCATTAAGGCGGCTTCAAAAGAACACCACATGCAACCTTTTGAAATCCAAGTAGCTTCAAATCGATAGCTCAACAAACTAGCATTTTTCATTTTTTTTTTATATATTTTGATGCATCCACAGGTTCAAAGAGAGCAATTGCTAGCAAGGCACATCCCAAGGATCACTGAAAATGGCCTCCTAGGTCACTCTCCTCCTGTGTGTTTTTGCATTTTTTATTGAATTTAGGTCGGAGAGCCTCTAGCCTCATACAAATGACCGACGGTGCCCAGCATTGCAGAGAAGGAATAACACGTCTTGGCTATCTGATTTCTTTTCAAGTTCATGCCTCTTGTGTGCGATGGCAAGCCATCTTGTGAAGGATAACCTGTAAAAACTCTACAAAACATGAAAGCGCATATTTTTTTGTTTTTAATTTACAGGAGTAAAATTTGGCCAACAAAAGATTTCACCAAGTTATAAGGATGACTAAAAAAGAATGTAAATGCTCATCGAGAAACAACATTCAAAAGTGAAAATGTCATGCCACATCAAATTTTTTGGAAAAGCCAAAAGCAATGTCATTTTTGGACTAGACACCAATTGAACGAGATAGCACAAACTGAAATATGAATAGTCTCGGCATCTTGCAAAGCTTAAATTTAAAAGCATAATAGACAAAACTCGAAAGTAAATTAATTCTATATGTTAAATCAAAATTTTCTGAAACTCGCCCTCAACAAATGAGTCAACATTTTGCTCAAAAATGATGTGCAAGATGATCAATAAGAAAATAGGGAGTCGGAAAATCAAGTAAATGCAACTGGGCAAATCATAAAAAATTAGGCAAAAATAGAAACCACTCAAACTATGACTCGCTCTGATCTGCCGCCTGTGACATAAGGAAAGACAACTCTATACCTCGGTTACTAGAGATACGATACAAATCCTATCTACCCAGAGACCTATACGACTGTGTGGAATCAAACTAACCAGAGGAGAGAAGGAAGCCTATTATGCATGATAGTAACCTAAGCACAAGATGAGAGGCCCGTGCCACAGCACGGCAGAAGTCTAAGTGAAGAGTGCTGACAGCTTACACAATATAGCCTAGCCCGAATGCAACCCAAATGCAATGCAGGTAAAGACAAAAAAATATATTGCATATAGTACAAGTAGCCTAAGCTCTCCTGACTATATGCTAGCCAAGTTCACAACCCACTCAAACCTAGCCTTGTCTAGTGGCTTGGTGAAGATATCAGCCAACTGATGGTCGGTCTCAACAAATTGCAAGACTATGTCACCCTTTTCCACGTGTTCTCTAAAAAAGTAATATCTCAGGTCAATGTGCTTTGTCCTAAAGTGTTGCACTGAGTTTTTGGCAATGTTAATGATAGAGGTGTTGTCACAAAGAAATGGTACATTTGTTTGACCCAACCCAGAGTCCTTCAAGGTAGAGCAGAGCCAAATAACTCGATCGCAACATGCAAAGAAGACAATATACTCGGCCTCAAAGCGATGGATCTGCGTAACACTCGACTGCTTCCTAGAGGACCTAGAGGACCATCTTTAAAATATAATTTTGATCCCTCATTAGCAATACAATTTATGTATAAAATCTACATCAAATATAATATTATGGAGTTGATTTTCAAACGATGATTTTTATGTACACAGTCCACGGAGTTCAAAAAGATTTATATATATCAATTATCCAAACTTCGACTTTGTACAAAATCCAAATTTTTTTTTTCATATGAAGGGAGTAGTAGGGATGACCATGAATTTGCGACGTGGGTAGTCCTCCAATGGATAGATTTATAAAAAAGTGTTGTAACCCTTGTGATTTATGGACTGGAAAGTCATCCATGTTAGGATTATTGTTAGGGTTATTATGGGTAAAACCAAATTATATCTAGGTTATATAATAAATGGAACCCCTTCGTATACAAAAAGAATATCAATAAAGATTATTGTGCCTTGCTCTTTTCTCTTTTAATTTGCGTGCATACAATGACCGATTTAAAAAAAAAGATAGATGTGTACGACGGGATAGATTTGTGCCACGTAATCATCCATAGAAAAGGATAGGAGGGCGCATGCGCATCCTAAGGTGGAGCCCTCCGTTCCGTCCCTCCACCGCTGAAAAATCGCGGCCAAATCAACCGTAAGCAGCAGCTGTTCATATGGGCCACCTCATCGCGGCTTTCCTCTTCTACCCCCTCTCTTCTCTCCACGGCACTCACGTCACCACCGTCCACCATCGCCTCTCTGCTCTAAATCAATCGCCCGGCCAAGTTCTTGCAGAATCACCCGGCCATCCCCTCTCCCTGCTTCTTGCTGATTTAATTGTTCACGCGCGTTTTCCTAGCTGATTTAATTGTTCTTGGATCTTCGGTGTCCCGGCGAGGCAGTGTGTTATGCGACCGATCGAGGTTTTGCGAGGAACCTTTCCTTCATTCTCCCTCAAGTTGTGGGGATTAGATCTTGGCGTGCGTGCCAGTGATGATGACAGTGCAAATCTATGGTGAATTCTGGATGAGCGCATGCATCTGCGCGCTGATATACCTTGCGCGATTCACCTGAGGCACGCACGCATCAGTTCTTTGCAATGCTTCCCTCCTGCTCTCTCTTGAAATCTCAACTCGAGGCGCTTTTTTTTTCCTTTTATTCTTCCTGTCTCTTGAATTCTTGGTGTTTATGTCATCAGACTCTTGTCTCTCCGGATCTCATGGTTCGGTGTGATTTTTTTTTAAAAAAAAAAACTGGTGAATTTTGGTGTGCCAGTGATGATGTAAAAGCTTAGGTGAATTCTGGATGAATGTGCTTGCGCGCAAACATGCAAACAGCGCGCTGGCTCTGGTGTCCTCACACAATTTCATCTGAGGCACGCGTGATGTAGATGTCAGCTTCTATCACAGAAAAAAGAATTCTCGGTGTTTGTGCGTCATGTGTATGTTTCCGCCTTGATATTTTGGTGTTGTATGAGTGATTAATTTGTCGCATGTACATACGCAAATCCGCTCGAGGCAGTGTTACATGAGTGATTAATCTGTTTCATGTACCGACGCAAATCCGCTCGAGGCACATTACGAGTTCAAAACAGAATTCAAAATTTGATTCTATGAATGTAACACCCCAATTTGGGGATATTTTTAAATTTGCGCAATTTCAAATTTGTGCTTGAAATTTGGATCAACCTGACGTGTGGACCCCACTGCCAGCCACACTAGTTCTCTCTCTCCCTCTGTCTCTCTGCCTGTGGACCGCCGCCATTCGGCCGTCTCTTAACCCGCGCCCTGCTCTGCCTCCAGCCCTGGCAGCACCGCGCGCCGCGCCGGTCTTTTCCCCGCCGCGTCGGTTATCATAGCCCCGCCGTTGCCATCACTTCGCCGCACCGCGCCGCGCCCCTGCTCCGGATGGCCACGCCGAGATCCATGCTGTCCGTCTGCGCGCCACAAGACGCGTCTGCCACACAAAGACGCGCAGACCAGAATTCAACCCGCGCCTATAAAAGCTTCGAGCTGCCCCGCCGGTGCCGGTTTTCACTTTTCCCCCAAATCCACCGCTCGCCGGCGCCGATGCAATTCCGACAACCCCGTGAGCTCCCGTCCAATTCCTCCCTACTGGAGCCCCCTTGAGACCCATTTAAACTTTCCCCTCATTCAATTTTAGCCAAGGAGCTCGGAGCCGCCGTGCCGACATCACCTCTGTTCCGGTAATCGTCGAGCCGTCCGTCGCCAACCGTCTCCGTCCACTGCCACGACCGTCACTAAGCTCCGTAAGCACCCTCTGGGTCTCCTATAGCTCCCCGAGCATGCTCTTAGTCTGTAGATCCCTACCGTAGCGTGGATTGCTCTGGCGAGCTCTCGACTATGTGCCATCGCCGCGTCGCAGTGTCCAGTCGATTCCGGCCTCAACAATGGTGCCATTTAGGTCGCAGAGGATCGCGGATGCAAGTGCATGCACGCATACGGCCTGAGATGGCCTGTACTGCCGCCGCGAGGCTTGCCTTCGCCGCCGAGCCGCGTTTCCAATCGCGAGGTAGACGATGAAGGAGAACCGTCGGATCGAGCGCCAGGATTCATGCAGAGAGCGAGATGCTGAGTCGATGACACACGGACCCCACCAGTCAGGGTACCCCTTCGCTCGCTGGCTCGGTCTCTCGGCGCCATGTCACTAGACAGTGGGCCCCGGTTCCACATGTCCAATTAGTGGAGACGCCAGCATCGTTGACGCTTCCTTCCCGCGTTGGCGCCATCGGGAAATCTGCCTTCGACGTCTGGTTGCCGTGCGGGCACGCAGCGCATGGAGCTAGGCCGTGGGCCGTTTCTAGCGAATGGGCCACCTGTTGGTTGGCTCGGCCCGAACCGTTTTAATTTCATTTCCAGCGATTTAATCATTTAATTAATCCAGAAATCGAATTAGATTTATATAAAATAGCGAAAGACTCCCAAAAATTCTAGAAAAATTTAGATAAATACTAGATGCCATTTCTGAATTTATAAAAATATAAAATGTAGCCACTGTAAAGGGAAATTTGTATTGTTAAAGTATAGTGGTAGCTTCTTCTATATTTAAATATTCAAATGGAATCTAGGGCTTAATTGGATATAATGAATTTAAGATTATGACACAATTGGTCTTTTAGAAATTATTGGTTAGGTAAATGCATAAATAGTTCTGGAATAACTTAAATTTCATTTCAACTTTAGCAAAATCCTAAGGGTAGTATATTAATAAACATCAACTAGATAGCTAACCATGCCTTAATAAAATTTACCCAAGAGCTGATTTTGGAAAATAAATTAATAAAGAATTATGATCTAGGTTTATCTCATTGATTAGGAACCGTAGTATATTGTCAACTCCGATAATGATCCCCTCGTACGTAGGTGAAAATTCCGTTAATCGTCATTTTATGTTACCAAGATACCCTAATCACCCTTTTGCGACCTTATCGTATAACATCGTATTTTGGAAATTAGTAGGCTATTATATATTATTAATATTATTCATTAATGCACTACGTTATGCATAGCATTTCATGCGCATCGTAGGTTCTCTAATCCACCCTAGGTATTTATGCGAGGGTTTAACCTAGATCGTGCATGCATCATGTTTTCCATTGCATTAGTAAATAAAAATTGGTTTGTTGGTTTGATTAGATATAGGCGATCCCGAAGGGAGATTTGGGGATGCCGAGGAGGACCACCTACTTCAGCAAGGCGAGTTAACACTTACTCTTTAGTTGGAAACCGACTAAGTAGCGTGTCGCGAAGCTGTAGACGTGGTGGCGTAGGCATGTATCCGAGTAGCATGTCGCCGAGCCGTAGACGTGGTGGCGTAGGCGTGTATCCGTACCGGGCGCTCGTGGCGCGCGATGGTGTACAACCGAGCCGTAGACTTAGAGGCGTAGGCGTGTATCCGTACCGGGAGCTCATGGCGCGCGATGGCGTACAGCCGATCTGAACACTTGGGCGCTCGTGGCACGGGCGTAGGCGTGTAGTCGAGTGGGTTGTTGCCGAGCCGTAGACATGGAGGCGTAAGCGTGTAGCCGTACTGGGCTCTCGTGGTGCACGATGGCGTACAGCCGAGCTAAAGACTTGGGCGCTCGTGGCGCGGGCATAGTTGTGCAACCGAGTAGCGTGTCACCGAGCCGTAGACATGGTGGCGTAGGCGTGTAGCCGTACCGAGCGCTCGTGGCGCGCGATGCCGTACATTCGAGCCATAGACTTGGAGGCATAGGCGTGCAACCATGTAGCGTGTCGCCGAGCCATAGACGTGGTGGCGTAGGCGTGTATCTGAGTAGCGTGTCGCCGAGCCGTAGACGTGCTGGCGTAGGTGTGTATCAGTACCGGGCGCTCATGGCGCGCGATGGCTTGAGGGCGTAGGCGTGTAGCCGAGTCAATGAAATTAGTCGTTCAAGTCTCAATCGACACCGAGCAGCACACGCCGTGGTCGGCGTCGAACAGCACATGCTCGCCGAGGTCTTGGCCGTGGTCGGCGATGTCGGCCGTATCGTAAATGATCTCCACGTGATTGATGCAGTTTGACCAAAGTCGATAAAAGGTCTTGTTGGTCTTCAACGTCACACAAGATGTGGCACGATCAATCCTCACGCCGTGGATGGCACCGACGAGCTTTACGAGCTCGCCGAAATTCACAACGTATCTACGCAGTCTGGCTTCAAATAGGTGCCACGGTCGCATTCGAACTCGGATTTAGTAGTTCTTTGATTCGTTGTAGAGATAACGAGATAAGATTTATAACGCATCTTGTATCACCCCAAAACTCTTTCTGAGTCAATGGAAAATTGCAACACAAGTTACGTCTAGATTCCAGAATAGGAATGAGAACAGATCGCATCTTCTTCTCACGTTCGCCTTGCGGTTGATGAAGCCGGCATCGCACGTTGGACGCCATGATCGTCTAGTCCGAGTGATTTGCTACTGATAACAGTCACCATCCGAGATGTGTTCTCGGTCGGTCCTCGCCATACCCGATTAGGGAATTGAGCCCCGACGCACTACTCGTTGGTAGGCGGCGGTGGCGTTCCCAAGCACGAACGGGAGTCCGAGTGAAACGCTGTTGAAATACCTCCCGGATCGGACCTTGTCCAAGTCCGAAATAGTGGATCTTGATGTGTTGGCGAAGTCTCCCTGGATCGGATCTAATCCGAGTTGAAAAGAGCAAGTTTAGACCTCCGATGTTACGCGATGGTATGAGGCGGCGGCGGCGTCCTTATACCTAGAGAGAAATCTAGGCCGGTCGTTGCTGAAGTCGTCGACGTCCTTTCGATAATCTTTGGCGTGGATCTCACCGTATCCAAGTTGGGAACCAATCTGTGCGTAAGTAGCAGCGGCGTTTCATAATCTGATCGAAAACCAAAGTGAAGTGATGTTCATACCTCACCTGGATAGGATCATGTCTGAGTCCGAAAAAGCGTTGTTGAAGTCCTTAGTTGAGTTCTCATCGTATTCGAGTTGAGAATTGAGCCCCCGGCACCCCACTCGGAAGTTGGTGGCGGCGGCATTCCTCGACCTGAACGGGAGTCTAGACGAATCAATGTCAATGTTCTCCTCAGACTGGATCGGATCCTAGTTCGGAAGAAGTGTGGGTCGTCGATTGTTTGGAGAAGTGTCATGCTGATGCTTAATGTCCTTGGAGGTGTGTCACGGCCTATCCGCATGCCGCAGCATCCGCAGATGGGTCTTACGAACTTGCTGAGATTCGCGACCTTTTCGCACAGTCTGCTTTCAAACGGGCGCCTTGGACACATCTCGACTCCGTTTTAGGCGTTCATTGGCTTCACGGAAAGCTGACGAAATTATCTTTCCAACGCATCCAATTCCGTCTTTAAATCCCCTATAGATCTTCGGGAATAGTCAAAACAAGATAACGTGCAGAATCTGTTTTCGAGCCATCGCCGTATCTGAGTCGGGAAGTGAGTCGTTGGCGTACTACTCATAAGTAGATGACCATGGCGTTCCCCAACACGACTAAGAGGTGTTGTTATAGTTCCCCAAGATTGGATCTGATCCGAATCCGAGAGGTGGAGTTTGCCGGAGTCGTTGCTAATGTCGTCGGCTCTAGAAGCAGAAGGCCTTGTCGAGGGCTAAGACGATGGTGACTCCATTGATCGATGCCATCGAGCTTGATGAAGATGGTTTTGACGCTGCCCCTATCTGGCACGCCAACTATCGACGGGTGGCTAACCGGTGGTTATCGTTGGCAATGATTATATATGGGGTTATGCGCTGAATCCAAACTCAATGGTAGCACAAGACAGGGGGTCTTTTTATACAGGTTCAGGACCTCGCGGTGGAGGTAATACCCTAGTTCTGTGCTCCGGGATTATAATGGTGATATGATGATCAATGTGGAGGGAGATGTCTCTCCATGTATGGGTGTGGAGACGAATATGTAGCTGTGGATGCCGAACCAAGGGCTCCCTTCCCGCCTTATATAGTGAGGGACAGGGTTACAAGGTAGAGTTCTGGTCGGTTACGAGATAGGATTCATATCTCTATCCTCTAACCAAATATGTTGTTATCCAGGATTACAATTGTATCTTCCCTATTAGGGATATACTTCTATCTTTATATCTTTCCTTACCAGGCAAGCCTTTTAGAGTCCGAGTGGTACTGGTCTTCATACACCCGACTTGGTCCATGCCATGTCGGGTGGTCTTTTAAGTCCTCCGTGTGAGTACCCGGGGTCTATGTTATCCACAGCTAGGTATCATTTTATCATTATTTTTTAAAAGAGGGGCAGGAGAACTACCGTTCTATTTCATTGATAAGCAGGAGAAAATAAAATTAAAAAAATTGTGCAAGCACGGGGTACAACCACAACGCTCCGCTTCAACCCTAGCTAAATGTAGACACACCTTCGGCCACCACCAGGAACACCACCTACAGAGGAAACTCAACGCTGTCACCTAGACCAACACTCACACAGCGATGAAACGACTCCTGTAGCAGTAGACCCAGTGGAAACTCAACGAGTCAATGATACCAAAGGTGACGCCAACATCAATCCAAAAGGGCACGGCTTTCGCCTAAGACCTGCCCTACTAGCGCACAAGGCAGAGACCGTTGAAGGTTGAAAGCACTAGAAGAACCGAGCCGCTGGCCGAAGAAGCAGAGCCGGAAAACAAGCACGAATGCCGCCCCCTAATGCAGAAGACGCCGCCCACGCAACCCAACACCTCGGAGAAAGGGATGGTCAAGACGACGGGGAAGGGACCAGGTCAAGAGGCAGAGAACAGGGACGTCACAGAGGAAAGGTCACCATCCAACACCGCCGGAGAGGGGCCACCACGCCTGGTGGCCTGCGCACGGAAAGTGAAGAAGACTAGACGCCTTGCCACCTAGGCGGCGCACGCCGAATCCAGCCACTAACCCGACAAATGCCAACCTAATCACCAAGCACCTCGCAGTGAGGGGAGGGCAAGGAGGCGAGGATGGGACTAGGATAGAGACAGGGGTCACCGCACCGTCGAAGGACAAGAAACGGCCCACCACGCCACCACAGGAGGAGCCAAGGAGCCGCCGGACACACGCCACTGGAGCCCACCTGCTCCGTCCAATTCGGCCAGCTACCAAAGCGGACCCCCCATGCGGCCTCCACCGAGATGAGCTCAGGGGAGGGGAAGAAGGAGAACATGCCGGTGCAGAGCTCTGCCGAGCTATGAGGACACCGGACCCACGCCCCTAGAGCACACCCACTCTAGCCAACACATCACCAGATCCGAGCCTCATGCCCGCATATCCAGCCTCTCACAGAGCGGTCCCCCCTAGCAGTCTCCACCAAGACGGACTCAAGAGGAGGGAGAAGGAAGAGGTAAAGCTGGCGCCAAGCTCCACCACTGCGAGCGAAGGTGGGGATGAAGAAGGGAAGTGAACGGCGCCCCGACGGACAACCCCTGCGCGGACCAAAGTCGCAAACAACGGAGCGGAACCAACTGAACAGCCAACGGGCTCGGAAGAGGCCGCCAGGGGCACCCTGTCCCTCACAAGGAGGGGAGGGGCAAGGCAGCAAAGGCGGGATCAAGCACGAAGGAGGCGGACGGAGATGACGTCGAGAGGAGACAACGAAGGAGACGCTACTGGCCTCTCACGCTGGAGCACGACCGCTCCGCCAGATCTAGGCCTACTGTCACTGGATCTGGCCACGCCAGGAGTGGTCCCCCCTGTGCGGCCTCCACTAGGCGGGCACAGGGGGAGGGGAGGTAGGGGAAGGAGCTAAAGACGGGGCCGGCGTCACTGGACAGGGAGAGGAGGCTGAGCACACCAGCGCCAGCACCGCGATGCCGAACGGGGAAAAACCGATGGTGGGGAGGGCCGCGGCCCGTATGCCCCCCACCGGAACCGGCGCCACATCGCAGGAGAGCGAGCGAGAGATAGATAGAGAGAGAGAGGGGGGGACACCGGGAGCCTCGAAGGAAGGGGCCGCAAGGAAGTGGAGGGTGAGGGGGAAGGGGCCGCCGCCCGCACGGCCACCGCCGTTCCCAGCGCCACCGAGGACCCCGGGCTGGTGCGCCGCCACCGAGGTGAGGAGCATGCAAGGGCCCCACTGTCATGACCCACTGCGCCAGCGGCGCCACGACACGTGCCACACGAGCCTTGGCTGCCCATACAACCAGGGTAGGGGACCGTACCCCCCAAAAGGCCAGTCTCTTGGGGGAGGAACACCCTCCCTTTAAGGTGTGTGGCACACCCCAAGCTAGGCAAGGTGGGACTAAATCCCCACGCCTCAGCCCCGCCTACCCCGCAGGTGTAGCGCGACAGCATCTTGGAGGCACGGCCCACTGGGCCGTGACACTCCCCACGCCATGGGGCCGGCTCTGATACCACTTGTCATGACCCACTACGCCAGCGGCGCCACAACACGTGCCACACGAGCCTTGGCTGCCCATACAGCCGGGGTAGGGGACCGTACCCCCTAAAAGGCCGGTCTCTTGGGGGAGGAACACCCTCCCTTTAAGGTGTGTGGCACACCCCAAGCTAGGCAAGGTGGGACTAAATCCCCACGCCTCAGCCCCGCCTACCCCGCAGGTGTAGCGCGACAGCATCTTGGAGGCACGGCCCACTGGGCCGTGACACTCCCCACGCCATGGGGCCGGCTCTGATACCACTTGTCATGACCCATCTGCGCCCGGTAGCGCCACAACACGTGCACACGAGCCTTGGCTGCCCATACACAATAGGGGTAGGGGACCGTACTTCTAAAAGGCGGTCTCTTGGGAGAGAACACCTCCTTTAAGGTGTGTGGCACACCCCAAGCTAGGCAAGGTGGGACTAAATCCCCACGCCTCAGCCCCGCCTATCCCGCAGGCGTAGCACGGCAGCATCTTGGCGGCACGGCCCACTGGGCGGTGACACCCACCTGCCGGCGAGATGGTGTGAGGAAGAAAGCGCCTCCCACCCGCCGTGATGGGAGAGTAGTGCACTGCCGCCCCGATCCAGAGGCATGGTCGCGCCGCGCCACCGCCGTGGCGCGCAGAGGGCGGGGACCAGCCACCACCGCAGAACCCGCCGCTGGCAGGGTAGAGGAGGAGGCACCGCATTGTAGGCAAAGCCAAGGAGGAGGCGCCCGGGCATGCCGGCCATCAGATCCGGCCAACCGTCGCTGAAAGTGGTGTCGCCACGGGAGAAGCGAGGAGGAAGGGACTGCACGGGAGGAGCGAGTGGAGGAGGAGGGAGGAGGAAGTGGAGGGGAAAAAAGGGGGAGGGAGGCCGCAGCTACTGGCGGCTGTGGCGCCGTTAGGGTTTGGGTGCTGGGTTTGGTTGAGGGGATGCCCCCGTGCCACCCGGGAGGGCGACGCAAGGGTGGTGTTTTCTTGTAGGTGGTTTTGTATTATCCATTGTATCATTATCCTATTGTAGGACTAATTATCGTTTGGTAAGTTCCCTAGAGAAAATTAATATGGAAAAAGGATCCTTTTGTAAAGCAGAAATGAACCCTACATTAAGAATGCCGAGCATACAACTAGTAACTCTTATGTTTCTAGTATAACACGACGCATGACCTCATTTCTGAATGGTGCATGGAATTGTGCAATTCATGCCCGAAGACTTGGTAATTCAGAATAGTTCCAGGGTCTCTAATTCTTAAGACTATGGTATTCCAAGGAGCAACAGAAGAATGTTAACACTGACTCTATGCAAAGAAGAAGAAGAAGAAGAAGAAGAAGAAGAAGAAGAAGAAGAGACTCTCTGCATATCAGTTGCTCTGTAACAAATCTTTTTCCAGTAGCTTCTTATTGTCTTGATACTCGTTTCTAAGTCCTAGAGAAACTTTGAAGAAGAAAAATATGGAAGAATATTGCTTGCCTCTCACGGAGAAATGAGATAAAAGCGAAAGGAATGTATAGCGTCAAGAAGCCTCGCGTAACTTTTGCACCATGCAAAATTGCAGACCGCCACATCTGGAGGTTCAAAAGTCGCTTTCTGCTGTTCAGCTACGGTTTCACCACTACTTACGGTTTTCAAGAGGAACAGATCGAACACATTGGTCAAGTCGCCAAGATGTACACAACAGTTACAGGACAAGAAACTAGAAACCATAGAGCTTCAGCTTGATCGTGCATACAAGATGGTGGCAATAAATAGCATTGATAATTATCATCACGACTGTTAATGAATAGCACATGCATAACACACGTATCCTCCCTCTGTTTTTTTATTTGATACCTATGACTTTTAAACAAGCATTTGACCATTCATCTTATAAGCGTCAAACAAAAAAGAACGGAGTAAGTACAATGTTGTGGATGCACTTTCTCAAAGGCTCCTTCCAACCACGACTGCATAGCTAACAGTACAATACCACTGACCAGTTATCAAATATCAATGATAGCGCTTTGGACATGGAATTGTGGGCAACAAAATGTTCCTTTTTCTCTTACTCCTCTTTTTTTATTAACTTCAATCAACTAGAAAGGTAACAACCGATTGGATAGCGACCAGTCCATAGGAGATGGTAAGGTGCTTGGTTGTAATGTCCACCACTTAGGTTCAAACCTATATCACGACAATAAAAACTCAGGTCTCATTCTTGGGATGTCTTAGATCATCTCTAATGGTATAGGAGGCAACTACTAGGTATAAGAAATGAAACATATCACCTATAAATAGCATATATATAACATCTTGAATGGACTAGTTCTAGTTATAACATGGTTCGTAAATTTAATATAGACCAACATGTAGTAGTGTACATGTACCTTGAACATGACGCTATAGACTGACTATAAGTTAGTACCTAATATATATACTCCCTCCAGTTTCATAATACTTATCGTTTTAGGTTTGCCCTAAGTCAAAGTTCTAAAACTTTATCTATAATCTTTTAAAATATTTGGATTGTGTACATGAAATCCGTACATATAAATCCGTCTTAAAAAATACTTTCACAATATTATATTTTCATTAATTTTGAAGATATATTTTATTAGCAATTAATGGTCAAAGTTGAATTTCGAAGACCGTGTCAATGTCCAAAACGACAAGTATTACTCCCTCCATACTGCGAAAAGCTGGCGCTGGGAGAAATTTGCCAAGTGTTTGAAAAGCTGTCGTTTCAGGTCTTTTGGTCATTTTTACCCTTCAATAATTGCTGTGTAGTGCTTTTCCAAAATGCCTTGGTAGTTGTACGAACCGTTTGCTCCATTAACTGCGCCTTCGTCTCCATTCGACTCATCTCTTTCATCTCAGATAGATGAGCAAACTACTCTTCATACTCTACTGTCCATCGGTGATTTAGATCCATGGAATACCGGTCTCCGTCGCCGGCGCAGCTGCAGTCTCCGTCTCCGTCGCCAGCGCCGCAGTAGTCTTCATCTCCATCGCTGCCGGCATCCCTGCCATTCCGTCTCCGTTTCCGTCGTCGCCCTGGGCACTACTGCCGTCTCCGTTTCCGTCGTCGCCCTGGGCACTACTGCCGTCTCCGTTTCCGTCGCCGCCAGCATCGTCGAAACAACCGTCGCCATTTGCATGTTTAGAAATTATACTTGCTATTTTCAGAAATCAGTATGTTTTTGGTGATGCATACATTCAAAAAAAAATTACTGGCATGGTTTGGCCGATGATCGAGCATGTTCACATAGCAATAAGAAAATTACACCCGAAGAAGACTTCGTAGGCTGCCAACATATCAATTTTCTTGGCTAACTAATTAAGCGTTCCCTAGCCTCATTTAGCGATGAAGATTCACATTTGATTTGCAAAGGAAGACGCCCTTGCGCTTCGAGCATCCCTTTCTTCATGTGTGGAATCTTGAATTTATTTCCTCCTCCTACTCTCATAGTCTCTCTCATGACAAGCGGCAGAGTAAGAAAAATTCTATTCGATTTTTGTACAGAATAGTCGACGAAGGCCTGTTTTAGATGAACAAGGTTAGCTTCAACGTACTAAATTGATGAAGATATAAAAGCTAAGAAAAATAGAATACCTCTTCAACTACAGGGACAAGTTCAGCTATTGTTTTTGTTGTCTTCTTGTACTGAATTGATTGGATAGCATGAAAAAAACCCAAGTCCAAGATATTGAAATCTGGCGAATTAGCTGGTTGACAAATAAGGCGGATATCAAACCCATCTTGTTTAGCAGCTTGACAAAACAATGGGTCCGTAGGCACAATATGAGGTTTAGCATTATCTTGTTGGATAAAGATAGGCTTGTTGCAATCTTCCCGTGGCCACTTGGCTCGAATAGCAGGCAATACTTCATCAGACAAAAACTTTCTAGTGACTTCTTTTGTAACAGATTTGATAGGTTTTATTTCCATTGTACCCGCTACACGATTAACACTTGTTCTCTTAGCTGGTTCATAAGTAACAAGCGGGAAGCACACTATCTTTCCATCAAAAGTACAATTTCCATTAGTATCAAACCTTGGACGAGCAATGGCACATAGGAACATAATTTTAGGGATGAAATGCTTGCTTTTGCATGTCCTTATGGGCTCATCTTCGTTGGAAAGGATGTAATACCTCTCCGTTTTTCTTGTAAGATTGAACCATTTTTCATCAATAAAAACAACATCAAATAATCCTTTAAACATGGGATCATTAGGTGAGCTATGTGGATCAATCATGGACACACACCACTCCAGCCTACTCTTCTTGTTTTCATCCGTTAAGTATGGCTTTATGCTATTTGAATGCCGCCTTATAACACCTTCCCGTTTTAAAGACATCAGCTTACTTTTACTCACATGTAACCGAGCACATACGTCTTCTATTGTTGTTCGATCTGAAAAAGGAACATCACGTAGCATAGATAGATGCACTTCAACCCGCTTACGACCAGACTTGCACTTTCTATTAGAAACATCAACCGACATGCCTTGATCAAGATAGCCTTTACCTTGTTTCCATATACGTTGAACTGATCTGATACTTACTGAAAATGATGCAGCAACTTCTCCGGTTATATGGCGCTTCAACTTTCCATTACTGCTTTTAGCTAGCAAAGCTTGAAAAATTTCAATCCGTGTCTCATTGGACAAATCTTTCTTGCTCACTGCATTTAGGAAAATGTAATAATCATGATTAGACATGCAGGAGTGTGCCTCCATGTTCAAGATTAGACATGCAGGAAATTGGTTAACGAAAATTCAAAAATAACTAAGTATAGATGAGAAAAATTACCATTTTGTTCATGTGCCTCCATGTTTATATCTATTGCACTGCTAGGAATAATATCTTCTTCTGCTGGCTCTACATTTAGATCAATATTCTCACTAGGATCTAGAGAGAGAAAACAGACCATTGAGAAAAAATTGGTTAATGTCAAAAATAACCAAGTATAGATGAGAAAAATTACCATTTTGTTCATGTGCCTCCATGTTTATATCTATCCCACTATGAGTAATATCCTCTTCATGCGGTTCCACATTTAAATCTATATTCTCACTAGCATCTACAGAGAAAACAAAAGAAAGAATTGTTGATTGACAGTTCAAAAATATGTAAAAATGACCAAGTATATGAGGAAGATTTACCTTTTCTTGCTTGTGGTTCCATGCCCATATCAGTCCCGTACATATAAATGTTCTCTTCTTCATCTGGCTCCAAA
Organism: Raddia guianensis; assembly: GCA_036346415.1. Lineage (NCBI taxonomy): Eukaryota > Viridiplantae > Streptophyta > Magnoliopsida > Poales > Poaceae > Raddia > Raddia guianensis. The sequence continues at coordinate 108,496 of JAYEVB010000111.1, forward strand.
TTCAAATTGATACTGTAAGTATCCCGTAGTGATCTTGCCATTTTTCCCTACCTTGGTGAGAAGAATGAGCTTGTTTGAGCTTGTCATCGTACTGTATTTAAGCACAGTAGCTAGAAATATTTTTGCGGCAGTTTAAGGGAGGCCAAAACAGAAAATTGAAAAAGAGCAGTGCTGCGCGTAGGAAAAGGATAGGATTCGAACCCTGCTCTCTTGGATGGGGAGAAAAGCTCTTACCACCAAGCTATGAAACTTTTGCCCTTGTCCTGAGCCCCGCCATTAATAAGGGCAAACAGGTAAACAATACCCCTCCTGAACTCCGCCTTGGTATCCTAATTGCTGCCTAAAACGACTATTTTTCGCAGTATGGAGGGAGTATGGAACTGGAGGGAGTTTCTTTTCTCTTTTCTCCTCCTCCACATAAACAAAATACCAAGTTGGCATCCTTATAGCTACCGGACTAAACATTATTGGAGACGTTCTTACAGCCGTGGGTCTAAATCGTCGGATAACAACTAAGAAAAGGCTGAGAACCAGGCTTCTGCCAGCGCACCAGGCTTTCGCCCTCGGCGATAACAAGTCGGGTCAAGGGGCACAACATACAGCACGTGGAAGCCCAGATAAGGCTGGAAAGCTCGCATATGACAATGACTCTGGTCTCATCTCTAATTATACTCGTTTATAACATATTAGGATTATCATATTTCTAAATGCTAAGCTTGTTGTACCCCAGACGCCTTCCTGATTTCAGCTATGACCCGGCTTGACACATCAGGGCCAAACATCCTTGGCAAATTTGCAGTCAGATCGACCTCGATTGATTTCAACCTTACAATTTGGTCCCTCCTGAGCATGCTCTCTCTCTCGCCCTGTTCCAGTTCTAAATTGGGATCAACACAGCTGTCAAGCCAAATTTGAAGAATCTCCTTAGAGACCGTTGCCAATTGACCATGCACTATCTCTTCAAAGTTGCTTTCTCCTCCTTGGCCGCAGTCGATGCTGATCAATATTGCTGTTGGTGAACAGGCACTGCGCACGAAGAGAGATGGTGATCGGTATGGACGGGCCTGTGGCAATTCTTCAATCTTCTCCCGTTGTTTGTCCAGCTGAGTATTTTCATAATACTTCTCTATGTACTCTGGATGGAGGGCAAGGTCTTTCCGCGGGAGCAGATCCAGAACCACCACTATTGAAGTTGGACTTCCTTGTATGAGCTCCATAAGGAAATGTGGAGCATCCGTTGAGGCATTTAAGAAAATAAGAATGGATGTAATGTCAATTGCACCGTTTGGGACTTTGCAGTGAAGTGAGGACTGCAGCATGAAATCAATCTGTAGACAAGAAGAAGAAATACTTAAACTGCATTTACTGCTCCTTGTAGAACTTAAACTGCATTTACTTAAACGATTTCGACTGTTATACATGATAACCAAGCTGTAAGCAAAATAAAGCAACTCTTTATTAGTGAGGCAGTTCTCATAACTCTAATGCCATTTTTCTTTTTTTGCCACTGTGATAACAGTTTCAGATGGAGCTGTAGCAACTTCATGTTTCTAGATAGCTGCATAATTTTCAGATCCAAAAGCAGGCACTAACTGTTTACCATAGTTCTACCCTTACCAGCATGTCACTAGACTCCCAGATAATGCTAACGCCATGTGCCCGTGTTAGATTGAGGGCCTGTTCCTTAAACTATATAATAAAACTTCCAAGGAAATATCCCTAATGCAAACACATTTGAATATTATGTCTTCCTCAAATCTCCAATTCCGCTCAATTATGCTAGTGTGTTCGTGAAAGTGCTCCTGTGAATACCGTTTTTCTCATCTGACTCGACTCGCTTCTGCAGCTGTGTTTGTCAAACTCTGCCGGTGCTTTCCGAATTCCAATTACATGTTCTTGAGTTCTTATACACTGTGGTAATTAGCTATCTACTGCTGCTTCTACTTGCTCGTGAAACGAACGAAAGTGAGAGGGCATGTACCGACGAGCCAGGCGCGCCCCGGCGCACGTCCAGCGTGCCGGCAGCGCTCCCGGCGGCGTTCCTGAACTCGGTGACGTTGGTAGGCACGACCGAGGGGAGGAGCCGAGCGCCTAGCCTCTCCTCTGCCTCAACCACAAGCGTCCGAGCCACCTCCCGGTGCGCCACCTCCGGCACGAGCGGCGCGGCGTCCTCCCGCGCCTCCGGGACGGACGCTCGCGCGGTGCTCGACGTTTTGTCCCTGGGAGGAAGAGCCGCGCGGCAGGTCCGCAGCGCGCCGCGGCGGAGTCGGGAGAGGGTAGGGATGGCGGCGACGGCGGCAGGGACAGCGGCTGGGGCTGGTGCGGGTGCCGCCGGCGAGGTGAGGCAGTGCTCTCCACGGAGCATAGCGCGCAGTAGTTCTCGTTGCGTGCACGAATGGGGAAGCGAGATGCGGAGCTTGACGCTGTCCGTAATTCGTCGTCTCCTAGATTTGATGGTACGGACTTTACCAAATCATCGTATTTTCATTATATTGGTTTGTGCCCATGTTTTTTCTCGAATGAGATCATTCCCGAGAGGTTTTCTCTCTCTTTTTTTTTTCTAAAAAAACAGCAAAGTAATCCATAATCGTATGGTCAAAAGATGGATACAATGCCTAAAGTTAATTAGGCTAAAGCCATTGCGTAATTGCTCTGCCAAAGGAGTGCGTCTCTCCTGCGTGAAGAAGTTATATCAACGAGCAAACTTTGAAACATATGGTCCAGGGAGGTTGCAAATTTAAGTTAAAAATATTGGAACCTTAATTTTGGTTTTCTTCTACGATTCAAGTAAAAAATTATAAATGATGGCTCATAGTAAATAAGAAAGGCATTTCTTCCATATTTCATGGTTGATGCAAAATTTAACAAAAAGGCCAACATCCAAACCCTAAGCATTTCCACCCTACGAGGTGGAGGCAACGCCAACGCGTTGTGGTGGAGTTGCTCACCGGAGTTTCGCGCGTGGCGCAACGGTACTATGTGTAGCCTCATCGAGCCGTTCCGCTATGGCGCATGCGACGATGGGCGGACAACTACTGGGAGCGCAACGGTGACGGAGAAGCGGAGGCAAGCGGCGGATAAGAAGGCGACTCCTGATAGTGAAACGACAACATCCATGAGGCACACGAACACGGCACATGTGTGTGGAAGGTGAGACATGGTGACGCCGTCAACCATAGTGGCGGCCACTAGATCTGATGGTAGCGACCGTCAACAGTGACGGTGAAGGCCACGGTAAGGTCGCCGGCGACCCGAAGCAACTTGACGGCGTGTTCTCCGCTCAACCACTGCGGATCACACCCCTGGTCAGATTTTTAGTCTGCCAGCCAACTCGATCAAGCTCGATTCGATTTGAGCGTCGGGCACAACAAGGAGCGATCACGATTTATCTGTTCGGACTTCCTCGCGGGTAATAGTCCTACTCGCCGAGCCTTAGCTCTTTTCTCGATTGTGCTTGAATGGGAATGTGTTTTACAGAGTGTTTCAATGCACGAATGTTCTTCTCCTCCTCTCTCTCCTCTCCTTTATACAAGCTTTGGGTTTGGCGGAGAGAGCCGAGGGTAGGCAAGATGAAGGTTTCAAGATAATCGACAAGACACGCAGAAGAGACGAAAACGCGTGCCGCTTCACGCCACACAAGGCCACCCTCGCGTGCCTCGCAGTGGTGGCTCTCGACCAAGACAACACACCGGTGAGTCTCGGGTAGGGCCCTACCGCTTCCTCCCGACACGGGCGGCCTCCTCAAGCAAACCTTCTCTCACGGCCAATTCTTCTGCATAAAGGATGTACCGCCGGACTGCAAGGGTCATCAGAAGGTAATTATTTCTTCCGCTGCCTATCCGCTGATGTCTCATTAAATGCGCTTCGTCCTTCAGAAGAGGGAGCCTTCGTCCCAAGACTCCTTCGCAATGCTGCTGCTGGCCCCGCCCTCGACGCTGGGACCTCGCCTGTCTCCAGAGGGCTCGCCCACGCACCCGCCGGGCGCGGGGCCTCGCCGCCTTCCGAGGGGCTCACCCACGCACCGCCGGGCGCGTGGGGCCCTCTTGGCCTCTCGAGGGGCTCGCCACGCCACGGGCCTTGCTCGCCCGCTTAACGCTGGGGCCCTCCCGGCCTCGAGAGGGTTTCGCCACGCTGGCTGGGCCTTGCTAGCCCGCCGACGCGTGGGGCCCTCCCTGCCTTCTCGAGGGCTCGCCACGCCATTGGGCCTTGCTCGCTCATGGCCGACGCGTGGGGTCTCTCTGCCTTCCTAGGGCTCTTTGTACCCGGTATTTATTACACCGACAGAGCCCCGGTCCACTCATGATACGCGAACCGTCAGCAGATATTTTTTCCGTTTTTGTGCGGCGGAGATTTAATCGTGGGGCCCACCACCGCGGCACCAGACGCCGATTCTCCACCGCACACGATCTTCATTGGGGAACTACGCTTTTCGGAAACCAAAACGCTGGGCAATGATGCGCTGCTGCGTGAAGCGGAATCAAACCGCCGCGCCGCGTCCCACGCCTATAAATATTTTCTCAGCCACGGCCAATCCTTCCGCACGCTAAGTCTTCAAACCGCTCCATCGCTTCTTCGCAGCCTACCACGCCTTCTCGCCAGCGCCATCGCCAAATTTTCCATGGCTCCTAAGCGCAGAAGGGCCGCCGGATGCCGCACCACCTTCGAGCTGTTTCGCCGCTTCCACCGCCGATGAGGATCGTGGCGCGGCCGAAGTTCGTACACCGATCACGCTCGTTCCGCGCCGGCACCATCATGCCGAGTCCTCGCGCCGGGGAGATCGTGACCTTCTCCTGGGCGATGCTGGCGGGCCTTGTCCCGCCAGATTCAATTCTTCTTGGGGTGTTTCGCTTTCACGGATCCAGCGCGACCTTCCCCAACTCGATCATGGTCTCCGGTCATCTTCGCCACCTCGCGAGATGTTCGTGGGGACGATGCCAAACCTCCCGCTATGGCGCCGACTCTTCATCTCGCACACGGCTCGCCGCCGAGTGCGGTTGGGAGTCGCATTTCAGCGCCCGCGACGCCGCCGCTTTTATCCCGCCGCGATCAAGTCCAATCGAAGGATCGGCACCGGCATGGTCAGACGCGGAGGACTCCAATGCCGCGACGATCTTGTTCTTCCCGACGATCCCGCTGGAGCCCAATGCCGATCGGGGCCCAGCCTGCACGATCTAGCGAGTACGGAGGCGATGGCGTCCGCGATTGCCGAAGCTCCGCCACGGGCTCACCGAACCCACGTGGTGGTGGACTTTTTGCGGCGCCGTTTTGCCCGCCGCTTGAGGGCGCGCTCACCGGACGTATACGGCGACAACGACGGACCCGACCGCTCTTGGAAGTGAATACTCTCGCGTTTTTTGATTTTGTACCTTCTTTCCATTTTTGGCTAATAGCCAACTCGCTGCTTCTTCTTTGGGTGTTCAGCTGATGGGAACGTGCCGGGCGACGTGCTCCGGACTGGCTGGCGGGGCTTCTGACCACGCCGACCGGCGACATCGCCTCGCCGACGGCATCCGCCTTCGCGATTGGGATCCACGGAGCGCAACCTTACTTGCAAAGCGCCGCCTCTATGGAGGTCTCTCGTCTCGCGGTCCGTGGCCCGGGACCATCGCAGATCCGCGAGCCGCCTCGGCGATCGCCTGTGCGCAGCCGCCGCCGCCTCGCCGGGCGGCCGACCATTGGTTTCGGAAGCGTTACCATCCTCGCCGCCGACAACGATGACGAGGAGGGAGGGGCGAGCCAAAAGAGCGCGCCTTCGAGTCCCGAAGCTTCCGCCGCCACCGCTGCCCCATCCAATGGGGCTGCTGCTGCGCTGCCGCCGCCGCCGCCGGCCAGGCGGCGATTTCAGAACTGGCGCCGCTGCGCCGCTTTTTCCGCCTCCTACGCCGACGCCTCTGTAGGCGGCGCCTTGCTGCCATTGGCGCTTTCAGACTGGCACTTGGCCAAGGCAATGGCGTTCGTTCGACGGTGGTGATCGCGATCAGCGCCGCCACCGCCACCGCAAACAAGCGATTTGAGCTCCCCTTCAGCTTCGCCATCGTGGCGCACCGCTCAGTCGGCTTTCCTCGCGCTTACGCGACACTTCGCATTAGGGTTAGCATGCTACACGGTTTTTGCATACCAACCCCGCTTGTCCCTCCCGAACAGGCGACGCTGGGCATCGAGCTCCGCCCACGCGACTCGCCAGCCCCACCGCCGCCGCTTCCTTCGACGGAGGTCGCCTGCGGCGGCGAGAGTTCGCCGCGCTGGCGGCCGGAGAACCTCTCGCCACCTCGCTCACCGGCGCGCCGCCATCTCGCCGTGGACCGCCGACGACGCCTTTTGAGGCGCCGCACCTCTCCCGCACTGGGCGACGCGGAAGGAAGCCCTTGCCTTGGCGAGCGACCGCCGGCGAAGCCGCGGCGGGCCTTGGCCAAGAAACCGCCGCTGGCGAAGGAGGCGATGACCGCGAGGTCGCGGCAGCCTGCCGCCGCGCTCGCCGCCAAGCAGATCAAGACCTCCGCCGAGCACTTCGAGCGCCCGACTCGCCGACATGCTGCGACCGCCATCGCGGCTTCCGGACGCCTCGCATCCACTGGTGTTTCTTGCATCCTCATGGAGGAGACGGCCGCGCGAAGACGCTGGCGCTGTGGGACGAGCCGCCAAGCTCGCGCGTTCTTTTCGGCGGCTGCTGGACGCTGGCGATCAAGACGGCCGCCAAGGCGCTCGGCAGCCATGTTCATCGGGCAATCGTTTTGCTCGAGACGCGCGCTTGATCTTTGACGCCACCACCGGGAGTTTTCGCGCCACTGGACCGGTTTGAGCAGCGCTGGTTGACACCGCCGCCGACCGCGGTCCATGATGGGGCGCCGCCCAACGGAAGGCGAGGACCAGAGGAGAAGCGGACTTCCCGCCTTTTTTGCCTTTGTAATGTTGCCTATCAATGCAAACAAACTTTTGCTCTTCTGCTAGAGTCTCACTTGAACTTCGCACAACTTTAACTTATGGAATTGAATTGGGGCACCGCCGCCAAAGGTTTTAGATCAACGCTCACGCAAGTGAGCGCTGCTTCTTAGGCATCTGGTTACTTCAACCCTTATGGCCTCTCGCAACCCGACTTAAACCTTACGTGGCGAGCGCTTAGCTTCCGGAAGTGGTCTAGTCGCCGGTGCCGCCGTATGCTGCTGTTTCAGACCGAGCCGACACACGTGCTAGAGCCCGCCTTCCGTCTCGCCGCCGCACCAACAGAAGTTATAAGCGCTTGTTTTGCAACTAAGGGCCATCACCATAAGTATTTTCGCTACCACTTTCAGCAGAATGTTTTCTAATGAGATCTTTCTAAGGCTAATCCACCGACGCCAAAAAGCTTTAGACAGAGCTCGCTGAAAGTGAGCTTTTTTCCTCGAGCATCCGGTTACTTCAACCCTTATGGCCTCTTTGCTAACCGACCTAGACATCGCGGCGAGAACTTAGCTTCCGAAGTGGTCTAGTCGCGGTGCCGCTTTGGCGATTGCCTCAGACCGAGCCGACACACCAGTTAGAACCCGCTTTTCGCTTCACGCCCAATCATGTAGTCGAGGCGTCGTCTGCAACTAAGGGCCATCTCGCCTTGAGTACTTTTTTCGCCGCCCTTTCAACGGAATGCTTTCTAACAGATTTGAGGCGAGAAAGAAACAGATGCCCACAAGGAGATGTAACTTATCTCTTTTGAAGATGGCTTTGTACAACGCAGCCCCGAGGCGAAGCGGTGAAGGAAGAAGACTCGCCGCCGGCTCCAAGGAAGGCCAAAAAAGTCTTGGATGCTACCTATGGTAGAACTTCCTCACCGCCGACGCTCCAAGTGTTCGCCAATTCGCGACCGCCCTCGAATGCGAGCTCGACCGAGCTCGGGGAGATCGAGACCACCTTGAAGGGGCCTCCCATGTGGGAGATATGAGTTGCGCCCGCGCGCTACCGGATTTTATGCGTAACGAGGTCGCCATCGCCAAGTGTTTCACACACACCGCTTTGCTTGATAACGGCGCAGCTGCGGTACTTGGCGGCCCGGACGCCGCCTGCCTCGGATCTCCTCCAAGAGATTTACTTCATCCCGACGCCGTCGTGGTCTTGGTCTTCGCTGAACGCCGCCACTTTTGGGAGCCAAGGCGAGCTCGATGGGAGTACCGCCAGAGCCATACACCGTGAAGAAGGGGTCTCGCGGTGGCTCTCTGGGAGTTGTCCGCAATACCATAATACGGTGGAAACTTCTTCCGCCAGCGCTTGTCGCGCTTCTCCAAAGCGGTCGAACGCCTTGTCTTGAGCTCCTTTGAGTACTTCCGTTCGCCGCTTCCACTTGCCCATTGCTCTTCGGATGCGAACGGAGGCAAAGCACGCTTGGTACCCAACTCTTCGCACCGCCTTGGAAATCAGCATGGAATCGAAAGCGCCATTGTCGTTGATGATTCTGCATGACATCAACCGGACGAAGATGCTCTTCATAAACTTGATAGCCGCTGCGGATGTGATCGCTGACCGGCGAGGCTTCAACCCACTTAGTGAACTTGTCGATGGCGATTTAACAGATGAGTATATCCTCCGCCGCTCATGAACGGGCCTGTAATGTCCAAATTTCAAACCGCGAACGCCAGAGAGCGGAATGGTTTGCGCGCTGGGCGGGTCGGTGGATCTCGCTTAGCATGAAATTAACACGCTTCACATCTCTCACCACCAAGGCATCCCGAGGGCGAGGCCAATAGAAACCGTGGCGAAAAGCTTTCCCAACCAACGCCCGGCCTCAATGGCTTTCGCGACACGCCCAACGCCTGCTGATTTCTTTGACGAGGACGGGTTCGCGAGCCACCGATGGGCGACATCGCGACGCACTTCGCCTTAAGAGCTTGTCCACCTCGACGGATAACTTTCGGCGCTTCCACCGATTGCTTCCGGACCTTCGCGATGACCGTTGCGCGTCGGGAACGCCGCCAATTTGTGCTCAATCACCTCGGGACCCCACCATGTCGGACGGTTGCCACGCAAACACGCTCGTTAGGATCGAGGAAGGAGACGAAGCGCGCTTTCCTATTTGGCGCCGAGAGAGGCGCCACCCGAACGGTTCGCTGGTCTCGACTTCGCCAGTGGAGACCGCTTAACCTCCGCGACGAACCGTGGGAGGCACGGTTCGCCGGAGGAGCTCCTGCAGTCAAGCTCGCCTTCGGCACCGACGCTTCGCCAACGCGAGGGCGCCCTTGTCGCAGCGGAGCGCCCGACGGTCCACTTTAAACGATGGGGCCGGCTGGCCCGGATCTTCACCACCATGTACGATAGTGGCACACCGCCATGAACTGGTCGCCACGCCGACCTAGTATGGCGCTGTAGGAGGTCAAGTCCGCCACCTCAACTCGAGCATCTCGGTGCGGAAGTTGTCGGAGCTCAAGGTTACCGGAGATCGACAGCCCTGGCCGACGGACTCGGCCCTGCGCGATGTCAAGAATGGGAGCGCGGCGAAGCTCCCGCCGCTGATCTGGAGCGCATGCGACCGGGCGACAGGAGGTTGAGGAACTCCTCCGCCTACCAAAGACCGCCCTAGCTTTACATTCCGGACCGCGGGTGCAACCACGATCGGGAGATGCCCAGGTCGGGCGGTATGGTTGGGTGATCGGCTCGATCAACGCGATCGGTCGCCCGACCACGCCACCGCCTCACCGACCCAAAGTCGGCACGCGCGGCGACACCTCCTCATCGCACGCTTAAAGCTAGCGTGGACGGATAGGTGGTCAACCGCCGAGGATGACGGTAACCTCGCGCTCCGCCGCTGAAAACCAAGTTGCCGCCTCTCTTGCCTTTGCCATCGCCGGACGCTCGCTGCTCGTGGACTCGCTTGTCCATTATTTGCCGACGACATGGCAATCCGCCAAGTCGGGAGTTGTTACGGTGAATGGGACGAGAGGGCCTTCCGTCCCACTCACGGGCGATGATTCGCCTTCGTCATGCCGCTGGGCCGCCGCGCCACGGGCGATTGCCGTAGCCGCCGCCGCCGCGCTTTACGGGACCGTATCACGGCGCCGCGACCTCCTCCTTTTTCGCCCGCCGCGCCCATTGCGCTGGTGGCCGTCGTCGTCGTTGTTGTTGTTGCCAGGGCGGGCGGCCATGACCTGCCGGTCTCGCCGCCTTTGCGCTTCTTCTTGTCCTTGCCGCCGGGTTCTCGAGGTTCCGCCTCGCCGCCGCACTGGCCCGCCAAGAGCCGGGCGGATGCGAGCCTCCGCCTGAAGGGCACACTTGTGCGCCAAGGTGAAGAGCTCCTCCGTAGTCTTGATCTTGCGGGTGGCCATCTTCTTTGACCTTGGGGTCTCGGCGCTTTCTCCGAATGCCGTGACCACGCATCGATGGAGATGTCCGATGGTGTTGCGGACCTGATCAAGCGCCAATATAGTCGCCAGAAATGACTCTCCTTCTTCTCGCTTCCACGCCTGGAGGCCGCCTTCTACCTCGGCTGCTCAAGGTGCCCCGAAGTTGGTGACGAAGAGCTCCGAGAGCTCCTTCCATGACCCCACTGACCGGGGGTTCATGAGCCACGAGGGGCTCGCGTCGGTGAGGACCGCGGGAAAGTAGTTCGCCGTAACCTTCCCCGACCCTCCGCCGGCTGCATCACCGTCGATAGATCTGCAAAACTCATCGGGGTTGGTGGAGCTGTCAGATTTTTCGATGGGGGCCGGACGAAACTGCTCCGCCATCGGACGCGGGCGCAGCTTCCTAGAAAAGGCGCGCACTCGACGCCGGAGCCTCTCGCCTCGAACGCGGTCCTCGCTCGCCGCTTCGCCGCTTAGGGCGGCGCCAAGAAGCGCCACCTCATCGCCGGGCATTTGCTGGAACCCTCTTGCTGGTCCTCGCAAGACGGCGGCGACAATGATCAAGGCCGGTCGCGTCGCTGGAGCTTGTCACGCAGTCTTCCATGCAGCAAGTGGCGGTCCTCCGATGGGACCGAGATCGCGCCACTCAGACGCCGCGCCGCCGAGCCCCGAGGGGTCGCCGTTTGTCATCTTGGCCCCGCCTCACCAGAGATTCGCGAGAGGAGTGCGAGGGCAACAAAGAACGGAGGACGCGGAAACGCCGGTTCGCCGCCAAACTTGCACCATCAGGCGGGCGGCGCCGACGAAGCGGGCTGTTGCCAACCACGGCGCCGCCGGAGTCCGGAGTCACCGAACCGTGGGTTTTCCAGAAGGCCCTAGCTGCGTGGAGGTTCTGTGGCCGAGTGCACTCTCCAAGGCCAGCGCCGCTTAGCTTGGCCGAGGCGGTCGCTTCCGCCAGGTTCCAACCCTAGGCGGGCGCCGCCGCCGGTGATCCATCGCCATCGCCGGCCGACTCCGTGGCCACGGTTCTAGCGGCCGCTTCTCGCTCCATCGCTGGATCGCTGCTCCGCCATCGCCTCAAGAAGGGTCAAGAGTTTGAACTGACGTTAGCGCCTCTACCGGCGCGCCATCGACGGGCGTGTTCTCCGCCAACCATCGCGGATCACACCCCGGTCAGATTTTTAGTCCGCCACCAACTCGATCAAGCTCGATTCGATTTGAGCGCCGGGCACAACAAGGAGCGACTCACGATTTACTCCAGATTCGACTTCTCGGGTAATAGTCCTACTCCTGCTGAGCCTTAGCTCTTTTCTGATTGTGCTTGAATGGGAATGTGTTTTACAGAGTGTTTCGAATGCACGAATGCTCCCTTCTCCCTCCCTCTCTCTCCTCTCCTTTTATACAAGCTTTGGGCTGGCGGAGAGAGCCGAGGGGTAGGCAAGATAAAGGTTTCAAGATAATCGACAAGACACGACAGAAGAGACGAAAACGTTGCCGCCCACGCCAGGCAAGGCCACCTCACAGCGTGCCTCGCAGTGGCTCTCGACCCGCTGATCACACCGTGAGTCTGCGGGTGGGCCCCGCCGCCCTCCCGACACGGGCGGCCTCCTCAAGCAAACCTTTCTCTCACGGCCAATTCTTCTCGCCCAAAGGATGTACCGCCGGACTGCAAGGGTCATCAGAAGCGTAATTATTTCTTCCATTGTCTATCCGCTGCTGATGTCTCATTAAATGCGCTTGCCCTTCAGAAGAGGGGAGCCTTCGTCCCAAGACTCCTTCGCAATGCTCGCCGCTGGCCCCGCCGACGCTGGGGCCTCGCTGGTCTCAGAGAGGGCTCGCCACGCACCGCTCTGGCGCGTGGGGCCTCGCCGCCTTCCGAGGGGCTCGCCCACGCACCCGCCTCGAGCGTGGGGCCCTCCTCCGAGGGGCTCGCCACGCTGGGCCTTGCTCGCCTGGCCGACGTGGGGCCCTCCCTGGCCTTCGAGGGGCTCCGCCCACGCCACTGGGCCTTGCTCGCCTCGGCCGACGCTGGGCCCTCCTGGCCTTCGAGGGGCTCGCCACGCCACTGGGCCTTGCTCGCCTGGCCGACGCGCTGGGCCCTCTCGGCCTTCCTAGGGCTCTTTGTACCCCGGTATTTATTACACTGACACAACTTAAACTTCCTCTGAATTTCGTCATTTGGGTTTTGGGATGAAAAATTTGGAGATTTAGATTTTATCTACTAAATGCATCTTAATTCCATCTTCCATTTCGAAATTCATATGATTTAAACGGAATTTCAAAAGAAATTTGACTCATCCAAATCAAATTTGAAAAATAGAGTTTTGCAGTTGTTCGAATTGGGGACATTTGGGGCATTAAAATTTTTGGGTTCTAAAACATGAATTTCCCTCATGTTTGCTATCCGAAATCATTAAACAAATGCTAAGACTAATCCGAGCCTAATTTGTCATTAACCATGGATAATTGGGGTTAAACGGCGAGTATTAGGGTTAAATAGCATCATCAACCCTAAACAGGAACGGCTAATCATATTTAAACACTACATCGAACTAGATTAGTTTAGAATTGGATTACATATGGGTAATAACAATGCAAATTAGGGTTTAGCCGAAACAATTTGGGTTCCATATTAGGCTAACCTGGCTCTGATACCAAATGTTAGATAATCTAACTCAATTAATTTAGCCTAAATACATGAACATTGAAATATAAAAAGGAAATAGGTAAATAATCACCATCGATGGTTTTCTTTGTTGATGTCATCTCTAGTTCGGTTAGGCCGGTTGTGGATCGCATGGGTCTCGGTATCTCACAGAGGGCCCATAAAGTGGTGAACAAGGGCGCCTGAGCTGTTGGAGAAGGATGGAAACCACTTGACTACATTTAGCTTGGAGGCCAAGAATAGTCTTGAGGATAGAGTTTGATTTCGCTTGATTAGAGATTTGTACCTGTAAATATCTGCCACAGATACATGCTTGATACTGGAGATATGATTCAAGATAACATACCGGATATGACCATGTAACCTTATCCCCGCACTATATAAAGGAGGGTAGGGCCGAGAGGCATTAGATTCATCATCTAGCATTTGAGCTAACTATAGCATAAGATCTCGAGATTCCCATTGTAATCGAGATCATCATAATCCCAAGAACAAGACTAGGGTATTACCTCATCCTTGAGGGCCTTAACCTATAAAAAAAAGTTCCCCTGTCTTGTGTTACCACCAGGCTTGAGATCCTACATAGCCCCATTTTAAATTCTATTGTCGACAACACCCCTTTGCCAGTTGTACACCCGCCGGCAGTTGCCATGATCGTAGGGAAGGCCAAGATCATCGCTGCTTGATGGCATCGTCGAAATTGCCGGCAACCGTCTTGATGCCGGGGCAAGCATTGCCCTTCGGATCCCTGAATTTCGTTGCTGACGGCATCGGCAACCTTTGTCTCTCCGATCATAGAGAGACCCGATCTCAAGAAGGTACCTGCGATTTACCATCCTTATTCCTGTTTGGACTGGTGAATTCTGGAGCCACTTTCACAGACTCGATGAGCCAGCAATTCCATCCCACATCTGCTTCTGGAGCGGGCATAGTAGGGCTCGGCGCCAATGCTTCCTCAGACTCGGATGAGATCCAACCTGGGAAAGTCTTCAAATTCTGACTCGGATCTCCCTTCGGGTTCAGGAACTCTACCACTACCTTTGCGCAGATCCTTCCCGAATACCGAGTCGAGAATCAATTCCAAAGGCCAATCGCAACAATCCGATCGGTTTCGACTCAGTTCGTGGGTGTCATCAGTGGTGGCCAACCTCTCAGATAGAGTGAGCAGGTCAGCCTCTCCCACTCGGATTCCAAGTCGGAGGAGAGCACAGAGGTCTACAACTACAACGAAGTCTTCGTTCTCGGCGCTGGCGATCCTCATTCGACTTCCCAGCACGTTGGGGATGAAGTGGCCGCCACGGAGGCGGCTGTAGCTGATCAGCGCTGCGCAGAAGATTAAGAGTGCATGCACCAACTTCGAATCCGAGGCCGCAACGTACAGAACGAATTGCGGGCGGTGAAGCTGAGGGAACACGACGTTTGCACGACACCACAAGCCAACATCGTTGCTTCGAAGACTCTTTTGGAGACCATGGCTCCACAACTCCCGAAAGACAGCCCTCTCATTTAAACCTTGGCCCGAGCAACAGCTATGGTCGAGATGGCTGCGATCCAGCAGAACGATGCGCACCCGGATCCAACTACGCCCGTGACGGAAAACATCCGGTCCTCTCGTAACCGGAGCAAAGTGCGCGCATCTGCTGCTGTAGGATCACATCGATTGGTGGGCCATGACCTCCACCACGATATAGAAGCTAGGAGGAGGGAGTGCGCCGACAGCGAGAAAGCGTCCATCAGCCATCGTAGTCGGCGTGACGATGACCACGCCGAGAGCACCGCCAGTCGGCACGACCATCACGGCGGGCAACCTCGTTAAGGCCAACGTCACGAGTGCCACAACAGATCTCCAAAGCACCAACAGCCACGCCCCATGGAATGAATTCGGGCATGTAACCCGGATCTTCACCGAGTGGTCTGGCCGGACAGTTTCAACCTCAAAGGCATTAACAAGTTCGATGACGAGAGAGACCGAAAGAACATGCTACAGATTTATGCACTGGCAGTCAGCGGGGCTGGAGGTGATCAGAATGTAATGGCAAATTATTTGCCGTTCGCTCTGACCCCAACAGCCCAAACATGGCTAACGGGGCTCCCGGAGAATTACATTGAATCTTGGGCCGATTTGCAGGAGCAATTCATTGCCAACTTTCAAGGGACCTACCAGCTAGGAGGTGGGAGATAGACCAACTATATCGTCGGAAGAGCAAGACTCTCCGCGAGTTTATTAAACGTTTTACGAAGAAGAAGAATGAGATTCGGGATGTTTTGAAGCAAACCTTCATCGATGCCTGTTTTGCTGCATGTAAATCCGAAGTGCTAATTAGGCAGATGACCCGGGACCCCCCGAGAACACTCAAGGCAATGTTCACCATGGCGGATTAGGAAGCCAATACCTAAGAGTCCATCCTGAACCATTGAGGTGGTCACCATGGACGTTTCAAGAAGAAGCCTAATGATGAACCTAGTAAGCCGAAGGACAAGAAGCGCAAAGGGGACGACATGGTTGCAAACGTGGAACACAATCGTCCTAAGCCTCCCAACGACAATGATAACAACAAAGTTATGAAAGCATTGTATCCCTTCTACCCACGCAGGAAACACGCCGCAAAAGATTGCCTCATCCCGCAAAGTTCACGGATAATTCCAAACAGTCGGTGGCCAAGGCAGGCCACGGTAAGAAACCGGATGGGGACTATCAAGACGCAGAACGCGAGATCAGGTACATATTCAGAGGATCAGATGCGTACGAGTCCAAGCGGAAGCAAAAGCTAACCACTCGGGAAATCAACGCAATCTTCCCAGTGGCCCCCAAATATCTACGCTGGTCGAAGATTCCTATTACCTTCGATTGATCGGATCGCCCAGATCGGATACTCTTCCTTGGAAGGTACCCTCTGGTTCTAGATCCGATCGTTCGAGGAAACAAACTTAAAAGGGTTCTAGTTCATGGAGGGAGCGGGACAAACGTCCTCTTCATCAAAACCATGGACCAAATGAAGATTACATGCTCTGAGCTAAGGCAAGGATCATCTCCTTTCCATTGGGTGATTCCCGAGATGTCCGTGGTTCCACTCGGGCAGATCTCATTGCCTGTCATGTTCGGGACGAAAGAGAATTACTGGACAGAAAGTATAAGCTTCGAGGTGGCCGATTTCGAAACAGCATACCATGCTATTTTGGGAAGGCCTAGTATCGCCAAATTCATGGCGGTTCCTAATGACACATACCTTGTAATGAAGATGCCGGGGCCTAATGGTGTAATCGCAATTCCCTGCGATGTGAAACAGTCCTTGGTCTACGACAGGGAAAGCTGCGAGCTAGCGCAGGCCTTGCAGGATTCGGCCGAGATGGAGAAGATTCAGCAAGTGGTCGCTTCGCTCCAAGAGGAGGGAGACATACCAGCCAAGAAACAGGTGAAGGTCTCTATCTAGTCATCTGAAGAAACTAGAAAGATAACCCTAGACCCGTACGATACGACCAAAACAGCCGTGATCGGGACACGGCTCGACGACAAATAGGAAGGCGCGCTCGTCACTTTTCTCCCAGCAAACCAAGACGTGTTTGCTTGTAAGCCTTCGGATATGCCAGGTGTCTCGAGGGAAGTGATTGAGTATTCTTTGCACGTTGACGACAAGGCGAAGCCGATTAAAAAACGGTTGTGAATATTCGCACTGGACCGGAAGAAAGCCATCAGTGAGGAGATTACCAAATTGTTAGCAGCAGGGTTTATCAAGCAGGTTTACCACCTAGAGTGGTTAGCTTAATCCGTCCTCGTGAAAAAGAAGAACAAGACGTATGGCGATGTGCATCGATTACACCGACCTCAATAAAGCATGTCCCAAGGATCCTTTCGCCCCCAGATTGACCAAGTGGTGGACTCCACCATCGGGTGCGAGCTTCTATGTTTCTTAGATGCTTACTCAGCTATAATTAAATCAGCTCAAGGTGAAGATTGCATCAACACATCGCTCATCACACCTTTCAGTATGTTCTACTATATCACAATGCCGCTCAGGTTGAAAAACGCTGGTGTCACCTATCAATGCACCATACAGGGGTGTTTTCACACTCAACTCGGCCGCAATGTGGAGACATATGTTGATGACATCGTTGTGAAGACTCACGCCAAACCTGACCTCATCATGGATCTATCCGAGACGTTCGAGAGCCTAAGGGCATATCGGATGAAGCTTAATCCCGAGAAGTGTGTTTTCGGGGTCCTATCGGGAAAATTACTCGGCTTCATCGTGTCTCACTGAGGCATCGAAGCTAACCTGGAAAAAAGATAGGCGCAGTCATGAAGATGAAGCCCCCGACCAATCAATAGGACGTGAAGAAGCTCACCGGATGCATTGTGGCACTCAACCTCTTTGCATCCCGAGATGGGAAACGCGGCATGCCCTTCTTAAGCTTTTCGCCAACAGATAATTTTCGTGAACAACGGAAGCACAAGAGGCCTTCAAGATTTCAAAAATTCTCACTACATCTCCGTGTTGGTCCCGCCCATACCCCAAAAACTTGTTCTGCTTTACATCAGTGCCACGACTCATGTAGTCAGCATCGCATTGTTAGTGGAACAGGAAGAGGAAAACTTTTCCCAGAAGTTGCAGTGCCCAGTCTACTTCGCCAGTGAAGTATTGGGCGATTCCAAAATACAATATCCACATGTTCAAAAGCTTTTATACGCCGTGCTCATCACGTCACAAAAGCTCAAACATTATTTTTAAGATCACGAGATTTCGGTGGTTACATATTTTCCACTCGGAGACATACTCCACAATCGGGAAGCCACCGAGAATGGCTAATCGCTGCCATGGAGCATGGAGCCTTTGAGATAAAGTTCAAGCCTCGACTAGCCATCGAATCTCAAGCACTTGTCGATTTTATCGTTGGATGGAAAGACTCCCAAACACCAGTAGCCAATGAGAATCTTGAGTATTGGACAATGTACTATGACGGTTCGCTCATGCTCAGCGGCGCGGGGGCTAATATTTTGCTCATATCTCCAACAAGCAAGAAGCTAAGATACGTCCTTCAGATCCTGTTTTCGATCAGCAACAATGCCGCTGAGTACGAGGCACTCATCTATGGGCTTCGCATTGTCATATCGCTCTGCATCTGACGGTTAATGGTTCGCAAGGATTCTCAGTTCATGGTTAATCAAGTACAAAATGAATGGTCTTGTATCGGCGACAACATGGCTGCGTATTGCCAGGAAGTTAGGAAATTGTAAGACAAATTTGATGGCTTGTAGCTTAGACATGTGCTCCACCGTGATAATGAAGTCGCAGATGAGCTTGCGCAGATGGGATCTAGTTGAGCTCAAGTGCCGACTGGTGTTTTCGTTGAAGAATTGCGCAAACCTTCTACCTAATAGCCAGCTCCGCAATATGAACCAGAAGATTGAGCAGAAGGGGAAGTCCTATCTATCAACCATAGGTGGACGCAGCCATATCTAGATTACATCCTCAGAGACTAGCTACCAGAAGATCGAAGCCTAGACGAGTGCATAACACGCCGAAGCAAAAATTACAAGGTAGTCGGGGATGAGATTTTTCGCAAAAGCAGTTCCGGGGTGTACTAAGACGGTGCATATCTGAGCAACAAGGCAAAGATCTGCTAAATGACATCCACTCAGGAGAGTGCGGGTATCACGCGGCGGCAAGTTCCCTGATAGGCAAAGCTTATCGTCAAGGGTTCTTTAGGCCAATTGCTATGATGGAATTGGAAAATATAGTATGCACATGTGAGGTCTGTCAACTCTTTGCACAGCAAATTCACAAGCCGGCTCAGGATTTGAAAGCCATACCAATCACCTGGCCCTTCGCCGTCTGGAACCTCGACATGGTGGGTCCCCTCAATCGGGCGAAGGGTGGGTTCACTCATCTCTTCATCGCCATTGATAAATTTACATAGTGGGTTGACATAAAGCCGGTCGTCGACATTATGATAGCCAAGGCACGCGAATTCTTCCGAGACATCGTTGTTCATTTTGGCATGCCCAATCAGATCATCACCGAAAACGGCGTCTAGTTCAAAAGCAGCGAATTTCAAGACTACGGCAAAGATTAAGGCATCGAGATCTGTTATGCGTCGGTGGCACACTCACGAAGCAACGGGCAGGTGCAGCGCGCCAACAGAATGATTTTACAAGGACTCAAACTAGGGATCTTCGATTGTCTCAATCCCTACACCACGCGCTGGGTTAAGGAGTTGACATCGGTTCTCTGGGGCTTAGAACGACCCCAAGTCGAGCGACGGGGCAGACACCCTTTTTTCTAGTATATGGCTTAGAAGCGGTCCTTCCGACAAAATTAAAGTTTTGGTCTCCACGAGTACAAAAATATGAAGATAACCGGTCGGAGGAAGGGAGATTAGAGGACCTTGATCATGTTAAAAAGGCAAGGGAAGAAGCAATGATCCAGTCGGCCAAGTACCTGCAGGGCTTACATCACTATCATCAGTGCAATGTACGGGGCCGTGTGTTCTCGAAAGAAGATCTGGTCCTTCGAAGGAATAAGAAGCATGAGCGTAAACTCTCCCCTACTTGGTAAGGTCCCTACGTGATTGATGAAGTAACTCGCTCGGGGCCTTATCGGCTTAAATGAGATGATGGATCGATCGTCCTTAATACCTAGATTATCGAACAGCTACGCCATTTTTATTCTTAAATTTTGTATTCAAGTTTCTTTATAATAAAGGCTTGTTTGACTTGCTACTTAGCCGTACACGACTAATCAATAAGTCGGAGGCTACACTAAATAGTGTGTAGCCTCGCCGCACCCTATCTTTTTAATAAAGTTGTTTTCTCCTTATATGCGATTGTCAACATTCGAGTTCCGTAAGATTCTGAGTAGTGGCGCCTTAATCATAACTGACGACGTTTAGCCACTCGGCATGTGTTTAGGGAGAGAGCCATGAGCCAATTCCTGACACTCGGGGGCTAGACTAGTCGCAGAAAGGCGTTACACAAAAAGTGAAATAAAAACAAGTACTCAGATAAATGGCATGAGTGATAAGGGCGATCAGCGATTGCATCACATGATAGTTTGATTCGGAAGTATTATTCATCTACAGATCCAAGTTATATACCAAGGCGGCGGAAGTTTTTTTAACTTTCTCCATGCGGCGAAGCTTTTTTCTCGAGCATGCGAATCCTCCTTTATGGCGCCAAGGTCAACTTCGGATAGTGTGACTTCATAATAGCTAACGCTCGGGTGCATGTCGTCAGACCTTCCTTTACAAGTACCTTTAGCCGCTCGAGCATTCAGCAATCGAGCCAACACAACATACCCATTGGCGCAGCAGCACTTCTTCGGGTGGAGAAATTGAGTATCGTGCAATCGCCTCGAGTCTTGTTGCGCAGCTCAACGGTGGACCTCACGTTCTCGTCGAATACCCCAAATTGCGCCTTGGTTTTTATTTGTTAGGCTGTAAATCAGTTGGGCAGATGACATCACAGTGGCACAAGAAGATCTGAGTAGAGGAAGGCTTGGATTTGAAGGTTTACCTTCCAATTCCTGAGCCGCCTTCTAGGCTTGAACGTTCGACAGAAAATCCTCTCCCTACAGAGCCTTTTGCTTTTCCTCCAGAGCCTTTTGCCTTTCTTTTAAGGCTTTCTTCTCTTCGCGAAGGGAAGCCAAGGCTTCATCACAACTTGGAGAGAGATCAGCTATGTGGATTTTCAAAGCTAATTGTCGGAGATAAAATCACGGCCCATTGCCATGGCCCACTCCCTGATGGCCCAATCGAGCAGCCTCCTAGGGCCTGGCTCCCTAAAAGGTTCTATCAGGCCCATGTACATCCTGCCAAACAGCTTCCTGGCTGGCACGGTGCGTAACGGCCTAGGATTCCTGTTTGAGTCTGACTCGAACAAGAGTTCTGCACGGCTACGTGAAGACCCGGACGTAGTTTCCCGGATTGGAGCAGACGTCGTGATCCCCAAGAATTGGAGTATACCTTATCTACCTCGAGATGTATTTGTCATGTATACGAGTTCGTTACGTCCTCACAGTCAGCCCGGCCCGATTATCCCTTGGTAGGTCGGTTGTTCGACACTATATAAACAAGGCCCCTACGGCGTGAAGAGGGGCGAACATCGTGAGATCTAGCATCCAAGATCGCATATTACTTACTGTACACCCATAATCTCGTCGAGACCTGTCCATCTCGCCGAGTTTCTCCTTGTAATCATCTTTCATATAAAGAAACGCTGGACGTAGGGTTATTATCTCTCTGGAGAGGCCCGAACCAGGATAAAAATCATGTGTCTGCTCTTTGCTCGTTGGTTGCTGTTTGCCTTGCTCGGCAGTATCTTCTATCTCCCTTTCTTAAGAACCTTGGTTGACTTGGGACTGATATCCCAATCGTCAACAGCTGGCGCCGTCCGTGGGGATCTAGTAGATCAAATCTGTTCGAGCATGTCGAACTCATTCAGCGACCAGGAAACTCTTCCTGAGGGCTATGACTCGGCGATGATGTCACATCCTCGTCAGATCGGATCGATCCTTCGATCTCGACGCCTTCCGATCTCGGGATGTAACTCTCCGCCACGCTCCGAGATGGTCTTAGATCAAGCTTCCGCTATTGACGATGAATACGGAACCGACGATCTTTACGCTGGTTTAGATCTTCGGATTCCGTGGCCATGTTGGTCAATTCTCCCGTGGCGGCTACGTTGATGACACCATCTAGTGTGCCAACGCTACGCCGCCGCAGTTGTCAACATGGCCCGCGAGACCTCAAAGGCTCGTGGCGCGGCTGCGGCGTCGACGAGATCGAAAGCAGATCAATTTCGCCAAGAACAAGATGGGTCCGCACCGGCCGCCGTGAATAAGAAGTTGTTCGCCGCACCGACACTCCATCAACCAAAGCTTGGCACAGATTCGCGATCAGCGCAAGCGACAACGGCGACCGGCCAACAAGACCTTCACCAAGTCCCCCGCAGAAGTTCTACCCGCCGGGTTGAATCCTCACAGAACTGCACTCGGTCGGCAAAACACGGATGCCTCGAGATCCCAGACCTTTGAGCGTAGTCGAACGACTTCAAGCCATGGCAACGGTGATCGATCCACCAACCAAAGCAACTCGCCTCATGGGTGACGCCTGTTGTTTCACCTAGAGCGACCGGGTCAAGGCCTTAAGTCCATAGGTGAAGTTAACACCTCCCGACAACGCACATAATTTACCCGAATGACTCTGATAGCTTCGATCGCGGACCTCATCACCGCCAAAGGGCGACTCGCCACGCAGCAAGATACCCATGGTCGATAACGCCACTAAGTCCCCATAGTCGCCATGACCACAAGGCAAGCGGGCGCCGATGATCATGCATAATCCTCTGGATGAACACATTGTGACGACCACGAGGAAGGAGCGCGAGGATCGCTCCTGAGAGAATATCACCAGCGTAATCCTTCCGCTCAACCAGAGTCCCTCCGCTCAACAAGACCAACGTCTTTTCAAGACTAGGCTCTGCAGGAGAAGGTGGTCGGGCATACGCCTTGGGCTGCAAGGCCTTCTCTGATGAGATCCACGCTGTCAAGTGGTCTTCCAAGTTCAAACCTGGCCACATGGAGAGGTACAATGTGACCCAAAACCCAGAGGAGTTTCTTTCCATCTACGCTACCGCCATCATGGCAATTGGGGGTGACGAGCTAGTCATAGCTAATTACCTCCTGACTGTTCTTGAGGGTGCTACTCGGACGTGGTTGTTCAACCAGCAGGAAGGTTCCATCCGCTCATGGGACCAACTTTGTGACGCTCTGATCGCCAATTTCCGGAGCTGTTACTTGCGTCTGGGCAAGGAGGATGACTTGCACCAGATGATCCAGATGAACGGAGAGACCCTCCACAACTTCGTGAAGCGTTTCATCAAGATCCGCAACACGATCCCGAACATCTCGGACGAATCAGTTGTCCGCGCCTTTAAAAACGGTGTCCACGACGAGCGGCTCACCTAGGATCTTGAGATCAATGAGACCTGGACCGCCAATGATCTTTTCAAGGCGGCTGATCGCTATGCCAATGCGGCAGAGCGTGTTCAGTATAAGAAGGCGTTTGACAAGAGCGAGCTTCCCGCCCAACCTGGTGTAGATAAAAACAAGAAGAATAACAATAATCATGGTGACAAGAAGTTCCAGAAGAAAAAGAACAAAGGTGCGTCGGACAATACCGTGGCGGGTATAAATCGCGCACCTCCTCCCAAGAATGGGCAGAAGAAGCCCTCAAATAACTACAAGGGCAAGAAGCCTGCTCAGGGAGGCGACCAAGGCAAGAAAGGTCCGAGTGACCGATATTGCCAGTTCAACTAGAACTATGGGCACGATATGCGCCATTACAGGACCTGGGCTGCGAAGCTCAAAGATTTCTACAACGGCAAGGGCCCCATACCCACCCTGCCCGAAAAAGGTGATACCGGCAAGACCAAGCGCCAAACCGATGATGGTGATCGGAACGATTAGGATGACTATCCAGAACCCGTCAACCATATAGCTATTATCTTTGGCGGCTCCTCGGCTTATCCCTCTCGGCGCAGCCTCAAGGAGGCTGCTCGGGTGGTCCACAACGTCGAGAAGGGCAAACCACAACCTAAGTCGATGAAGTGGACTGAGGTCTCCATCTTCTTCTATAAGGAGGATTGCCCCACTGGGATGACCAAGCCTCAGGGGCTCCCACTGGTGGTAACTCCGACCATCAGCAACGCTAGAGTTGGCCGTGTCCTAATCAACGGCAGAAGTGCGCTGGACTTGCTTTCCGCAAAAGTCTTGGATGAGATGCAGATTCCTCGTTCCAAGCTCAAAGAGGTCACGATGCCCTTCTATGGAT
>JAYEVB010000546.1:0-14953 GCA_036346415.1 Raddia guianensis
AGTGCACTCGCAGAACCTCCATGCGGCGGGGCCTTCTTGGAAACCACGGTTCGGTGACTCGGACTCCCGCGGCGCGTGGTTGGCGGACAGCCCTTCGTCGATCGCCGCGGCGTGGTTGCAAGTTTGAGGCGTG
The DNA here is from genome assembly GCA_036346415.1 of Raddia guianensis. Taxonomy (NCBI): domain Eukaryota; kingdom Viridiplantae; phylum Streptophyta; class Magnoliopsida; order Poales; family Poaceae; genus Raddia; species Raddia guianensis. Next base: position 134 of record JAYEVB010000546.1, read on the forward strand.
GGGAACCGGTGTTTCCGCTTCCTCCGTTCTTTGTTGCCCTAGCACTCCTCGCGAATCTCTGGTGAGGGGTGTCGAGATTAAATTATGGCCCATTGCCATGGCCCCTCCACTGCCCAATCGAGCAGTCTACGAGGCCCGGCTCCTGGAAGGTTCTATCGAGCCCATGTGCATCTGCTGAAACGACCTCTTGGTCGACACGGTGCATAACGACCTAGGATCCGTGTTTGAGTCCTACTCGAACAAGAGTTACTGCAGCTACGTGAAGACCGGACGTTAGTTTCCCGGATTGGATCGAGTCGTGATCCCCAAGACTAGGAGTATGTCTTATCTACCTCGGGATATATTTGGTATGTATGAGTTAATTCACGATCTACGTAGTTAGTCCGGCCGATATTCCCTCGGTAGGTCGGTTTGCTCGCACTATATAAGCAGGGCCCTACGGCGTTTAGGGGCATCTGAGACCTTAGCGATAGACTCTGCATACTACTCAGCGAGACTTGTTAGTCTCGTGAGCCACCTCTTGTAATCATCTTTGATATATAAGAAAATTTGGGCGTAGGGCTATTATCTCTCGAGAGGCCGAACCGGGATAAAACCCCATCTCCTGTTCGTTGTTGTTCGCATTGTTTGGCGTGTCTCCTATCTCAATCTTCAAGAACCTTAGCGACTTGAGATCGATATCTCAACCGTCGGCAGTGGCGCCGTCCGTGGGGAACCTGGTCGAGCATGTCGAACTCCATCAGCGATCTGAGAGATACTTCACGAGGCTCGACTTCGGAAGGGCGGGATGTCTCATCCTATCGATTCGGATCGATCTGTTCGGTCTCGAGCGCTTTCGCATCGGCGGATGTCTCCGCTACATGGCGAGAGATAGCCTCGAATCGCACTCCGTCATCGGCAGCGACTACAGGCGATGATCTTTCTGACGGTTTAGATTTATCGATTCCAAGGCTCTGTCCGTGGAATTCCACTGTGGAACCGGCGATGACACCGTCTAGCATACCTTCGCATGGCCCCGCGCATTAACATGGCGATGTAGGAACCTCGAGGATCTGCCGAGGTACGTGGCGCTGGCGAATCGGACGGATTAACTCTGCTCGGCATCAAGGCGAAGTGCGCACGTGCTTTCGGCGGGGCGTCGTTCGCCGCACCTCGGCGATTCCATCAATCAAACCTTAGCGGTTTCGCGACCGTGTAGGCGGCAGCGTCGCGACCCGCCTCGCGTCTTGGCGCTAAGTCTCCGGCGGAAGTTTCCCTGTTGGGTCAATTCCCGCGTGGCCGGACTCGGTCAGGCGAAGCAGCGGATGGTTCGAGATCCGGGACCCATAGATCAAAGTCGGGAGCGGCTCGAAGCTATAGCGGTCCTTAGATCCACCAATCAAGTTGATCTCGCCCGCATAGGCAATGCTTATGCGACTAACCTGAAGGCGGCCGGTGAAGACCTAAAGTCTCTGGAGAAGTCAACAACTCCTCGAGCGGTATGCAAATTGCCGGAATGATTCGGACAGCTCGATCGATCGCGTGACCCGTCACCATCGAAGGATCCATCCATGAGCGGAGCTACCGTGGTGCCGTCGCTCGCCAAGTCCTCGTAGTCATCAGCGACCACGAGGGACAGCGCGCGCGATGATCACGGACGGTCCCTCGTGAGGCGCGTCGTCGCCACCACGAGGAAGGGCGTGGTGGATTGTCCGGAGAGAGTTTCTCGGGCGAGTCCTCCCGTTCAGCGGGGAGTTCCTCGCGCCCAGGGATAACGTCTTCTCAAGACTAGGTTCTACGGGAAGGTGGCGGTCATATGCTTTCAGCTGCGGGCTTTCTCCGATGAGCTTGGGCTGTCGGTGGCCCTCAAAATTCAAGCCGGTCACATGGAAGGTACAATGGGACTCGGAACCCGGAGAATTCCTTTCCATCTCCTTCGACCATCATGGCGGCGGGGTAGCAGCTCGTTATGGCTAATTACCTCCGTTGTCCTTGAGGTCTTTGCTCGGACGTGGTTTCAATCGACAAGAGGTTCCATCAGCTCATGGAACCCGGCTTTGTGGCCTCGATTGCTAATTTCGGAGCTGTTATGTGCGTCTGGGCAAGGAGGATGATCGCACGGATGATCCGGATGAATGGGAGACCCTCCAAACCGTGAAGCGTTTCATTAAGATCCAACCACGATCCCAAACATCTCGGATGAATCTTATGCGCCTTCAAAAGCGGAGTCCGACGAAGCGCTTCACCGGATCTCGAGATCAATGAGACTGGACCGCAACGACCTGTTCAAAGGCGGTGACCGCTATCTTAGGCGAGGCGCGTTCGATCTAAAAAGGCGTTCGACAAGGCGGTGCCGCCTTGACTGGTGTGGATGAGAAGAAGAAGAAGCGTGACAATGTTCTTGGTGACAAGAAATCCCGGAAGAAGAAGAACAAAGGTGATCGAACAATACCGTCGCGGTATGGATCGCGCACCTCCTCCCAGAACAAGGGAAGAAGCCCAACAATAATTACAAGGGCAAAAAGCACCTTTCGGGAAGCGGACAAGGCAAGAAAGGTCCGAGCGACCGATTTTGCAAGTTCCACGACACTACGGGCTTGATATCGCCCTTTGTAGAACTTGGGCATGAAAGGTGAAGATTTCTACAGCGGCAAGGCCCAATGCCCACCCCCGAACATGGTGATGCTGAGCAGAATAGCGTAAACCGGCGATGGTGATCGGGAAGATTATGATGAATATCAAGGCGTGAACCATATCGCCGTCATTTTGGCGGCTCCTCGACTTACACCTCTCGGCGACCTCAAGGAAGCTGCTCGGGAGGTCCTAGCGTCGAAAAGGCAAAACCTCGGCTGAATCGATGAAGTGGGTGAGGTCTCCATCTCCTTCTCTCGGGAGGATTGCCCAGCTGGGATGACCAAGCCTCGGTGGCTCCCAGTGGTCGCCCGACCATCGACAAGCGAAGTTGGCCGTGTCTTAGTAAGCGGCGGGGCGCTTTGGACTTGCTTACGCTAAAGTCTTGGGCGAGATGCAAATTCCTCGTTCCAAATTGAAGGAAATCGCAATGCCCTTCTACGGAATTGTTAGGAGAAGGCATCAAGCCGTTAGGCGAGTTGTCTACTGTCACCTTCGACAACCCAAGCAACTTCAGGACGAGTTGATCACTTTCGGCGTGGTCGACTTCCGTCGGCGTCAAGCGCAATCTTGGCGAGCTATCTCTCGGTAAGTTTATGGCCGTGTCCCACGCTTACCATTGCGTGAAGATCAGGTCTAACGGTGTGATCACGGTTAAGAGCAACTTCTAAAGCTACCTTTGGATTGCGACAGCGATCCCTTGCCTGATCGACCCGGCTTCGCCTTGATCTGAAGTTCCATGAGACCAAGTCTGCGCGCCTAAAGTCTACCTTGACCGGGAGGAGAAACCAAGGAAGTTCGGCGTAAGCAGATGATACTTACAAGGCAGTTCATTTGGGGCCAATCTGGACCCCAAATAGAAGCACTCATTGCCTTCCTCGAGCTAATGAGATGTATTAGCACAGGAAGCCATCGACATGCCGAAGTCCCAAGGAGGTAATGGAGCACAAAGCTTGGTGTCGGCGGACAAAGCTTGATTAGCGGAAGCTTCGTCGCTTTCGAATTCAAGCGAGGGATCATCAAAGATCGACAGCAAGCGCTTTCATTCTTTGGGTTCATCCGAGGTTGATCACACAGTGGTTAGCCAACCTGTCATTGTAAAGAAGAAAGCGGCAAGTGGAGGAGTGTGTCGATCCTGCAGATCTGAGCATTGCTTGTCCTAAGGACAATTTCCATTGCCCGTATTGACCGGTGAGTCGATCCATTGCGGACACCAACTTCGAGTTTTTAGATGCTTACTCTGGTTACCACCAAATAAGCATCTCCCGAGGATGAAGAAAGCGCCTTCATCACCCCCTTGGCACGATACGCTGCTCGACCATGTCTTTGGTCTGCGCAATCTTTGGTGCCGCGTTCAGTAGCAATGGAAAACCTTCCCGAGCAGTAGCGGAAAAACACGGAGGTCTATGTCGGCGACATAGTTGTAAAAACAAGTATGCTCGAGATCATGTAAGCGACTGGCGAGACTTTTCATAATCTCACGGGGCATCGAATAAAATTAAATCGAGAGAAGTGTACCTTTGGTGTTCGATGCGGAATGTTGCTCGATTATGTCATTGGCTGCAAAGGTATTTACGCCAACCACGAAAAATCGAAGCCATTGAAAATATCTGAGGCTCAACTACCATAAAGGAAGTACAAAGCCTCCTTTGGACGGATGGCTGCTCTAAGCGGTTTATTTCCGTCAAAGCGACAGCGTCGCCCTTTTTAAGGCCTGCGCAAGCACAATGGTTTCAGTGGGCGAAGAAGCGATAGATCCTTCCGGGATCGAGCGATACTGTCCAATCCTCCGTCTTGACTACCCAGCGGCATGGCGGCGGCTCCTATTGTATCTAGGTTGCCGCCACAAGCGGTGGCCTGATCTTGGCGGTCGAAAGGAAGGCCTCGCGACCAATCTATTACGTGGCGGTACTTCACGGATCAAGAGGCGTTACCACGAGGTCGAAGCTACTCTCGCCTTGCTCATGTCCTCGAGCTTACGCCACTACTTCGAGCGCATCAAATCACGGTCCGACCACGTTCCCTCAGGAGAAATCCTGGAACAAGGAATCTAGCGGACGTATAGCTAAGTGGGCAATGGAACTAGCGAGTTCGATCATTGTTCTTGCCCGACGCTATTAAGTCCACGAGTCCTAAGCGACTTTGTCCATTGAATGGACTTGCCGCCCAAATCGAGGAGCTCCGAGCACACGATGAACCCTCTTGGACCATGTTTTTCGATGGCTCGCGCTTTGGAAACTTCGGGGCTGGTTTGTTCTCATCTCCCTCAAGGAGAGCAACTCGATATTCTATCCAACTACACTTTGCGGCGACTAACAACGCTGCGAGTCTGAAAGCCCTCCTCGCGGGACTAGAGCGTGCAAGTCAAGCGGCGTCCAGCGGCTAGCTGTGAAGGAGATTCACGGTGGTCATCAATCGAGTTAACAAGAATATCGATCTTTGCGATAACTCAATGGCGCGATACGGTTGAAGTGAGGAAGTTGGAGCGGTATTTTCGATTTTTGAAGTGCTCTTCGTGCCGGAAGGACAACTTCTGGCGACCAGTTATCAAGTTTGGATCCTCACGCGAACACCTGCTCCGTGGTGCTAATCGAGCACCTTCACAAGCCCTCAATCCGTCTCCGGACGAAACGGCAAAGCAGTGGTCTTGTCTCCGATCATCGGCGGTTTGCGATGGACAACGCCATTTGTTCGGTACCTTGCGAGATGGGACCACTGCGCAGCGAAGCCGGCGTTCCGGCTTACAAGGCGTCTTGCTCCATCTAAGCTTATGGATGGCACCCTTTCCGTCGAGGTGCTCTGGAGTTCTCTCCAAGTGCATCTCGCGGCGGAAGGTGTGTTCCTTCTTAGGGACATGCGAGGGTGCTGTGGCAACCAGCCTCCCAGAACTACGGTCGACAAGCGTTCGCATGGGCTATTATTGGCCTTTGCGTTACAAGATGCTGGGATATCGTGATTAAGTGCAAGGCTTGCCAATTTCACGCGGGAAGGCACACAAAGCCGCCAAGAGCTCAAACAATCCCCATCTTGGCCTTTTTCCACATGGAGTGCGGATGCTTCGGCCCATTCCTAAAGGGTACAAGGGCTATACACACACTGTCGTCGCCATAGACACTTTTACAAAGTGGATTGAGTCGAGCTGTAATAAATCTCTTCACGCCAAAGCAGTGTTAGCTTTTTCAAAAACAGCGTGGTCCGCAGCCGGGATTCCCCATAAGGCGATCACGGATAACGGTACCGATTCGAGCGAGCTATTCGAGAATCTGCGAGCATTTGGGTACCAAGTCTGTTCGCCTCGTAGGCGCATCCACGAGCAATGGAAGCGATCGGCGAGCTAGAGACGATAGTCGAGGGTATCAAGCGGCGGGTATTTCTTTGCTCTCGGCGTATGCAGCCAAAGGCTGGGTTGGCGAAGTTCCTTCGTCCTCAGGCGATTCGCTTTCTGACGGCCAGGCGGCAAACTCCTTTCCAAGCTGGTCTATGGTGCGAAGCCATCACGCGCCGAAATCGTACTCGGTTAAGCCTCGCCGCGAGCTCGGTCAACAGTTGACGATGAGCAAGCGCCTCCTCGATCTCGATCTCCTCGAAGAGCGCGCGACCGGGCACAAATCGAATGGCGGCGCTACCGGCAAGATCTTGGCGCCAGTTGCCAAAGGCGATTCGACCTAGGGCTTTGAAGGCGGGCGACCTGGTTCTGCGCCGTGTCGAGAACTTGTCCAATGCCAACAAGTTAACTCCTCGTTGGGAGGAGCCCGTTCCACAGTCATTTCTTACGCTTCGCCGAAAGTTACGCTGCTATGGAGGGCGGGAAGAGGCTGACCAACACTTGGAACATCGACCCGACCGTAAGTTCTTTGTGTAGGTCCTCGTTTGTTTAGCAACTGCGCTTTTTGTAAACTTGGCGCCTTAGTTCGTCCAAGTCTCTGGGCACCATGTAAAGTTCAATCAATTCTTGATGAATCCTCATGGCCTCTGTGCCCTTTTCACTTGCTTGTCTTCTCGAGACTACTTTCTCTCTGGTAACACTTGATGGTTGCCGGTCTTGCGAACTCTTGGCTCCATAATCTTAAGGATTGTTCCCTACCGTATCTGGTTTGACAAGTTCCTAAACTTCGGGGTTGCGTAACACGGCCTTTCCACCTTGCGGCTAAATCGCTCTCGTAAGCCCTCCATGGCGGAGAGCACTTCTTGCTCGGCGTGACCACTTGGTAAAGCTGCTCTCGTAAGCCCCATGGCGGAGCACTTTCCTTGTTCGGTTACTCTCGGGCGCCTAGCGGCGTCAGCAGCGGACTACGGAGCAGAATCGAGCAAGAATGCAGGTGTCGCTCTTTCTCCCTACGCAGACTCGAGTTACAAGCTTAGGTTCTCGAGCATTGTCCGTCTAAGGGGCTAGGGTGTCGCTCTTTCTCTTGTGCACTGTTGGGTTATAAACTCAGGTTTCAAGCGAGATACTGCAGAGAAGCTGGGAGTTAGGCGAGGCGCTCTACGGTTTTCTTAAACTCCCTAGCCTTTGACGCTTTTCTCTTAGTTTTGATTAGTTCTTGTCTTTTTCTTGTCTCTCTCTTTGCGAGGGAAAAGGGTAAGTCTTTATTAACAAAATTTGCAGTACAAAGTCCATCTCGGAGTTCTGACCCTACTGACTACCTAGAACCGAGTTGCTCCTTGAGCTCCTCGATCACTTCCTTAAGCGCGAGGACTTCCCCTTGGGCTTTGAACCCGTCTCGGCCTCGGCTCGGGGCGATCGGCTTCTCCTGCTGCTCTGGCACCTTGCTCCAGTGCGCCATGCAGGCTTGACTTCTTCGGTCTTGGCCCTTGGTGGTCGGTCGAGCCTCGCTACAGCTAACTTCGGCCTTCTCGGCGGTCTTGATTGCTTCGTCCGGCTCCTTGACCTTCTTCTCCGTGGTGATCGCCCTCCGCCATCCAGCGCATCTCCTCAATCTCCTCTGTGAAGCCCACGAGGGTTGAGATCTTAGCACTGGAGTTCAGCGGATGTGCACTCCTCCTTGGCGGTGGGCTCACGAGGCTTCTTGGCTTCCTCCATGGCTGGTTCCGCCGGTGGGGCCAGCGTCGACAAGCTGCTCTTCAAGCCACTTCGTGCGGCCGGCATCTCCTCGCGTGCTGCGCCTTCACGGCTTCTTGTGGCTCCTCGGCTTCCTTTAGGAGAGCCTCGGAGAATGCCTCTCCTTGGTCGACTTGGCCTTGAGCTTCTTCGCTTCGCCTTGGCGGCTCGGCTTTGGGCCAGCGTGGGCGCTCTGCCCAGGATCCCCGCTGAAGATGCTCCGGAGGAATGCGGCCGCATGGCCCGTTCGATGGTGACCCCATCCTCGAGTTCGCCATGGTGTCCGAAGCACGAGAGGGAAGAACAAGTTAACTACGTTGCGATGATGTGGCTAAAATTGAACAAATTTGGCCTTGGTGTTTACCTTGCCAAGTCGGCGCTTGATCCAGCGGCGAGCGGTCCTCGAGCCATCGTCCAAGCCGCTTTCGTCTTGAGGATGAAGGAGCGTTCTTCAGCGCCGCCTTGTTCGCTCCTTCTTCTTGCGGGGCCAGCGTACGCTTTCGAGGCGGGGCGGCAAGCGAGCGCTTTCGTCTCGCGCTCCTTCTCCTCTTCCTTTTCCTCTTCCGCCCGAGCGTCTTGGCGAGGCGAAACCCTCCGCTTCGGCGCCGTTGTTTCCACCGGCGGGACTACTTCTTCGGCTTTGCTGGGGGCTTCTTCTTGTTCCCGGCGGTGGGGTCTCACCTTGCTCGGCGGAGAATCCCGTCGCTTCGAGGTGGCTGCCCTGCTGACGAAGTGCTGGCGATGCACTGCTCGGTCACGCCTCAGGCGACTTCGAACCATCGCCTTGGCTCCGAAGTCCGTCGGCGCCACCGCGTTACTTTTGCCTCTAGCCGCTTCACGCGTCTTTGGTACGCGTCGATCTGCTTTCGGCTGGAGCCAGCTGACAGCTCCGCCGCGGCTTGTCCTTGAGGCTCGCCCGCCTCACTTGCCGTGGCGCCGTGCGGATGCTTTCGGGCGGATGACCGCTCAACCGCCTCCTCGGCGTCGTCCGTGGCGGTCTCTTCTTGGGCGGTGATGAGCGAGAGTTGATCGTTAAGTCTAATCGGTCGATCGAAAGTGGAAAGATCAAAGATCGATTTCTACATACTGCCGTGGAGGGCTTGATCGATCTTTCTCGCGAGAACTTTCCGCCTTTTCCTCGGGGGCTCCTTGGCGGCTTCTCGCTTTGGCCTTTGGGCGTTCGGCGAAGAACTCGGCTCTCAGTGGTGAGCACTCCTCTCAGCATAGCAAGGAGTTTCTCCTTCTGTCGACCTCCTCCTCGAGTCTCCTTTGCTCGGCGACTGTTGTAGCCCGCCATATAGCCGGGTGAGCTTGCGTGTAGCGCCTATGCCCGAGGCCATGGTCCTACCTCTTGATCGCTCTGCTTTCGGTGAGGAGGGAAGGGCTTGGTCTCTTCTCATTTGGGCGACCCAGCCTTGCTTGAGTGCAGTGCGCTCGTCGCTGTAATTTGGTCTCTTCGGCCATTGGCGGCCGCCATGGCTGTAGCGAGCTCAGCGTCGGCTCGGCCGCCACCTTGGGCTTTGTGGCAGCTTAGCCTTGCCCTTCTTGACTTGTCCTTCTCGGACCAGAGAGATCCTCGGCGATCCCTCGAGGATCAGGTTGGTCCTCTACGCATTTGAAAGCGAGCGTCGGCATTAAAACCAGCGGTGTAAATCTAGCAACGCAGGTGGGTATAAGTGATTTACCTCGTGCTGCGGATGAGCGCGTTCCTCGGACAAGTGTAGGCCACCTGGCGGTGACCTCCTTGTCTTCTTCCGCCTTAGCATGGCGTCAACCGCTTCGGTCACCCGTCGTCGGTTGGCATCTCTGCCCGGCAGGATGGAATCGTTAAATTCTGTTCGGAGAAAGCGATCAATGAAGAGGTTGAGTCTTAAAGGCACTTACCGTGCTCTCCCTTGTGATGTCTTCCATCCCTTTATCTTGTAGAAGGGATAGGACCTTCTCCATGACGGGCAGTTACATTGTTGTGAAGTCTGGATGATCTCCTCCGTGAGCCCAAGGCTCACGAGGGGCGATCTTCCTGTCGTGCGATCCTCGGCACTCATCTCCGGCGAGGCATTGGCGTCCCCTTGGCGGCGCCTTCCGGTGAAGATGAGCTTCTTGTCGCCCTCCGTTTCTTAGAACCACCTCGCCTTCGCGCCCATTGAGTCGGCGGAGGTGGCGATCTGACACGTCGTCGCGGTGGCGGAGCTTGAGTAAGTAGCACCCCTGGCCCGGCGGCGGTGCTCCTCGTCAGCGATATAATAGTGGAGAAAGCATTGCCGGTGGATCGATTCCGAGATAGCCCGCATAGGTGTGCGAAGGCGGCCATCTGGAGATCTTTATTTGGATTGAGGTTAGCCACCTCCAATCCGCTAATGTTTAAGAAGGCCTCAGCGAAGTCGCTTTCGGAGATCGCAGCCCGAGCAGTGCAGCTTGAGAAGTGCGAACTCTCCTCTCGTGACTCGGAGTATCCTCCTCTCGGGCGACCTCCGGCTACGGTGTCAATGTGGCCCTCCTCCTCCCGGACTTTCGGGTCCTCCTCGGTCGGGCTAATCCGGTGAACTTGCCATAGTGGTTCCCAGGGCCCGGCGGCGAGGGTTGGTGGTGGAGTTTGGGTGCTTGATCTTTGGCCTTGATTGGAACTAGGGCTTAGAGAGAAAGGCGTGAAGCGAAGTGGCTGGCAGCGGCGGCAGGTGCTTTATAGTCCGTATAAGCGGCTCACCAGCGGTTTAGTCCCAAAGCAGCTAGTTTTTACGCAGCAGCTAGGTAAAAGCAGTGCGCTTGTTTTCCTGCTTGACAGGAAATTCTGTTGGAATCGCCAGCGGCTATTTTTCGGTGTCCATGTGAAAGTTGAGTGCTGCCTTTCGACGGGCGTCGTTCCCATTGTTAGCCTTGACGGAGTTGCTTTCGGCTGTCGGATTTATTCGGTCGAGGACAAGCCTGTTCGGTTGACCCATAACACTGATTGATTAAGCTTGATTACGCGCTTTTGTAGCGGGAAAAATACCCTCTTCGTGACTTAGAGTCTCAAGAGAAGACCCAGCTCTAGTGAGTCCTTCCACTTAAGTCTCGGGGGCTAGGCGTCGGGGATTAAATTATGGCCCATTGCCATGGCCCATCCTGACGGCCCAATCGAGCGACCTACCGGGGCCCGGCTCCTGGAAGGTTCTATCGAGCCCATGTGCATCTGCCGAACGACCTCTTGGTGCACGGTGCACTCTTGACCTAGGATCCGTGTTTGAGTCCTACTCGAACAAGAGTTACCTGCAGCTACGTGAAGACCGGACGTTAGTTTCGGTTGGATCGAGGTCGTGATCCCCAAGACTAGGGTATGCCTTATCTACCTCGGGATATATTTGGCATGTGTGAGTTCGTTCTGATCTACGTGAGATTAGTCCGGCCGATATTCCCTCGGTGAGTCGGTTTGCTACATGCTATATAAAGCAGGGCCCCTACGGCGTTTAGAGCGTCTGAGACCTTAGCCAATAGACTCTCGCATACTACTGCCGAGACTTGTTAGTCTCGCCGAGCCACCTCTTGTAATCATCTTTGATATATAAGAAAATTTGGGCGTGGGGCTATTATCTCTCCAGAAGGCAACCGAGGATAAAAACCCACTCTCTTCGTTGTTGTTACGCATTGTTTGGCGTGTCTCCTATCTCAATCTTCAAGAACCTTAGCGACTTGAGATCGATATCTCAACCGTCGGCGGCGGGCCAAGGCGACAAGAGCAGGCGACCCTCTGAGGGCTCGGCCGAGGCGGCGTCAGTGGCGTGATCTCCGGTCCCACGGAGGACCGCCACTTCTGCATGGAGAGACTGCGTGACAAGCTCGCGAGCGCGACCTTTGTCATTTGCCGCTTGAGGACCACAAGAGGGCTCCTTGAGCTGCCCGCGGTGAGGGTGGCGCTTCTTGGCGCCGCCCTAAGCTGACAAGCGGCGGCGAGACCGCGTCGAGGCGAGGAGGCTCCGGCGTCGGAGTGCAGCGCCTTTTCTAGAGCTGCTGCGCGTCCGATGGCGGAGCAGTTTCGTCGGCCCCCATCGAAAAATATGATGGCTCCACCAACCCGATGAGTTTTTGCGGATATACGGCGGTGATGCGGCCGCGGGAGGTCGAGGAAGGTTGGCGAACTACTTCCGCGGTCCTCCTTGGCGAACCGCTCGTGGCTCATGAACCTGCCCGGTCCGTGGGGTCATGGAAGAGCTCGGGCTCTTCATCACCAACTTCGGGGCACCTTGAGCGGTCCGGAGTGAAGGCGACCTCCTGCGTGGAAGCGGAAAGAAAGGAGAGTCATTGCGACTATATTGATGCTTCGATCGGTCCAATACCATCACGACATCTCCATCGGCCGCCGTGGTCACGGCATTCGGGAGCGCCGAGACCCCAAGGTCAAGGAGAAGATGGCCACCGCAAGATCAAAGCGATGGAGGTTCTTCACCTTGGCGCTGAAGTCGCCCTTGAGCGAGCTTCGCATCCGCCCATTGTTGGCGGAGCAACTGCGGTGCGGCGGGACCTCGAGAACCGCGGCAAGGACAAGAAGAAGCGCAAAGCGGCGAGACGGACGGTCATGGCCGCCCGAGCACCACAACGGCAACGGCGACGCAGACAAGCAGCGCAATGGTAAGGCGAAGAAAGAAGGAGGAAGATCGGCGGCGGATACGGTCCCGTAAAGAACGTGTGGCGGCCATAGCGATCGCCGTGGCGCGCAGCCCCGCGAGCTCGACGGCGAACCGTCGCCCGTGAGTGGGGCGGAAAGCCTTCTGTCCCATTCACGCAACAACTCCGACGACTTGCGGTGCCATGTCGTTAGCAAATAGTGAACAAGCGAGTCCACGGCGGCAGCGCGGCGTCCGGCGATGCTAAGAGCAAGGCGGCCGCTTGGTTTCGGCGGGGCGCAAAGTTACCGTCATCCGGCAGTTGACCACCTATCCGTCCCGCTAGCTTTAAGCGTGCGATGAGAAGTGTCTTGCCGTGCGGCTTTGGTCACAAAGCGTGGCGTGGTCGGGCTTGTTGATCGCGTTGATCGGGCGATCACCCGATAATACGCCGCACGGACATCTCCCGATCGTGGTTGCGCCGGATGCGAAATATAAAGCTAGGCGGGTCTTTGGTAGGCGGAGGAGTTCCTCAACCTCCATCCGTCCGGGTCGCAAGCGCTCGAATCCGGCGGCGGGAGCTTCGTCCAACACTCCCGTTCTTGACGCAGCGCAAAGTGATCCGTCGGCCGAAGCGTCGATCTCGGTGGCGTTTGGAGGCTCCGACAACTTCCGCGCGAGATGCTCGAGTTGAGTGGCGGACTTGACCTCCCTAGCGCCATACTAGGTCGGCGGCGACCAAGTTCATAACGGTTTGCCACTATCGTACATGGTGGTGAAGATCCGGGCGGTGACCCCATCGTCTTGAAGGTGGACGCCGGGCGCTCCGCTGCGACAAGGGCGCTCTCGCTTTGGCGAAGCGTCGGTGCCAGGCGAGCCGACTCAGGAGCTCCTCGTGGAAAACCGTGCCTCCCGGTTCGTCCGCGGAGGTTAAGCGGTCTCCTGGAGTCGGACCAGCGAACCGTTCGGGTGGCGCCTCTCTCGGCGCCAAATAGGAAAGCGCTCGTCTCCTTCCTCAATCTAACGAGCGTGTTTGCATGGCAACCGTCCGACATGGTAGGAGTCCCCGAGGTGATTGAGCACAAATTGGCGGCGTTCCCGTGCGCGACCGTCATCGAAGGTCGAAGCGATCGGTGGAGGCGCCGAAGTTATCCCCAAGAGGTGGACAAGCTCTTAAGGCGAAGTGCGTCCGATGTCGCCCATCGGGTGGCTCCGAACCCGTCCTCGTCAAAAATTCAGCAGGCGGTGGAGGATGTGCGTGGACTTCACCGACCTCAACAAGCGTGCCGAAGGATCCGTACCAGCTGCCCCGCGTCGATCTCTCGTCGACTCAAGCTGCGAGTGCGAGCAGTATGCTTACGTATCGTACTCGGGTACCACCAGTTAGCATGGCGAAGAAGATGAAGACAAAGGCGTCTTCGTGGCGATGGCGTCTCTTCTTCCTAAGGATGGCGTTGATTTGAAGAATGCAGGCCCAACCTATCGAAGGCCATGCATATCGCTCACCGCCCCAAATAGGGCGAAACACGGAGGTGTATGTCGATGACACAGTGGTGAAATCAAAAAGCGGAGGAGTTGATCGGTGACTGGAAGAAACCTTCCCAACTTGAGAATCTTGCATCAAGCAATCTGAGAAATGCGTGTTCGCCGTTCCGTCGGAGCAAATTCTGGGATTCTCGTCTCCCGAGAGGATTAGGCGAACCGACAAGATCGCGGCGATCGAGAACATAAGCCCCAGCGACTTCGGCGGATCACGATGCTTGATGGGTGCTTGACCTCCACAGGCGCTTTATAGCTCGCTTGGGGATAAAAGTCTCCACTACTCAAAGTCCTAAAGAAGACCAACCAATTGAGTGGGCGTCGGGCGGAGGCGTTCGCGAGTGAAAATATCTCACTTCCCGCCGTCTTGGTGCGCCCCAGACCGGCGAGCGTGATCTTCTACGTCGCGGCAAACCCCAGCGATCGGTAGAGTCTTGGTGGCGGAAGAGAATCGTTCAGCGCCCCATTTACTACGTCGGCAAGGTCCTCCGGCTGAAACAAAGGTATTAGCGACACGGAAGATGCTCTCGCCCGTCTTGTGGCGTCGAGATTGCGCCACTACTTCGAGGCGAAAGTCACAGTGTTGACCAAGTATCCCTTGCGGAGATCCTCTTCAACCCGGCGGCAGTCGCATCGCCAAGTGAGCCATGGGTGGCGGTCGATCTCAAGCTCGCTCACGAGCAGCCATAAAAGGACAAGCTCTGGCGGAGTTAAATCGTGAATGGACTCGGCGGACATAAAGCTGAAACACCCGCACCCTGCCGTGGACTCTCTTCTTGACGGCTCATTCCATTTGGAGAAATTGATGGAAATCGTCTGGTGTCTCCAGCGGCGATGTCGTCCGGCTGGTGGTCTTGGACTTCCGCTCCTAACAACGTCGCGGAATCTGAAGGATTACTCGCCCGGGCTCGGGTAGCCGACCCTTGGCATCCGGCTACAAGTAAAAGCGACTCTCTCTGGTCATCAACGGCGAGGAAGGATTTCACTGCTCGGATACCGTCATGGCGGCCTACAGCGGAGGTCGCCGGTTGGAGC
>JAYEVB010000237.1:0-14065 GCA_036346415.1 Raddia guianensis
TACATAAAAAAGAAATGGAAATAGCCATAGCAAAAAAAAAAAAAGGAGCGTGAGAGCCAAATGAATCGAAAGATTCCTGTTTGGTTCGGGAAGAGATCATAAAAGTTGTAAAGTTAATAGCAAGATAATCTACTTTCATTAAAAGATTTATTAGATAATCGAAAACAAAGGATCTTGAGTACCATTCGAAATTCGGAAGAATTACGTAGAGGGACCGTTGAGCAGCTCGAAAAAGCTCGGGTTCGATTACAGAAAGTCGAACTAGAAGCAGATGAGTATCGAATGAATGGATACTCTGAGATAGAGCAAGAAAAAAAAAATTTGATTAATGCTACTTCTATTAGTTTGGAACAATTAGAAAAGTCTAAAAATGAAACCCTTTATTTTGAAAAACAAAGAGCGATGAATCAGGTCCGACAACGGGTTTTCCAACAGGCTGTACAAGGAGCTCTAGGAACTCTGAATAGTTGTTTGAATACCGAGTTACATTTCCGTACGATTCGTGCTAATATTGGTATTCTCGGGGCCATAGAATCCAAAAGATAATTAAATTAATTAGGCCTTGAACTTCCACTTTCGTTTAGAATTTAGGCATTATTTTTCCCCTTGCTTCCGAAAAAAAGAGTCAAGAAACACTAATGGCAACCCTTCGAGTCGACGAAATTCATAAAATTCTCCGCGAACGTATTGAACAATATAATAGGAAAGTAGGGATTGAGAATATCGGTCGCGTAGTTCAAGTGGGAGATGGGATTGCTCGTATTATAGGTCTTGGTGAAATAATGTCAGGTGAATTAGTCGAATTTGCAGAAGGGACTAGGGGTATTGCTCTGAATTTGGAATCCAAAAATGTTGGGATTGTATTAATGGGCGATGGGTTAATGATACAAGAAGGAAGTTTTGTAAAAGCAACAGGAAGAATTGCTCAGATACCTGTGAGCGAGGCTTACTTGGGTCGTGTTATAAATGCTCTGGCTAAACCTATTGATGGGAGAGGCGAAATTGTAGCTTCGGAATCTCGCTTAATTGAATCTCCTGCTCCGGGTATAATTTCCAGGCGTTCCGTATATGAACCCCTTCAAACAGGGCTTATTGCTATCGATTCGATGATCCCTATAGGACGCGGTCAGCGAGTTAATTATTGGGGACAGACAGACTGGTAAAACAGCAGTAGCCACGGATACAATTCTCAATCAAAAAGGGCAAGATGTAATATGTGTTTATGTAGCTATTGGTCAAAGAGCATCCTCCGTGGCTCAAGTAGTAACTACTTTCCATGAGGGGGGGGCCATGGAATACACTATTGTAGTAGCTGAAATGGCGGATTCACCTGCTACATTACAATACCTGGCTCCTTATGCAGGAGCAGCCTTGGCTGAGTATTTTATGTACCGCGAACGGCATACTTTAATAATTTATGATGATCTCTCCAAACAGGCACAAGCTTATCGCCAAATGTCCCTTCTATTAAGAAGACCCCCCGGCCGCGAAGCTTATCCAGGGGATGTTTTTTATTTGCATTCACGCCTTTTGGAAAGAGCCGCTAAATTAAATTCTCTTTTAGGCGAAGGAAGTATGACCGCTTTACCAATAGTTGAGACTCAATCTGGAGACGTTTCTGCCTATATTCCCACTAATGTAATTTCCATTACAGATGGACAAATATTCTTATCCGCGGATCTATTCAATGCCGGAATTCGACCTGCTATTAATGTGGGTATTTCTGTTTCCAGAGTAGGATCCGCGGCTCAAATTAAAGCCATGAAACAAGTAGCTGGCAAATCAAAATTGGAACTAGCTCAATTCGCAGAGTTACAAGCCTTTGCACAATTCGCCTCTGCTCTTGATAAAACAAGTCAGAATCAATTGGCAAGGGGTCGACGATTACGGGAATTGCTTAAACAATCTCAATCAAACCCTCTCCCAGTGGAAGAGCAGATAGCTACTATTTATACCGGAACGAGAGGATATCTGGACTCGTTAGAAATTGGACAGGTAAAGAAATTTCTGGATGAGTTACGTAAACACCTAAAAGATACGAAACCTCAATTCCAAGAAATTATATCTTCTAGCAAGACATTCACCGAGCAAGCGGAAGCCCTTTTGAAGGAAGCTATTCAGGAAGAGCTCGAACGGTGTTCCCTTCAGGAACAAACATAAATTTTGCATGTCTACTCTTGTTAGTAAGTAGTGGAAAAAGAATCGTTGAGAAAGATTTTTCCTTTGAATCGTGCAAAAAAGTTTTCTTAGTTTTAGTATAGTTATTTAAAGAATAGATAGAAAAAAGATTGCGTCAATAGGATTTGAACCTATACCAAAGGTTTAGAAGACCTCTGTCCTATCCATTAGACAATGGACGCTTTTCTTTCGTATTTTCTTCTTTCTTTTCATTTTTCTCTTGTTCCGATAAAAACTCTTAGACCGAAACTCTTTTAGGAAAGAAAAACAAATCCATATACAAGATGCATATATCATAAAGAAGGAATATGAAACGAGTAGCGGAAATCGAACCCGTAACCACAAAGTTATGAGCCTTGTGAGCTATCAAACAGCTCTATTCTCTTAAACTAAAGAGGAACCAAACTAGTGGATAAAACGGCATTGGATACGCCCTCTACCATATCTATATAAATAGAATAGTCCATTTATACAGAATGGTAAAGAGGGCTCTTCTACGATCATCAATTCAGAAATCCATACAAATATGAAAGGGTTTTTTATCCTTACCAACTCGATCTTGTTGCACCTGGTAACAAACATGCATAAACCATTTCTCGAAGTATGTGTCCGGATAGTCCAAAGTCTCGATAATTAGCTCTAGGTCGTCCGGTCAAAAAACAACGTCGATGAAGGCGTGTAGGTGCACTATTACGTGGTAGGGATTGCAATTTTCTCGCATTTTCGTTTTTCACTCAAACTTAAGGAGAAACTTTGCTTCTTATCTTTTTTTGAAGATCGACGAATCAAATGAAATTTCTGTTCTAATTTCTGCCGCTTCTTCTCCCTCTGAATCAAACTTTTTTTTGCCATAATGTGTCGTGCCGGTACTATTATTTCCTAGTATATAGTTCTAGTCCTAGACGGAACAATAAAACAATAAATAGAAAAAGAAATTTAAGAAGTCGGATCCTCCTCTCCATCAAGAGTAATGAACCTGGCGCTGATACAGTACAAAAAACTAACTAAATTAACCAAACTTGCCTGATGTTGAGGCAATCAAGAAAGCCGCATAAGTGAATATATAACCCACGGAAAAGTGCGCTAATCAACCAATCTTGCTTGCACAATGGAAAGAGCCACGGGCTTATCTCTCCAGCAATTAAATTAGCCAAGGTGTGCGTTCATGAGCCCATGCTAAAGTCTCAATTAATTCCTGCCAATATCCGCCAGGAAATTAAAAACATGAATCAGTAGCCCAAACAAGATGTCCAAATAAGAACATCCGCCCATACCGATAAACTATTCATCCCAAAAGGATTATATCCATTGATAAGTTGTGAAGAGTTTAACCATAGGTAATCTCTTAACCATCCCATCAAATAAGTGGAGATTCATTAAATTGTGAAACGTTGCCCTGCCATAATGTGATGTGTTTCCAATGCCAATAAAAGTAACCCATCAATGGTATTTAACATCCAGAAAACTGCCAAATAAAACGCGTCCCAAGCAGAAATATCACAAGTACCGCCGCGCCCTGGGCCATCACAAGGAAAACTATACCCAAAATCCTTTTATCCGGCATTAATTTGGAACCGCGTGCATCTAAAGCACCCTACTAAAATCAATGTAGTTGTATGCAAACCTAAAGCAATAGCATGATGAACCAAGAAATCTCCAGGTCCTATTGTTAGAAAAATTACTATTCTCATTAACTGCATTCAACCATCCGGGCAACCATAGGGTTCGACCTGCATTGAAAGCAGGGCCGCTGGTTGAAGATATATCATCGAACCCATACGTTGTCTTACCATGAGCGGATTGTATCCATTGGGCAAATATAGGTTCGATCAAGATTTGCTTTTCTGGGTACCAAAAGCAAACATGACATCGTTATGAACATAAAGGCCTAAGGTGTGGAATCCTAGGAAGAGGCTAGCCCAAATGAGATATTATAGCTTCTTTATGGTCTAACATTCTTGCCAATACATTATCCTCATTCTGTTCCGTTGTAATCCCTAATGAAAAAATAGCTCCATGAGCAAAAGCCCCCGTCATGATGAACCCTGCAATATATTGGTGATGAGTATATAAAGCAGCTTGGGTGGTAAAGTCTTGCGCTATGAATGCATAAGCAGGTAAAGAGTACATATGTTGAGCTACTAAGGTAATAACCCTAAGGAAGCTAGAGCAAGGCCTAATGAAAATGAATCAATTATTGATTGTGTCGTAAAGGCCCTTATGCCCACGCCTAATCGACCTCCCGGAGATCTTTATACTGTGCCCAATTCCGAAGTTAGTTCGATACATATGACCGGCAATGAGAAAAATAAATGCAATAGCTAAATGATGGTGAGCAATATCGGTCAGCCACAAACTTTGTGTTTGTGGATGGAATCTAAGAAGAGTTAGGGCAGTTCCGGCTCCTTGAGCGGTACCGAATAAATGATTACTCGAATCAGGGTTTTGGGCATAAAGATTCCACTGACCCGTCAGAGGGTCCCAACCCCTGGGGATGGGGTAATACATCTAAAATTATTCCATCAGACGTACTCCCCTGGATCGGGAATAGCGACATGAACTAAATGTCCTGTCCAAGCCAAAACTTGAAAAGTCCTGACAAATGATGGTTGAGACGAGATTCCGCGAACCATGAAAGGCTTGGTTTCCATTTGGGTTGTAGATGTAACCAACCTGCTATTGGGACAGCGTAGAAATAAGTAGAAACAGAGCTCCAGTATAAAGATCTTGATTGGTGCGTAATCAATTGTATACCACCACTGATAAACCCGGAATAGGCGATATTCACTGGACCGGCAGCACCTCCTCGGTAAAGGCTTCGGCGGGTTGACCAAAATGAGGATCCCCAAATCGCATGAGCAATAGGTCTTACGTGTAAGGATCCTGTATCCATGATTCAAATTTCCTTGCCAAGCTACATGAAACAGATTTCCGGACGTCCATAGAAAGATTATTGCTAACTGTCCAAAGTGAAAAATGTTCTGATAAAGACGTTCCTCAGTAATATCATCATGACTTTCGAAATCATGTGCGGTATAAAACCAAATACGACGAGTAGTGGGGTCCTGAGCTAAGCCTTGGCTAAACCTGGGAAATCTTAGTTCCATAATGCCTTTCAAATCCTCCTAGCCACTATCCTACTGCAATAATTCTCGCTAAGAAGAATGCCCATGTTGTGGCAATTCCACCCAGAGGTAATGGGTTACTCCTACAGCACGTCCTTGTATAATGCTCAAGGCTCTAGGCTGAGTAGCAACTTTTAATTTTTATGAGCCCAAACGATAGATTCAATGAGTTCTTGCCAATAGCCACGGCCGCTGAATAAAAACATTAAACTGAAGGCCCAAACAAAATGAGCACCTAGAAAAAAAAGACCATATGCAGATAATGAAGAACCATAAGACTGAATTACTTGGGATGCCTGTGCCCACAAGAAATCTCAAGCCACCCATTAATCGTAATGGAACTCTGTGCAAAGTTCCCCCTGTGATATGAGTTACCACTCCTTGATCACTTATAGTACCCCAAACATCTGACTGCATTTTCCAACTGAAATGGAAAATGACTACCAATGCATTGTACATCCAGAATAAACCTAAGAAAACATGATCCCAGGCGGATACTTGACATGTTCCCCTCTTCCAGGCCCATCGCAAAGGAAGCGAAAGCCAAGATTTGCTTTATCGGGTATCAAACGGGAACTGCGAGCAAATAAAACACCTTTCAAAAGTATTAATACAGTCACATGGATGGTAAATGCGTGAATGTGATGGACTAAAAATCCGCGGTTCCTAATGGAATGAGTAACAAGCTACTTTGCCACCTACTGCTACTAACTCGCCACCTCCCCAAGCTGGTACTTGTTGTTGCACCAGGGCTGTTACGCCAGGCGCATTAGCATGGATATTTTGTACCCATTGAGCAAAGATGGGTTGTAATTGTATGGCGGTATCCGAAAATATCTTGGGGACGGCCTAAAGCGCTCATGGTATCATTATGAATGTACAAGCCAAAACTGAAAACCTAAAATATACCCAGTTAAGGTGGGATATGATTGCATCGCGGTGTCTAAGGACGCGATCTAATAGATCGTTATATCGAGTAGTTGGATCATAGTCTCTTACCATAAAAATGGCTGCATGTGCAGCAGCACCACTATCAGAAATCCGCCAATCCACATGTGGTGTGTGAACAAGAAAGTTGTGTACCATAGTCAGTAGCTAGGTATGGATAGGGGGCATAGAATACATATGATGAGCTACAACAATGGTTGTAGAGCCTAGCATAGCTAGGTTAGAGATAATTGAGCATGCCATGACGTTGTTAGGATTTCATAGAGACCCTTATTGTCCTGTAAACGGGCCCTTATGAGCCTCCAAAATATCTTTAAGTCCATGACCAATACCCCAGTTGGTCCTATACATATGACCTGCGATCAGGAAAAGAATAGCAATAGCTAAGATGGTGGGCAATATCGCTCAACCATAGACCGCCGGTTATTGGGTCCAGTCCTCCGCGAAAACTCAGAAATTCTGAGTATTTGGACCAATTCAAAGGTGAAAAAGGGGTTTGCTCCTTCGTCAAAACTAGGATAAAGTTGAGCCAAAAGGTCGCGATTCAAGATAAATTCATGAGGAAGTGGTATCTCTTTGGATCAACCCCAGCGTCAAGAAATTGGTTAATCGGTAAAATATGGATTTGGTGTCCCGCCAAGAAAGAGCCCAAGTCCTAATAACGCTAAGTGGTGATTCAACATAGATTCTACATCTTGGAACCAGGCCAATTTAGAACAGCCTTGTGATAATGGAACCAACCAGCAAAAAGCATTAACGATGCAAAATCAATGCACCGATTGCGGTACAATACAGTTGTAATTCACTAGTTATTCCAGATGCTCGCCAAATCTGAAAAAACCAGAGGTTATTTGGATTCCTCGAAACCCCACCTACATCACCATTCAATATTTCTTGCCCTACTATTGGCCAAACTACCTGAGCACTGGGTCCAATGTGAGTAGGATCGCTTAGCCATGCTTCATAATTGGAAAAAGGCACCATGGAAATACATGCCGCTCAACCAAAAAGATAATGGAGAGTTGACCAAAATGAGCACTAAAGACTTTTCGAGAGATCTCCTCCAAATCACCGGTATGACTATCGAAATCGTGAGCATCAGCATGTAAGTTCCAGATCCAGTGGTAGTATCAGGCCCTTAGCTATTGTTCTTGAAAATGGCCGGGTTTGGCCCATTCCTCAAAAGATGTTTTACAGGATCCTATCACAACAATTTTACTTCTGGTTCCGGCGAACGAATAATCATTAAGTCCTCCTCTTTCCGGACAAGACATACAAAGACCCGCCAACTGTCTTTTTAGTGACCCTTTGAAAGATAGATATTATGATTAGTCCTTTTCTTTACTATCTATCGTCCTTCTATTTTTTTTTAGTTATTCACTGGAACAATTATATATTGAAGTCAATCCGAGGCAAGTGTTCGGATCTATTATGACATAAGGATTAGGTGCCTAACGGACGTTTTATCTTGGAAAATTATTTCCCGACGTAACAAAATCTTTTTTTTAATTTAAGAAGCTAGCGTATTTTTTTGAAGGTATAAGCCCTGTCTACACTTTCCTTGAGTAGAGATTTTTTATTCGATTCCAAATTCAAGATAACTCTTTAGAATTATTAATAAATTTTTAATAAGTATTAATAAGACGGTCCTCGTATATTAGCGATGTTTAGATCGCCCTCTTTATTCCTTTTTTACTTCTATTCTAGTTCTAGATGAAATCTCATATAAAATAGAAGGTAGAAAGGGATATAATAAATTCTTGTCTTGATTCGATCTTCCGACCTAATTTATTTTATTAATAAATCAACAACCAAACTACCCATTTATGAAAAAGGGGTGATCTTATTCAAATTCAAAGCGCTTCGTAATCTTCAACCAGTTCTGTGCTTCAATATAATTTCCCGGTAAGCGCTATAGCTTGTTTCAATACTCAGCAGCAGTCAAACCAAGCTTCCGCAATTTCGGAATCACCCTGTAGAATGGCCTGTTCTCCTCGGTCGGAATAGGCAGTTCCTTCCCCTAGAACCGTACTTGAGGTTTCCTACCTCATACGGCTCAGAAATTGCTATCTTAATTTCCCTATCTTAATCTGATTCTATTTCTCAAAAATCGATCAATTTCTTCTTGGGTTAAGCAGAAAAAGTGAATTACCTAAGTTTCAAACCCTAATTTGGATCAATAATCAGTTTGATCTTTTCTCCCACCTTCAGAAATGAAACATAGATAGACTTATAGCCTTCGTTCGAATTTTCTGAAGGTAACTATCTCAGTTTCATATATGAAATTTATAGAATCCTTGAAAAGACTTTTTCCATAATAAAAAAAACTTACTATCTTTGGGATCTGATACTACACCTTGCTTAATTCCTTAGTGGATCGGCTCTATTACATAAGCGGATTCCTAAATTTTGCCTATCATGGGATAAGTAAGCAGTTTTTTTAGTTGTATTGATCGCTCACTAATGGATCTTTACGGTGCTTTTCCTATCAATTTTTGAATTTTATCCATAGTAGTAGCATAGGCTATACTTTCTTCCTAGTTGGATTCTCGTGAAGTGTCCTTTTTCCTACAGCTGATAGGGCAAAATCGTTGTTTTGACGATCCTATGTGCCCTTTTCTAGTATTACTAGAAAATTTGACCCTTTCTTTTTTCTTCTTTCTATAGTGGAGATAGCCGCACGTAATGACAGATCACGGCCATATTATTAAAAGCTTGCGGTAGAAGGATTTCGTTCTAGTGCTCGAAATAATATTCCAAAGCCTTTGTATGCTCTCCATTGCTTGTGTGTATAAGGCCTATGTTATAGAGTATATAACTTCGATCATAGGGATCAATTTCTAGTCGCGTAGCTTCATAATAATTCTGCAAAGCTTCCGCATAATTCCTTCGGATTGAGCCAACATTCGTTACGGTCGTTCGTTCTATTCAAAAATCTCGTTCCAAAACCGTACATGAGGTTTTCATCTCATACAGCTCCTCCCTTCTGTACATAGTACTAAGCGAAATAATCTATAGAATAAAAATAAAATTAGTCCCTCATTATGGACCGAAAGGGGCTGGTATTTTCAAGAAATCTCTAGCTTCCGCAAGAGGTTTTCTTAACACTAAGAATTCTATTAATGCTAGAGAAAACGATAGCTGCAAAATTTCTTTGTTCTCAACGCCTCCTATTTAGAGAATTAGCCACTTCAACGACCTTTGATGGTTATAGGGGTATCCAAAGTACAAACCTGATGGCTGTTTGTTATCGAACCACTCTTCAGCCCTAATACCGATCAGGAAAGGGCCGATTTCTAACAAAGTTTTTCTCTTGTTGATTCCTATTTCTAGGTGTAGTGCTTTTCTCCCTATACTGCCTATTGGTACTAGTAGAGTAGGATTGACCTGTAATATAGAATCTATCCTGTAGGTGTAACCTTTCGCTCAATACTCAAATCTACAATTGAAGCATCTGAGGCCGCATCAATCGAGGATACACGACAGAAGGAATTGTTAGTTCACCTCACCTTCTCCAAGCGTGGGTTTCCTTTACTAATTTTGTTCTCTCTATAGGAACCCTTCTCTTTCTCGTAAGACTCAAGCGCAAGTAGGGCTAAAAAACCAAAAAAAGTCAAATCGCACCATCTCTATAATAAGTAAATGCCCTTTTCCCTGAGGTTGTCGGAATTATTCGCAATAAAATATTGGCTACAATTGAGGAGGTCTTATCAATGAAATTTCCATTTATACGGGATCTAGGCATAATTCTCAATCCATTCTATATAGAATTGTTTCATTCCTTCACAAAATAACATAAAACAAACACATTCGATTCTTATAAATCGACCGATCCATATATGCTCTAAATGGATAAGAGGTATGGATTTTCCGCTTAGCTCAAATTGTCTCTTTCCTTCTGTTTGGACAAGAAGAGCTGTGAAATATTTGACTAAGATTGAATTTCATTCCACTTTTCTATTTCTCAATAATAACTTCTCTCATCAGCTATTTCGCGTTTTCAAAGTCATTAATTGTCTCATACCTTTTTTTAGAGGGTTCCTTTTTTTATAATATTTTATTATGGAATAAGAATAATTCTTAACATTCTCTTTTCTTTGGTTTTGGGAAACCCAAACTAAAACTTTTCGAGAGCAGAATTCCTAGTAAAAAATTCTGGATCCTTCCACTTAGATGAAAGAGTTTTCCAATAGAACCATGGAATCCCCGCGATTGTGGTTGTACTTGTACTACAGGAATAGGAAAACTCGCTATTCATTCAGTTTATTTTCCATAATAAAATTATGTAGGAGATGGCCGAGCGGTTCAAGGCGTATTGGAACTGCTATATGAACTTTTTTTACCGGGGGTTCGATCCCTCTCTTTCCGTTTCTCTTAATTCATCAACGTTAACGATCACAATGTATCAAATCAAATAACAGTTTATTCAGCAATAATACCTTTATTTAATAGAAATTCTCTTAATAGAAATTCTCTATAGTAAATTATTGTGGTATGTAAAATACACGTAGACGAAAAGAACAAAAAAAGGATCCTAGGGTTAATCGATTTCTGCTAGTTGAATGGAAAATACGAATTAAGGGCCCTAGGACGATTTAGTTCGGGAAAAAATTCTATGAACCTTTCTTTTTTCATTAAGTTCAAGTCTGACGAGAAATATTCTACAACTAACAACTCATTTATTTTGAGACCGACCCACCTCCTATCTAGGATTTTTTAACTAGTCCTTTATATTGCAATGTGTCAATCGTCAAATGCTTTGGCAATTTCCCAGGTCGGATGAAGCAATAAATTTTGAACCAGACCTTTTGATCTTTGGTTATCTTTCGTAGTAATAATATCTCGGGGTTTGCAACGAAAACTTGGTATATCGACTATACGATCATTAACTAAAATATGTCTATGGTTAACTAATTGCCGGGCCTCAGGAATGGTTGAAGCCATGCCCAATCGAAAAGGATATTATCCAAACGCATTTCAAGTAATTGTAGTAAAACCTGACCTGTTGACCTTTCAGCGATATGTACATATCTAAGTAATTGTCGTTCTGTCAGACCATAATGAAAACGCAATTTCTGTTTTTCTTGAAGACGAATACGATATTGTTCCTTTTTCCCAGAATGGAATTTCTTTTCAGATTACTTATGGATTTAGGAGTTTTCTAGTGAGTCCTGGTAAAACTCCCAGATGGCGTATTTTTTTTAAACGAGGTCCTCGATAACGGGACATGAAGACTCCTTTTTTATTTTATTGAAATTTCATTTTACACAATTAATTTCATTGCATTTACATTACAGAATACATCGAAATTAAAACTGAATTAAACTAAAGGATAAACAGAGTTAAATCTACTAAAATACTACAAAAAATGGAATTTCATCAACATCTGGATTTTATATTTATATATAATTTTATATTTATATATATATATAATATTATTTATTTATTGTTTTGTATCTAGCAAAATTGTAAGGTAGAACAACAGAACAGATCCTGGATTCTCCATTTAATTCGGAGAAAAAGAAAAAATTCTTGTTCATGGAACATCGATATAGAAAAAAGCCGACTATCGGTTTGAACCGATGACCCTCGCATTACAAATGCGATGCTCTAACCTCTGAGCTAAGTGAGCACATAACAGAAATAGTGTAACAAATAGAAATATGTATATAGAAATATATGTATAGTAGGAAATTCGTAAAATGGCAGATCTTAATTATTAATCTTAGCTATTAACTAGTTCGAAATTTGAAGTTCTACTTAGAAAAAACACTAGAACTTCATAAAGATAAAGTTAACTTGATATGTAACTAGAGGATAGCCTTAAATAGGATTATAGAATTTTTATAGAATTTCTTGAACTTTCCTTTTATTTCTCTAATTCGCAATTTGATTTTCTAATAGAATAGAATCTATTCTAATTTGTATATTGATTTGATTTCAGATATTTTATATAATAAAGAAAATACGAATTTTGGCATTTCATTCGATCATTATAGATATTTTTGAAATTTTTCTTTTTTTCTTAATAATAATTAATATTTTACTAAAAAAATAGAATCATAGCAAATGAAATTGCTAATTCTGATTAGAAAAAAAGAATGAATATCGAGCGTTATAGTATGATTTGAATACTCTAAAAAAGAAAGGTAGGGGGGGGAGAGAAAAAGTTTGGGATATATTGATTCGGATTGAATTGCAAATACATCAACGATAGAATCAATTCTGAATTGCAACAAGCGGGGTCTCTCAAATAGAGACGAACTGTTAGACTACGTCGAATAATGAACTCAATGATTCAAAAAAAACTAAGAGATGGATGAAATTACACAAGGAATCTGGTCTCAATCAAAATGGGGATATGGCGAAATCGGTAGACGCTACGGACTTGATTGTATTGAGCCTTGGTATGGAAACCTGCTAAGCTTCCAAATTCAGAGAAACCCTGGAATTAAGGGCAATCCTGAGCCAAATCCGTGTTTGAGAAAACAAGCGGTTCTCGAACTAAAATCCAAAAAGGACAGGTGCAGAGACTCAGCAAGAATCGAGATTTACGTTGTGTTGGTAGTGGAACTCCTCTAAATTAGAGAAGTAAGAGATTTAGACATCTAATACATACGTATAGATACTGACATAGCAAACGATTAATTACAGAACCCATATCATAATATAGGTTCTTTATTCTTTTAGAATGAAATTAGGAATGATTCTAAAATAAAAATTCAAATTTTTAGGATTCTTGTGAATCCATTCCAATCGAATATTGAGTAATCAAACCCTTCCATTCACAGTTTTCGAGATCTTTTCAAAGTGGATTAATCGGACGAGGATAAAGAGTCCATTCTACATGTCAATACTGACAACAATGAAATTTCTAGTAAAAGGAAAATCCGTCGACTTTATAAGTCGTGAGGTTCAAATCCCTCTATCCCCAAACCCTCTTTTATTCCATAACTATAGTATTTATCCTCTTTTTTATTTTATCAATGGGTTTAAGATTCATTAACTTTCTCATTCTACTCTTTCACAAAGGTGCAAAGAACTCAATGGATCTTATTCATTGATGCTATTCATTGAATAGATTTCTTTTTATTATAGTATCGGCTTTTATTTTAAGTAATATTAAGTAAGCCATACAATGCATAGGACTACCCCTCCGCCATTTACAAATTTGTAAATGTAATACTTTTGATATTGATTTTAGTCCTTTAATTGACATAGATACAAATACTCTACTAGGATGATGCACAAAAAGGTCAGGATAGCTCAGTTGGTAGAGCAGAGGACTGAAAATCCTCGTGTCACCAGTTCAAATCTGGTTCCTGGCATGAAAAAAGGATCTACCAAATAGGTATTGATACAAATACCTCGAGACGGGTTGGGATACATATTCGTTAATAATATAGATGAGTATGATTTATTTATCTAAGTAGATAAATTTCTAAATAGAGCACTTCTTTTTAGATTTAGTAGAGAAGAGTCAAAATCTCTGGTTCTTTTCTTTATGGTACAGAAGGAGGTGAGATTAGGTTCCCTTTTCTTCATTTTGCATTTCTTAATTTTGCACTCTGCTATTCCGACAAATATTTATTTATTCTTGCTTATCTTACTTTCCTAGTTGTTCTAACTAATGTGCGCGGTACAAAGTTCGTGGTAGGGAACTTCTTTGAGTCATCGTATTTTTCTGTTCATACGAAAAAATTAATATGTGATTTTCCAAATTGGAGAATCGAAACAAGCCCTCTTTTGCTCAATCTATCTGGACCCTTTTGTATAATAGGAATAAATTGGAATATAATAGGTGTTCCGTTTCA
>JAYEVB010000314.1:0-21598 GCA_036346415.1 Raddia guianensis
GCATTGCCCGCGCCTTGCTCCCCTCGCGTGCCGCCAAGTGGCCTCGACCCCATAGTCACTGCGGTGAGTCGCGGGTGGGGAATACCCTCCTCGACACGGACGGCCTCCTCAAGCAAACCTTCTCTCTGCCGGTCAATTCTTACCGCCCGGTGGCGCTTCCGGACATGCAAGGGTCCTTTGTCGCGGTAATCATTCTTCCTCTGTCTATCCGGCGTGGTGTCTCATTAAATCGCCCGTCCTTGTGAGGGGCCTTCGTCCGAGACTCATACGCAATGCTCCCCACCTTGGGCCCCTTTGGCGTGTGGGACCCTGCTGACCTCGAGAGGGCGCTCGCCCGCACCCTTTGGCGTGTGGGGCCCTCGCCTCGTCTTGAGAGGCTCGCCCACACCTTTGGCGCGTGGGCCCTGTAGCCTCGGGGCTCGCCAGCTGGCCTGGGGCCTTTCGCCCCTTTGGCGTGGGGCCTCTTGGCCTCCGGGGCGCCAGCGTGAGGGCCTTGCTCGCCCTTTGGCGTGGGGCCCTCCGGTCTTCCTAAGGGGCTCGCCGCCAGCTGGGCTGGCTCGCCCCTTGTGGCGTGGGGCCCTCCCGGCCTCTGAGGGGCTCCGCATGTGGCAGGGCCTCGCTCGCCCGCTTGGCGTGGGGCCCTCCCGGCCTTCCTAAGGGGCTCGCCCGGTCTTTGGGCCTCGCTCGCCCCTTTGGCGCGTGGGGCCCTCTCGGCCCGTAAGGGCTCTTTGTACCCGGTATTTATTACCCGGCAGTAGCCCGGGTCCCCATGATCTGTGAACCGTCAGCGGATACTTTCCACTTCTTGTGCGGCGGGGCGAATGGGGGGCCCACCCTGCCGCGGCCCGTCGCTGATTCTCCACACTGCGATCTTCCTTAGGGAACCCGCGCTTTAGCAAACAGCGGGGCAATGATGGCGCCCGCAGGCGGAATCGCGCGCTCGCCTTCGCTTCTAATACTTCTCTGGTACGCGTAATCCTTCCATCGCTAAGTCTTCAAACATCCGCCTTCTGTAGGCTACCCGCCTTTTGCAGCGCCACCCAAATTTTCCATGGCTCCCAAAGCGGCAAAGGCCTCATGAGATGCCGCCCATCTTGAGGCTGCACTTTGCTTCCACCGTCGATGAGGATCGGTGCGTGGCGAGTCTTCGTGCACCGACCGCCCGGTTCGCCGGCCCATGCGCCAAGTCCTCGCGCCGGGGAGATCGTGACCTTCTCTTAAGCGTCTTTGGCGGGCCTTGTCGCCGTACTCGAATTCTTCTTGGGGTGCTTTCCTTCTCACGGGATCGGTGGCGACCTTGTTCCAACTTCGATCATGGCCTGGTCATCTTCGCCCACCTCTGCGAGAT
Organism: Raddia guianensis; assembly: GCA_036346415.1. Taxonomy (NCBI): domain Eukaryota; kingdom Viridiplantae; phylum Streptophyta; class Magnoliopsida; order Poales; family Poaceae; genus Raddia; species Raddia guianensis. The sequence goes on from JAYEVB010000314.1 coordinate 1,349, forward strand.
GTTCGTGGGGGCGATGCCGAACCTCCGCTTGCGCCGACTCTTAAATCTTGCCACGGGCTCGCGCTTTCGGCCTGGTTGAGCTGCTACTGCGCTCAGCGTCACCTCCGCCTTATCCCCGGTCAAGTCAAGCTGGAAGGGGCGCGAGGTGGTGTCGTGGAGGACTCCGGTATGCGGCGATCTTGTCCTTCCAGCGATCGCGGAGCCTTGCGGCCCAGGAGCCCGGCCGGATGATCTTGCGATGGAGGCGATGGCGGTAGCGCATTCCGAGCTCGCCGCCCGAGGCCTCACGGAACCCGTGGTGGCGGACTTTTCGGCGCCGTCTTTGCCGCCGGCGGAAGCGCCCCGCTGGGCGTACTGGCGACAGCAGCGGGACCCCTTTGCTCTTGGAGGTGAATACCCTCGCGCTCTTTTGGATTCGTTACCTTCTTTCTTTCCATTTTGGCTAAGACCCGACTCGTTCTTCTTCTTTGGGTGTTGGTGATGGGAGCGTCTTGGCGGCGTGCTCAGGGGTGGTTGGCGGGAACCTCTTGACCACGCCGGCCGTGCATGCCGCGGCGAGATTCGCCCCTTGCGGCGGGATCCGGGGCGCAACCCCTGCAGCGCGCCCCCATGGAGGTCTGGTCCTGCGGTCCAAGTGGCGGGGACCCTTGCAGATCCGAGCCGCCTCGGCGACCGCCCAGCTTCATGGCGGCTGCTTTACTCTGCCGTGGCTGCTGACTCGCCCGCTCTCGAGGCGCCGCCTCATCCTTGCCGTCGGCAGCGCGGCGACAAGGAGGAGAAGCGGCGAAAGCCCTTAAGCCCGAACTTCGCCGCCACGCCAACTCCAACCGCGGGGCCCTTGCTCGCCGCCGCTCACCGGGCAGGCCGGCGACTCATCGAGCGGCGCGCTGCCGGTTTCTTCCTCCTCCCCCGGCGCTCCTGCGCGGCGCTTTCTGTTGGCCTCCACCCGCACCCTTTCGCGCCGGCCTCGGCGTCTGGCCGGCGGTGGTGGCTACGACCGCGCCCCACGCCGCCACAAACAAGCGACTTGGAGCTCCCCCGACTTTCGCCTTGAGCGCACCGCTTGTTGGCTTTCCTGCGCTTCGCACACGAGCACTAGGGTTATGCGCTCCGGTTTGCATACTGAACCTGTTTGTCCCTCTTGGAGCAGGGGGGCCTGGACGACTCCGCTCCGCGACTTCGCCGCCCGCGTGCGGCGCTCCTTGCTTGCTTCCAGCGGAAGAAGTCAGCGGCCTTGGCGAACCCCACCACCGCCCGGCTGGCGGCTACCGCCATCTCGGCCGTGACCGCCCGGCGTGGGCGTTCCTTTGGCGCCGCACCATCCCCTGGCGGCGGGAGAAGCCCTTGCCTTGGCGGAAGCGTCTGCCGGCTGCGGGCCCTTGGCCAAAAGCCCCCGAAGAGGCGATGACCCGAGCTGCGGCAAGCCGCCCGGCCTCGGCCTTAGCGGTCGAAGACCTCCCTTTGGAGCACTTGGCGCCTCCGGACCCTGTCGACATCTGCGCGCCGCCTACTGGGTTTCGGAAGCCTGCATCCCAGGTGTTTCTCATCCCGGGAGGCAGGCTGCGCGATCGTTGGCGCCGTGGGGCGAGCGAACCTGCCGTCCTTCGGGGCGCTGGGGCCGAAGCGTCGAAGATGGTCGAAAGGCTCTAACGGAGCGGTTCATCTTGAACATGTCTTGCTTTCGAGGCGCGCGTTTGATCTCGCCGCCCCCGAAACCTTGGCGCCCGGCTGGACGGTTCGGCGGTAGGGTTGAACCGCCGCCAACGCGTGTCCATGATGGGCGCCGCTCCGGCGAGCGAAGGCCGGGAGAAGCGAGACTCCCCCTTTTGCCTTTAATTGTTGCCTATCAATGCAAACAAACTTTTGCTCTCTTGTTGTGAGTCTCACTTGAACCGCTGCTTTAACTTGCGGAATTGAATTGGGGCCTTTGGCCCAAAGGTTTTAATGAGCGTTACGCAAAGTGGCTTTTCCTTAGGCATCTGGTTACTTCAACCCTTGGCCTCTGCAACCCGACTTAAACATTACGTGGCGGCAGCTTCGGAAGTGGTCTAGTCATGGTCGCCGTTAGCTTGCCCGAACCGAGCCGACACACCGAGGCTAGAACCCTTCCGTCCGCCGCCTCGCCAGGCGTAAGTTATAGCGTTGCCTTTGCAATTAAGGGCCATCAACCCTAAGTACTTTCGCTACCAACTTGGCGAGAATGTTCTCTAAGACCTTTCTAAGGCTAAGCCAGATCGCCAAAAAGCTTTGAAAGAGCTTTAGTTGAAAGTGGCGCTTTTCCTCGGGCATCTGGTTACTTCAACCCTTATGGCCTCTTTGCGAACCGACCCTAGACATCGGCGTGGCGAGAACTTAGCTTCGGAAGTGGTCTGGTCATTTGGTACCTATTGGCACATTGCCTAGCCGAGCCGACACACCGGGCTAGAACCGCCTTTCCGCCGCCTCGCCCAACCTTGAGGTCGTGGCGCTAATCCTTGCAACTAAGGGGCCATCGCCTTGAGTACTTTTTTTGCCGACTTTCAGCGGAATGCTTTCTAACAGACTTGGCGAAAAAAAGCGAGGTGCCCACAAGGAGGCAGAACTTATCTCTTATTGAAAGCGGCTTTGTACTGGCGGTGGGTTTTCCGCAAGGCCCAGCGCGTGGAGGTTGTGCAGTGCACTCCTCCAAGGCAGGCCGCCTGCTTGGCGTGCTTTCGCGAGGCTCCAACCTAGGCGGCCACCGCCGGGTGATCCACCGCCATCGCGCGGCCGACTCCTGCAGCGGCTCTAGCGGCGCTTCTGCTCCATCGCTGCCGCTCCGCCATCGCCTCTGAAGAAAGGTGAAGAGCTTGAACCGATGCTAAGCGCTCCCCACGCGCGCCCAGCGGCGTGTTCTCCGCTCAACCTGCGGATCACACCTGGTCGATTTCTAGTCGCTAGCCAACTCGATCAAGCTCGATCCGATTTGGCGTCGGGCACAACAAGGCGACTTCAGATTTACCAGGTTCGGACCCCTCGCGGGTAATAGTCCTACTCCTGCTGAGCCTTAGCTCTTTTGATTGTGGTTGAATGGGAATGTGTTTCTGAGTGTTTGAATGCACGAATGCTGGTGCACGTACCCTGTGTCCCTCTCTCCTCTCCTTTTATACAAGCTTGGGTGGCGGAGAGGCCAGAGAGGGGCGACCGTACTCGGTTGCGACAAGACCGAGGAAAGGCGAAAACATGCTGCCCGCCCGCATGGCTCGCCCTCGCGTGCCATGTGGCCTCGACCATAGTCACACGGTGAGTGCTGGGGTAACCTGCTCCTCGACAGGACGGCCTCCTCAAGCAAACCTTCTCTCTGGGTCAATTCTTACTGCGCACAGTGGCCCCTTTCGGACATGCAAGGGTCACCGTGGCGGTAATCATTTCTTCCTCTGTCTATCAGCGTGGTGTCTCATTAAATCGCCCGTCCCGGCCGGGGGCCGCCGTCGAAGACTCCTTCGCAATGCTCCCTGCCGCGGGCCCACGGCGTGTGGGACCTCGCTGACCTCGGAGGGCTCCCCGCACCTTTGGCGTGTGGGGCCCTCGCCTCGTCTTGAGGGGCTGGCCGCGCCTGGGCGTGGGGCCCTCGCCTGCGTCTTGAGGGGGCTGACGCACCCGCTGGCGCGTGGTGCCCGCCAGCCTCGGGGCTCGCCAGGCCGGGGCCTTGCTTCGCCACCACGTGGGGCCCTCTTGGCCTCCGGGGCCGCCTGGTGGGGCCTTGCTCGCCCGCGGCGTGGGGCCCCCGGCCTTCCTAAGGGGCTCGCCCTGGCTGGGCCTTGCTGCCCCGCTTTGGGCGTGGGGCCTCCCGGCCTCTGAGGGCTCGCCCAGTGGGCCTTGCTCCGCCACTTTGGCGTGGGGCCCTCAGCCTCGGGCCTGGCTGTGGCGGGCCTTGCTCGCCGCGTGGCGTGGGGCCCTCCGGCCTTCCTTGGGGCTGCGCCTTGGGGCCTTGCTCGCTTGTGGCGTGGGGCCTCCGCCTTCCTAAGGGGGCTGCATGCCTTGGGGCCTCCTTCGCCGCGTGGTGGGGCCCTCTCGGCCTTCTAAGGCTCTTTGTACCGGGTATTTATTACACCGACAAGACTCTCGTCCCCATCACGATCGTCATAGCGGCGTCGGGCGAAAACACCGCCCGGACGCGACCACGCCAAGCGGCGTCAAGGCCGCGTCGGGCGTCGTGCGATCCCGCGGGCGGCCACGACCGGAGGTCGGGCCTTTACCCGGACCTTCGCCGAGTGGTTTGGCGGAAGATTTAACCTCAAAGGCATCGACAAGTTCGATGGCGAAGACAAAAGCGAGCTGCGAGTTTACGCCTTAGCCGGATCGTGGCGGCGGTGATCGAGCGTCGCCTTAGGTACTTGCCGTCGCTTTGACCCCCCGAGACACAGTTAGCAGGACTCCGAGAAGCTCTGCTCGAGTCTTGGGGCGACCTCGAAACGTTCATCGCCAATTTCAAAGGACCACCATGAAAGGCCAGCGAGAGATGGGAGATTGGGCGATTACCGAAGCGCAAAGCGAGACTCGTCCGAGTTCATCAAGCGCTTTACTAAAAAAGAAGAAGCGAGATCCGGGGCGTTTGAACAAGCAGGTCATTGATGCCTTCTTGGCGGGTGCAAATCGAGGAGTTAATCGAGGCGGATGACGGGACCCCCCGTAATCTCAAAAGCCATCTTCACAATGGCGGATCGGAGAAGCGAGCCGAGGAGGCCATCATGAATCATCGCGGTGTCAGCAGCGAGGCCTGAAGAAAGCCTAACGACGAACAAAGGCAACCCAAGGACAAAAAGAAAGGGGAGGATGAGATGGTGGCCAGCGTGGGCACTACCGACCTAAACCCCCACGATACGACTACAAAAAGTGATGGATTATTGTCCCTTCATCCTCGAGAAAAACGATACCAAGGATTGCCTAATTACAGTTGTAGAAAGTTCGAACGGTCGGCTAAAGGTAGTCACGGCAAAAAGCACGATGGAACTACCGGGGCCTTGGCGAATCGATTATATCTTGAGGGCTACGATGCGTCTGAGTCAAGCGGAGTAAAGCTTACCACTCGGAGATCAGCGCCATCATGCACCTACTCCAAAATACTTGCTTGGTCGAGATGCCCATCACCTTTGATCGATCGGACCACGAGATCGGATTGCATTCACTGAAGGTTGCTCCAGATTGAATCGATCGTCCATGAAGTAAATTAAAAGGGTCTGGTTGATGGCGGGAGTGGGATTAACGTCCCGCCAGACTTTCGACCAAATGAATATCCACGTTCGAGCTCGGAAAGGTCATCTCGTTCACGGAGTAATCCCGGGCGTCCGGTGCTCACTTGTATAGATTTCCCTATCGGTCACGTTAGGGACCAAGGAGAATGTCGGACCGAGAGTCGAGTTTGAAGTGGCGATTTAGAGCGGCATATCATGCTATCTTGGGAAGGCGGGATTGCCAAATTCATGGCGGTCCCCAGCTATCTCTCTCGTCTTAAAGATGCGAGTCCCAATGGTGTAATCACCCTCCTGGTGACGTTAAGCGATCCACTGCTTTCTGTGGCGGCAGATGAAATGCGTGAGCACACGACTCATCTCTTTGAGATGGAAAAGATCCGGCTTGAGGTCGCATCCCTTGAGGAGGAGAATGTCCCAGCCAAAAAGTGGCCGACATCCATCCAGCGGTGAAGAAACCAAGAAGATCTGTTGGACCCGTCGATCCGGCCAAAAACGGCCGTGATTGGGGCGGGGCTCGATAGCAAATAGGAAGCGTCACTTTCCTCAAACGGGGATGTGTTAAATGCGGAAGCCCGGACATGCGGTGTTAGGGGAAGTGATTGAGCACCCTCTCGAAGTCGATGAAAAGGCAAAGCCCATAAGCGGCGCTGCGAAGATTTGCCGGATCGGAAGGCGCCATTAGGTGAGATCACCATTTGTTGGCGCTTTCCATCGGTGTATCATCGAGTGGCTTGCCAATCGGTCTGGTCTGCGAAGAAAGAATAAGACATGGCGAATGTGTCGATGACCGAGACCTCAATAAGCGTGTCCTAAGGATCCTTTGGGCTTCGGCATCGATCAAGTGGTGGATTCCTACTGCGGTGTGAGCTCTTAAGTTTTCTGGGCGCCTACTCAGGGCTACCATCGGTCGATGCGAAGAGAGGATTGCATCAAAGCGTCATTCATCCGCCCTTTGGTGCTACTGCTATATCATAATGCCATTCGGGTTGAAAAGCGGCGGTGCGACCTATCGGTAGCACCATACGGTGATGTTTTCACACTCAACTTTCGAGACGGAGCATGGAGGCATATGCCGGGCGATGTCGTCATAAAAACAAAATCGGAGAGGATCTCGCTGCGGTCGGCAAGAGACATTCGAGGAGCCTAAAGCGCATTTCGAATGAAGCTAAATCCGAGAAGTCGTTTTGGGGTTCCATCTGATAAACTACTACGGTTCATCATCTCCGTCGAGGATTGAAGCAAATCCGGAGAAAGTCGGCGCCATCATTAAAATGAAGCCCGGCTAATCGGAAGGATGTCTGAAGCTCGCTTTGGATGCATCGTGGCACTTTCGGCCGATTAGTTTCCCGACTTCGAGAGCAGAGGCATGCTGCCTTTTGAGCTCTTACGCCCGACAAGGCGATTTTCGATTGGACAATGGAAGCACAATAAGCCTTTGAAGATCTAAAGGGTTCCTCACCACGCCTCCGGTGTTGGTCCCTCCCATGCCGAGGAGCCCTCCTACTCTACATAGGTGCAGCGACTCCGCGTCATCCAGGCGCCTTGGTGGTGGAAGCGGGACGAAGAGGCTCCCTCGAAGAATCGGCGTCGGTCTATGCCACCGTGGCGAGTATTGGCGACTCTAAAATAAAGGTACCCACAAGTGTCTGAAGCTTACATGTATCTGTGTTACCCACATCCACGGGCTAAAGCATTACTTCCGAACATGAAATTTGGTGGTCACCTCTTTCCCGGCAGGGGATATACTCCTGTCGGGAGGCCTTCAGGAGGATTGCCAAGTGGTAGGTTGAGCTTGGAGCCTTTGAAATAAAGTTCGGGGCCTCGACTAGCTATCAAATCTCAAGCGTTGGGCGACTTAGTCGCGAGTGGAATGAGCCCAAACCCGGCTGACCTGAGGACACTCTCGATCTTGGAGAATGTACTTTGATGGTTCCCTCATGCTTTCAGCGGTAGCTGAGATTTGGATTTTCCTCATCGCGCCGGCTGGAGAAAAAGTTCGCTCACGTCCTCGAATATTGTTTCACCGTAAACTAACACGCCGCCAGATGCGAGCACTCATCCACAGGCTTCAGCGTCGCCATCTCGCTTAGTGTCGAGGCGGTTAATGGTGCCGCGAGGATTCGCCTTCGTGGTCAATCAAGTCCAAAAGAGAGTGTCGGATTAAATTACGGCCCCTTGCCATGGCCCAGCTCCACGGCCCAATCAAAGCGACCTACAGGGCCCGGCTCCACTGGAAGGTTCTATCTGGCCCTTATGCATCTTGCGAGCAGCTTCACTGGTGGTTGCGGTGCGTAACGACTTCGATTACGTGTTTGAGGCCGACTCGACGAGTTCTACGGCTACGTCAAGACCGGGGCGTGGTTTCCCGGATTGGACTAAGTCGTGTTCCCCAAGCACTAAGAGTATGCCTTATACGCCTCGGGATATGTTTGGCATGTATGAGTTCGTTACAATCTAAGTAGTTAGCCAGCCCAGATATTCCCTCGGTGAGTCGGTTTGCTCGTACTATATAAACCATGCCCTATGATGACATGTAGAGGAGAAGATCGGGACTTAGCATATCGCGCATTGCTTCCTTGTACACCCATAATCTCGCATGAGACTTGTTTGTCTCGTCGAGCCATCTCTTGTATTCATCCTTGATATATAAGAAAGGCTGGGCGTGGGGCTATTATCTCTCCAAGAGGCTGAACGGGATAAAACCCTGTCTCACTGTTACGTTGTTGTTAGCATTGTTAGGCGTATCTCCTATCTCAATCTTCAAGAACCTTAGCGACTTGAGATCGTTATCTCAACAATCGGCAATTTGGCGCCGTCCGTGGGGATCCTTGGTCGAACATGTCGAACTCTACTCGGCTGACAGAGATTCTTCCTAAAGACTTCGACTTCGGAAAGGCGGGATGTCTCTTGCGGTCGGATCGATCCCTCCGACCTTGATCGCTTTCGAGATCTGATTCCCGGCTCCGTGCTGGGATGGATCCTTGAGGCCGACTCTTCGCTGGCGCCACGTCAGTCCCAGACGAGCTCGTGCTCGGAGCTGGATCACGCCCCAGACTGATCACCTCGCCTCGGGAGGAGGCCAGGCGCGTCGCCCCAAACTCCGCGCCGAGGCCGGATCTCCTCGCGCCAGGCAGCTCTTCGCCGGGTGTGTCAGTCCCAGCGAGCTCCGCGCTTCGGGGCCGGATCTCCTCGGGCAGCTCTTCGCGGGCCATGCGTCTAGTCCTTGCGGCGAGCCTCCGTGCTCGAGGCTGGATCACCAGCCCGAGCGGCTCTTAGCCGGCGCGCGTCCAGTCCCGTGGCGAGCTCGTGCTCGATTGGATCACTTCGACCGACTCTTCCCAGAGCGCTTATGCAGTCGCGACAAACTCGTGCTCGAGGCCGGATCAAAATTCCTTAGGATCCCGGTTTGTGCATGACGGTGGATGATGGGAAGGCTGATCGGCGCTTGGAACATCGACCCGGCTTCGATTCCTCGTGTAGGTCTTCGTTTCCTAACCGGCGCTTTTTCTCAAATTCGCGCCTTAGTTAGTCCAAGTCTCGGGCTGCCATGTAAGTTCAACCCATTGGCGGTGAATGTTCGCGCCTATGACCTCTCACTGCGTCTTCTCGGACTCTCTTTCTCTCTGATAACACTTGATAGGTACGCGGTCTTGCGAACTCTTGGCTCCGCAATCTTAAGGTTTTCCTGCGTATCTTGTTTCAACAAGTTTCTAAACTTCGAGTTGCGTAACCACGGCATCGGCCTTGCGGCTAAGCACGCTCTCGTAAGCCCTCATGGCGGAGAACCTTACAGCATACGACATGGCAAAGCACGCTCTCGTAAGCCCTCCGGCGGAGAGCACTTTCCTTGTTCGGTTACCTTGAATCGCCTAACTTCACGTTAACGGCAGTTCTACAGGCAAGTCGATCGGGATCTGGATGTCGCTCTAACTCTCATACGTGCTTGAAATCATAAGCTCAGGTCTTCATGCATCGTCCGTCTGCAGAAGACTAAAGCGTCGCTCTCTCTTATTGCACTGTTCGAGTTAAAACTCGGGTCCTCGGCTTTTACTGGCAAGAAATTTGGGAGTTAGGCTAATTCTACGATTTTTCTTAAAACTTTCAATATTTATTCGCCTTGCTCTTGGTTTCATGTTCGTCCTTGTCTTTTTCTTTTCTTTTGCGGGAAAAAGCTGCTCGTCAGAACTCTCGCTTTCGATTCAGCGGCGCTTTCGGTCTGAGCTGCTTTCCTTGACTCCTCGGAGAATTGCCTCTCCTCGGTCGATTTAGGACTTGAGCTGAATTTGACAACCCAGATGCGTTTTCAGTTTTGAGTTCCTTTCTTAGCATTAGTTTTCCAAAACCTCGTTGGTCTTCGCTCGTAGTGGCGCTCCAGCGTCACGAGCATGTCTTTTTCGCTTAGCGACCATGCGGCTCCGGTTAACGAGCGGTGCACCGATGAGTTACGCCCGCAAGTAAGCCGATTCTCGCCATAGCAGGCATGCCCATCGTAAGCGATTCTTATCACGGCGTGCACTCTGGCGTGGTTCCGCACGCCGGCGGCACCTGCTTGCGGGTCCATGCCGGATAAGATTTACGTCTCGCTACGTCTTACTGCGGCTAAGTCGTCGCCTTCCACGGTTGGCGGTCTTAGCAATGAGGCTGCACTTGCCCTTACCGTCTTTTTATCCATACTCGTCCTTCACAGCACGGTAATCCGAACAATCGCCACCTCAGTCCTGCGCACGTAAGCGATTCTCATCATAGCGGGCACTCCTAGCGTCGGTTCGCATTCGCCGAGGTGACACCTACTTCTCGGGGGGCGTGTCAGGAAAAATTATGTCTTGTGTGGTAGGTCATCTTTGCGTGTTTTCTAAAACTTGCTTTGCTCTTCTTAGGCCTGTTCTTGCTCTCTTTCCCCTTCTTTGGCTCGTTTCTTGTTTGTCTTCGGGGAATGAGGCAGAGAGCGTCGAAACGCGCGATGATAGTCGGCGAGGTTCGAACTTCCCCACCAAAACCGATGTCTATCCCTCTCTTCCGGGTTTGCTCGCGCATGCCTAGAATTTGTTTCGCCATGCGCATGATTTCTTGCCTTTGCGACGCGGCCCTTCCTGTTCGGCTAAGTCAAGTATTGCGCCACTGTGAGTCACCCGCAAATAAGCCGATTCTCGCCATGGGGCAAGCCCACCGTAAGCCGATTCTCGCCATAGCGGGCACTCAGCGTCGGTTCTGCACGCAGAACAACGCTTACAGCCATGAGGAATCGTCATGGGTAAGCGTTGATTTCACCGCGTTCTCTTGCGGCTCTGTTGCATCGGGTTGTGATTCACCTACGCAGGCGGCTCTTCGCCCGGGCGCGTCACGGTCCCCGGCGAGCTCCGTGCTCGAAATTTGAATCTGTGCCCGGCAGCTCTTCGTCCGGGCGCGGGCTCCTACGAATGCGTCTTCGCTGAGTCGCACTACGGTTCGCTTCTTGAGTCGTGCTCGGGGACTAGATCTCCCTTACTTGGTTCGCCGGCGAGCTCGCTCACGGGGTGAGTCACCTTTCCCATTCGTATGCATTATGCGCTCCCTAGCGAGACGATCTCGTTGGAGGCACATCACCTTCGCTCCTGAGCCACGACATTGGCTCGAGCGCAATTTCTATTTTCTCGGGTAGCTCTGGCAGGGACATGGTTTCCCTATCTTTTCTAGGCATCCGAATGCACGGATGCGGCAACCAGAAGTCGTCTCGCGACTTGCTATGTTCTCGGAAGATCTGATCTTCTGGGATCTGGTGTCTGTCTTCACTACCAAATCAATCCCTCCTTGATGAGTTCAGTCTCCGGCCTCTGAGTGCTCGCCCATGCTGAGACCTGCTTCCTCCCTTGGCCGCGTGGGGCCCTCCCGACCTCTGAGGGGCACCATCGCTGTGGTGAGGCCTTGCTGCTTGCTTTGTGGCGTGGGGCCCTCTTGGCCTCGGGAGGCGCGCCCAGCAGCCCGGGGGCCTTGCCTTGCTTTGGCGTGGGGCCCTCAGAGGCCTTCCTTAGGGGCTGCATCAGCATGGCTGGGGCCTTGCTGCACTTTGGCCAGTGGGGCCTCCCGACCTCCTAAGGGGCTGCCCGCATGTGAGGGCCTCGCTAAATACTTTGCGTGGGGCCCTCTCGACCTTCTAAGGCTCTTTGTACCCCGGTATTTATTACAAGACAAGACTCTGTCCCCATCCGATCGTCATGTAGCAGCAATCGAGCGAAAACACCGCCCGTGGCGCGACCACCGCCAGGCGGCGTCAAGGCCAGCGTCGGGAGGCGTGTGTGAGATCCCCAGGCGGACCACGACCACTTGGGAGGTCGGGCCTTTACGGGACCTTCGCAAGTGGTTTGGCGGGAAGGTTAACCTCAAAGGCATCGACAAGTTCGATGGCGAGAGGAACAAAAAGCTGAAGCTGCGAGTTTACGCCTTGGCGGTCGGTAGCGCGAAGGTAATCGAAACGTCATGGCAAATTACTTGCGTCGCTTTATTTAACCGCGCCGGACACAGATTAGCGGGACTCGGAGAGCTCTATCGAGTCTTGGGGCGACCTCGAGGAACGAGTTCGCCGCCAATTTCAAGAGACCTATGAAAGGCCAGCAGAGATGGGAGATTGAGCGATTACAGGCGCAAAGCGAGACTCCGTGAAGTTCATCAAGCGCTTTACTAAAAAGAAGAAAGCGAAGATCCGGGGCGTTTGAAGCAAGCGAGTCATTGATGCCTTCTTCGCGAATGCAAATCCGAGAGTTAATCGAGCCGAGATGACCGGGACCCCCGCGTAATCTCAAGCCATCTTCACAATGGCGGATCGAGGAGGCCGAAGAGGAGGCCATCGCGAATCATCGCGGTGTCAGCAGCCGGAGGCGAAGAAGAAAGCCCTAACGGCGAACAAAGGCAAACCCAAGGACAAAAGAGAAAGGGGGATGAGATGGTGCATGGCGGAGCACTACTGACCTAAACCCCCCCCAGCGATACTTGACTACAAAAAGTGATGGATTCGGTATGTCCCTTCCATCCTAAAGAAAACGATATAAAAGGATTGCCTAATTGCGAGATTAGCGAAAGGATTCGAACGATCGGCTAAAGGTGGTCACGGCGAGAAGCGATGGAGACTACCGGGCGGCAAGCGGCGAATCAGATATATCTTGGGCGCTCGATGCGTCTGAGTCAGCGGAGTAGAAGCTTACCACTCGGGAGATCAGCATGCATCATACGCCTACTCCAAAATACTTACTTATTTGTCAGAGATGCCCATCACCTTTGATCGATCGGACCACCGGATCGGATTGCATTCCACGGAAGGTATCAGCTGATTACTGGATCAGTCGTCCATGGAAGTAAATTAAAAGGGTCTGGTTGATGGCGGGGAGTGGGATTAACGTCCTTTTCGCCAAGACTTTCGACCAAATGAATATCACGTTACGAGCTACGGAAAGGGTCATCTCCGTTCACGGGGTAATCCGGGGACGTCCATGATGCCACTCGTATAGATTTCCCTATCGGTCCGTTAAGGACCAAGGAGAAGTGTCGGATGAGAGTCGAGTTTAAAGTGGCTGATTTGAGGGCGGCATATCATGCTATCTTGGGAAGGCGGGATTGCCAAATTCATGGCGGTCCCCAACTATATATCTCGTCTTAAAGATGCAGGTCAATGGTGTAATCACCCTCCACAGTGGCGTTAAGCGATCCACCTACTGTGGCGGAAATGAAACTGTGAAATGGTATGAACACTCGACTCATCTGCTGAGATGGAAAAATCCATTGAGTCGCATCCTTGAGGAGGAAGGAGATGTCCCAGCCAAAAAGTAGGCCAAGACATCCATCAAGCACGGTGAAGAAACCAAGAAGATCTGTTGGACCCGTCGATCCGGCCAAAACAGCAGTGATTGGGGCAGGCTCGATAGCAAATAGGAAAGCTTTCGTCACTTTCCTCCAGACCAACGAGGATGTGTTGAGTCTGGAAGCCTTCGGACATGCCGGTGTTAGGGAAGTGATTGAGCACCCTCTCTGGAGTCGATGAAAGGCAAAGCCCATAAAAGCGGCGCTGCGAAGATTTGCCGGAGATCGGAAGGCGCCATTAGAGTGAGATCACCAAGCTGTTGGCCGCTTCGGTTCATCGAGGAAGTGTATCATCCAGTGGCTTGCAATCCGGTCTGGTCACGCGAGAAGAAGAATAAGACATGGCGAATATTATCCGATGACCACAGACCTCAACAAAGCGTGTCCTAAGGATCCTTTGGGCTTCCGAGCATCGATCAAGTGGTGGATTCCACCACCGGTGTGAACTCTTAAGTTTTACGGGCGCCTACTCGGGCTACCATCGGATCGGTCTGAAGAGGAGGATTGCATCAAAGCGTCATTCATCACGCCCTTTGGTGCTACGCTATATCATAATGCCATTCGGGTTGGCGGTGGTCTGCGACTATCGGTAGCGCACCATACGGTGATGTTTCACTCAACTTTCGGGCCGGGCGTGGAGGCATATGTCGATGGCGTCGTCATAAAAACAAAATCAGAGGATCTCATAGCTTGGTCGGCCAGAGACATTCCGGGAGCCTAAGCGCATTCGAATGAAGCTAAATCCGAAGTGCGTTTTGGGGTTCCATCGGTAAACTACTGGTTCATCATCTCCCGCCGAGGATTGAAACCGTCCGGAGAAAGTCGGTACCATCATTAAAATGAAGCCCCGGCTAATCGGAAGGATGTCACGAAGCTCCTTTGGATGCATCGTGGCACTTTCGGTAGGTCGTTTCCCGACTTCGAGGCAGAGGCATGCCTTTCTTTAGGCTCTTACGCCGACAAGGCGATTTTCCGATGGACAATGGAAGCACAATAAGCCTTTGAAGATCTAAAGGGTTCCTCACTTGCGCCTCCGGTGTTGGTCCTCCATGCTTGAGGCCCTCCTACTCTACATAGGTGCAACGACTCACGTCATCGGCGCCTTGGTGGTGGAGGCGGGGACGAAGGGCTCCCTCCGGAAAATCTGGTGTCGGTCTACTTCGTGGCGAGGTATTGGGCGACTCTAAAATAAGAGTACCCACAAGTCGCGAAGCTTACATGTCTTGTGTTACTTACATCCGGAAGCTAAGCATTACTTCCAAGAGCATGAAATTTGGTGGTCACCTCTTTCCGGCAGGGATATACTCTCTGTCGGAGGCCAGCTGGGAGGATTGCCAAGTGGCGGTTGAGCTTGGAGCCTTTGAAATAAAGTTCGGGCCTCGACTAGCTATCAAATCTCAAGCGTTGGTGACTTCGTCGCCCAGTGGGCGAGACCCAAACCCGGACCACAGGACACTCTAGTCTTTGGAGAATGTACTGATGGTTCCCTCATTCTCGGTGGCGAGTGAGATTTTGCTCATATCTGCTTGGCAGAGAAAAATGCGCTCGTCCTCCGAATATTGTTTCTGTCGGCAACAACGCCGCCCAGTCTGAGGCACTCATCCACAGGCTTGGCGTCGCCATCTCGCTTGGTGTCGAGGCGGTTAATGGTGCGAGGATTAGCAACTTCGTGGTCAATCAAGTCCAAAAGGAGTGTGTCGGATTAAATTACGGCCTTTGCCATGGCCCCTCCACGGCCCAATCAAGCGCTACCTGGGCCGGCTCACTGGAAGGTTCTACTCAACCCATATGCATCTTGCGAGCAGCTTCTGGCGGCGCGGTGCGTAACACTTCTGATTATGTGTTTGAGGCCGACTCGAGCAGAGTTCTACCAGCTACGTCAAGACCGGGCGTGGTTTCCCGGATTGGACTAGGTCGTGTTCCCCAAGACAAAAGGTATGCCTTATACGCCTCGGGATATATTTGGCATGTATATAGTTAGATTACAATCTAAGTGGTTAGCATTGCCCGATATTCCCTCGGTAGTCGGTTTGCTCGTACTATATAAACCATGCCCCTCGACATGTAGAGGAGAGAAGATCGAGGACTTAGCATATCATAGCATATTGCTTCCTTGTACACCCATAATCTCATAGAGACTTGTTTGTCTCGTCGAGCCATCTCTTGTATTCATCCTTGATATATAAGAAAATTTGGGCCGACAGGGCTATTATCTCTCCGAGAGGCTGAACGGGATAAAACCCTGTCTCCCTGTTGCGTTTGTTGTTAGCATTGTTGGTATCTCTATCTCAATCTTCAAGAACCTTAGCGACTTGAGATCGTTATCTCAACCGTCGGCAATTTGGCGCCCGTCAGGTAGGGGATCTGTGGATCGAACATATCGAACTCTGCCATGACTTGAGATTCTTCCTAAAGACTACTGACTTCGAGAAGAGGCGGGATGTCTCTTCCCTGCCGGATCGGATCGATCCTTGACCTTGATCGCTTTCGGATCGATTCAGCTCCGTGCTCGAAGCTTGGATCACTTCCTAGTTGGCGGCTCTTCGCTGGCGCCGTCAGTCCCAGCGGCGAGCTCTCCGTGCTCGAAGTGGATCACGCCGCCGGTGGATCCACCGCCTCGGGGGCCCAGGAGGCGCGTCCCAACCCCAGCACGAGCTCCGCCTCGAGGCTGATCTCCTCGCGCGGGCAGCTCTTAGCCCGGTAGCGTCTGATCCCATGACGAGCTCCGCTCGAGGCCCTGGATCTCCCTCAGCCGGCGGCTCTTGGCCGGGCGCGTCTGAGTCCCATGACGAGCTCCGTGCTTTCGGTGGATCACCAGCCAGCGACTCTTCGCCCCGTGTCTGATCCCGTGTGAGCTCGGTCTTTCGTGGATTTGGATCACCAGCGCCCGAGGCTCTTCGCGAGGCGCTTATGCAGTCCGGAAGAACTCCGTGCTTTCGAGGGCTGGATCAAAAATTCCTTCCGGATCCGGCTGTTACGCCTGACGGTGGATGATGGGAGAAGAGCAGATCAGCACTTGGAACATCGACCCGGCTTCGTCGATTCCTCGTGTATGAGTCTTCGTTTCCTAACTTAGCTTTTCTCAAATTCGGCGCCTTAGTTCGTCCAAGTCTCTCGGGCTCGCCATGTAAAGTTCAACCCATTGGCGGTGAATGTTAGCGGCCCTGCGTCCCTTCTCACCCACTCGTCTTCTCGGACTCTCTTTCTCTGATAACACTTGATAGCTGCAGTCTTGCGAACTCTTGGCTCCTGCAATCTTAAGGTTTTCCCTGCCGTAGTCTTGTTTCAACAAGTTTCTAAACTTCGAGTTGCGTAACCGGCATCGGCCTTGCGGCTAAGCCTGCTCGTGCAAGCCCTCCGCGGCGAGGCACTTACTCCGCACGCCACCGACCACTTGCAAAGCTTGCTCTCGTAAGCCCTCGCCATGGCAGGCTTACTCCTTGTTCGGTTACCTTGGAATCGCCTAACTTACGTTAACAGCGGTTCACAGGCAGAGTCGATCCCGGGATACTGGTGTCGCTCTAACTCTCTACATACGTGCTTGAAGTCATAGCTTCAGGTCTTCAGCATCATCGTCCGTGCTGGGGGCTAGGGCGTCGCTCTTTCTCTTGTGCACTGTTCGAGTTCGCAAGCTTCAGGTCCTCGAGCAAATTTACTATGGAAAGGAAGTTAGGCTAAACGTTCTGACAGTTTTCTTAAAACTTTCAAAGTATTATTCGCCTTGCTCTTGGTTTCATGTTCGTCCTTGTCTTTTCTGCTCTTTTTTTGCAGGAAAAAGCTGCCAGATCGAACTCTCGCTTTCTGATTCAAAAGCGGCCTCGGCGGTCTTGAGCTTTGCTTCGGCCACTCCTCGGGAGGGCCTCTCTCGGTCGATTAGGACTTGAGCTGAATTCGGCAACCCGATGCGTTTTCAGTTTTTGAGTTCCTTTCTTAGCATTAGTTTTCCAAAACCTCGTTGGTCTTCGCTCCCGTGGCGCTCCAGCGTCACGAGCATGTCTTTTTATCGGCTTGGCGACACATGCAGCTCAGGTTAAGCAAAGCGGTGCACCACCGATGGAGGTTACGCCCCACCGTAAGCCGATTCTCGCCATAGCAGGCATGCCCATCCGTAAGCGATTCTTATCACAGCGTGCACTCTGGCTGGTGGTCGCACCGCACCGTAGAAACCGCATACTGCGGGTCATGCCGGATAAGATTTACGTCTCGCCGCGTCTTGCTGCGGCTAAGGTCGATCGCCTTCCACGGTTGGCGGTCTTAGCCACCAAAGCTACACTTGCCGCGCCGCTTTTCTTTTATCCATGCTCGTCCTTCACTACGGTAATCCGAACAATCGCCACCTCTGAGTCCTGCGCCGGTAAGCGATTCTCATGCCTAGCAGGCACTCCTAAGCGTCGTTCCGCGTAAGCGACCTTTCCTGCGCTACTCGAGGGGGCGTGTCAGGGAAAAAATTATGTCTTGTGTGGTAGGTCATCTTTTGCGTGTTTTCTAAAACTTGCTTTGCTCTTCTTAGAACTGTTCTTGCTCTCTTTTCCCCTTAGCGGCTCGTTTCTTGTTTTGTCTTCTGCGGGGAATACTGAGGAGCAGAGGAGCGTCGGGCGCGGTGATGGTCGCGGCGGTTCGGGCTTCCCCATAAAACCGATGTCTACATCCCTCTCTTCCGGGTTTGCTCAGCGCATACCCTGAAAAGGGGCATTTCACTTCGCCAGCGTATGATTTCTTGCCTTTGCCCGGCGCGGCCTTCACAGTTCGGCTAAGTCAAGGTATTGCGCCACCACGAGTCACTTGCCCACCGTAAGCCGATTCTCGCCGCAACAGGCAAGCCCACCGTAAGCCGATTCTCGCCATAGCGGGCACTCAAGCGTCGGTTCTGCACTTGCCAAGACAAACGCTTACAACTGTCGCATGAGAATCGTCATGGGTAGCGTTGATTTCACACGTTCTCTTGCGGCTCTGGCGCGTCGGGTTTTGATTCACCTCGCGCCGAGGCAGACTCTTGGGAAACGCGTCCTTGTCGGTCCCAGGACGAGCTCCGTGCTCGGTTGATCTCTCCTACGCCGCCGCAGCTCTTCGTCCGGGCGCGAGCTCCCTCATAGGGATGCGTCTTCGCTGAGTCGCACTTACGGGTTCCTTCTAACGGTCCGTGCTCGGGGACTAGATCTCCTTACTTGGTTCGCCAGACGAGCTCACGCTGCACAGGGTGAGTCACCTTTCCCATTCGTTATGCATTATGCGCTCCTAGCGAACGATCTACGTTGGAGGCACATCACCTTGCTTCACAGAGCACGACGATTACATTCGAGCGCCAATTTCTATTTTCTCGGAGTAAGCTCTGGCCAGGACATGGTTTCCCTATCTTTTCCTAGGCATGCACAGATGCGGATGCAGCAACGCGAGTCCGTCTCGCGACTTGCTATGTTCATTCTCCGGAAGATCTGATCTTACGGATGCGGTGGTCAGCTCTTCACTGCCAAATCAATCCCTCCTTGATGGCGTTGAGTCTCAGGAGATGATTCCACCTCACTTCTTCCGATTTACGTATGAGGGAATTTGGTTACTGCCTGCTTTCGGCAGATGTAGTTCCTACATTCGTTCTACTTGAGAGTTGCTCGATCTTGTCAGATACATCGGTCCGAACAAGTCTTGTTCGGTTGAACCATAACCTAAGTGGATCGCTAAACATTGCGTCTTTGTAGCAACAAAATTTCCCTCTTCGTGACTTGGAGTCTCAAGAGGATGACCCAACTCTAGTGAGTCCTTCCACTTGAGTCTCGGGAGCTAGGCTAGCCGAGGATTAAATTACGGCCCGTTGCCTGGCCCACTCCACTGCGGCCCAATCAAAGCTGACCTACTGAGGCCCAGACTCCTGGAAGGTTCTCGGCCATATGCCATCTTGCCGAACAGACTTCTGGCTGACACGGTCGCATGGTAAGCTTAGGATTAGTGTTTGGAGTCAGGCTTCGAGCAGAGTTCTGCCTGACTACGTGAAAGACAGGGACGTGGTTTCCCAGATTGGACTAAAAGTCGTGTTCCCCAAGACTAGGGTATGCCTTATACGCCTCGGGATATATTTGGCATGTATGAGTTAGATTACAATCTAAGTAGTTAGCCCGCCCGATATTTCCTCGGTAGGTCGGTTTGCTCTGTACTATATAAACCATGCACCTATGACGTGTAGAGGAGAAGATCGGGACTTAGCATATCATACATGTATTGCTTCCTTGTACACCCATAATCGCGAGACACTTTTGTCTCGTCGAGCCATCTCTGTATTCATCCTTGATATATAAAGAAAGTGGTGGTGGGGGTATTATCTCTCTCGAGAAACTGAACGAGGATAAAAACCCACATCTCCTGTTAGTTCTTTGTTACGCATTGTTCGGCGTGTCTCCTATCTCAATCTTCAAGAACCTTAGCGACTTGAGATCGTTATCTCAACCCGTCGGCAAGTGGTCTTGTATTAGCGATAACATGGCGGCCCTATTGCCGAGAGGTTCGAAAACTAGAAGACAAATTGACGGTTTGGAGCTTACTCACGCTTGCTCCATGAGGGACAATGAAGCGGCCAGACGAGCTAAGCGGCGGATGGGATCCTCAAGCTTTGGTCCCGAGTGGTGTTTTTACGTCCGGAGGCTACAGCGCCCGTCTATCAAGCTACCATCCCGCGTCGGGAAAAAAACAAAGAAGCGAGAAGAACCCTATGCAGTATTCTGATGAACCCGGGTGGACTCGGCCTTATTAAGATTATCTTCTTCATGATGAGCTACAGAAGATCGAAAACCTGGCAAGTGCATCCTGCCCTGAAAGCAAGAGTTACAAGGTGGTTAGGGGCGAGCTTTTCGAAGCGAGTTAAAGTACTAAAGCGTTGCATATCTGAGCAGAAAGAGAACGCTCAATGAAATCCACTCGGGAAGTCACGGGCACCATCTGGTGCTTCTAGCACACAGTGAGCAAAACTTATCGGCAAGGGTTTACGGCCAGCGGCATCACGCATCACGGAAGAAATATCTGGCAGATGTGGCGAATGTCGATTTTTCGCCTGGCAAATTCACATCTTGGCTCAAGATTCTGAGCGATTCCAATCTCTTGACGCCCGCCGTCTAGAATCTAGAACATGGTAGAGCCCTCTCAAGCGGCAAAGGCGGGTTCACCCATCTCTTAAATGCGCCATCGACAAGTTTACCAAGTGGATTGAAGTCAAGCCGGTTCTTTG
>JAYEVB010000309.1:0-14557 GCA_036346415.1 Raddia guianensis
CTCGGCGAAACCTCGGAAACCTAAACCCGAGCGTCGGTGGAGGCGTGAACTCTCCCTCGGCGGCCGGAATTCCTCCGGGCGCCTCCGGTATCGGTCGATGTGTCCTTCCTCCCGGACCATCGGGTCCTCCTCGGTCGGTGGTGCCGATGAACTTAGCCATGGCGGTTCGGGCGGAGCAATTTGGAGGGTGGAGTTCGGCTCCTTGATCTTTGAGTGTGGTTGGAGTTAGGGCTTGGAGAGGAAAAGCGTGAGGCGAAGTGGTGGCCCCAAAGGTGCTTTATAGTCCGGATGGCGCTCTGCGGGTTTTGTCACAAGGGCCTAGTTTTACCGGGCTGGTAAAGCGGTCGCTGTTTTTTTTGGTGACGAAGTTACCGTTGGAATCGCAGCCTATTTTTTCGATTACCCTTTGAAATGAGTTTCCTGCTTGGGCGATGTGATTCCTGTTCGGCCTTAGAGTTGCTCGTCGTCAGTCTGTCGGTCCGAACAAGTCTTGTTGGTTGAACCATATCTGATGCGATTAAACATTGCGTCTTTGTAGCAACAAAATTTTTCTCTTAAATGACTTGAAGTCTCAAGAGAAGACCCGCTCTAGTGAGTCCTTCCACTTGAGTCTCGGGGCTAGGTATCGGGGATAAAATCCGGCCCATTGCCATAGCCCTCCTGACGGCCCAATCAAGCGACCTACGAGCCCGGCTCACGGAAGGTTCTATCTAACCCATATGCATCTGCCCGAGCGGCATCTGGTGGCATGGTGCGTAACTTGAGCCGAGGAATGCGATGTTTGAGTCAGGTCTCGAGCAGGAGTTACGCCGCAGCCTCACGTGAACCCGGGCGTGGTTTCCGGATTGGATTGGAGTCGTGATCCCCAAGACTAAGGGTATGCCTTATACGCCTCGGGATATATTTGTACGTTGAGTTAGATTCACGATCTTGTAGTTAGCAGGCCCGATATTCCCTCGGTAGGTCGGTTTGCTCTGCGCTATCTCATGAGCCCTACGGCGTGTTGAGGGCCAATCAAGGCGAGTTTTCGACTTGATCTAACTTTGCCTTTGATATACACCATAATCTGCTTGAGACTCGTTGCGTCTCATCGAGCCATCTCTTGTAATCACTCGATATATAAGAAAATTTGGGCGTGGGGCTATTATCTCTCCAGAGAGGCTGAACGAGGATAAAAACCCTGTCTCTGTTGCGTTTGTTGTTACGTGGTTGTTTGGCGTGTCTCTTATCTCACTTCTAAAGAACCTTAGAGACTTGAGATCGTTATCTCAACCCTCGACACTTTCAGCGAGTGGTGCATACGCCGAAATCGGAGTTCGAGCCCAAAGTTATGCCCGTTTGAAGTTGAAGTCTTTCTTTGGATGGCGAACAGGACTTTTTGTGTCTTAGGCTTCGTGAAATCTTGTCCTTTGATAAATCGAGGCCTCATGAGTCTTGGACTTATTGCGCCCCTTCTTGAAAAAAGGCTTGAAAGGTGGGCTTGTGGATTAAGGCCCTTGGCGATGAAGATGGAACAACGTCGATTAAATCGTTGGAGTAGTCGAGAAGGAAGAGGCGGCCAGTCACATTGATACGTATCCCGATGGTGATGTCCTCGTCAATGACCCATGGCGATTGCGGCCTATTCAGCGGCTTCTAAAGCAAACAAATCCCTTGAGGTGATGTCGGCCGTGCAACCTCTACGCTCTGCCGAGACATAGCGAGGTTGGGCCATTAGGCGCATGATCTAACATTCGAGTAGCCCGGTGCCTGCGTACTAACCTAGTGTCCCACACCCCTTGCCCTTGCATGACCCTCCCTCTTGACCAAGGCCTTGTTCTTTTCAGCGTGTCGTTATCGTTCGCGTATTCTTAGTAGCAAATTTTATTATTTTCTATATCCTATATGTTATGATAATTTATACGATTTTTTTTCATTGGCTTTTAATAGTCTTTCAAAGATCCTAAAAATATTTTTTAATTATTTTTTATAATCTTTAGACCTCGCTTCGAGGGCTCTCAAATTTCCTACTGATATTACATAAGCCTAGCGTTTATTTGAAAAGAACCAGGTAGAATCCCTTTGCCCTCAGCATAGTATGTGTGGCGTATAGTCCATACACACAATGTCAAACCGCCTTGTTGTCAAGGCCTCCAGCCTCCACGAGCATGAGTGCCACAGCGGCTAAGCCCGGCCCTTCCCACGGATCCTATCGGCCGGCGCCCCAGGGCAACCCGGCCCGCCATAAATTGCAACCTTGCCCGACCCACTGCGGACTACTTTGTTGTCGGCTTATGGCCGAAGCGTACTCAGCCAATCGGCCTCGAGGTCTCTAGCCTCCGCTTTATTGCCCCTCGAGGTAGGCAGTGAGGCTGAGAACAATCCGCCGCCATCCCATTTTTCAAATCCTAGGGTTAGAAAATAGATTATAAATTTGAAAGTTAAAAGCTAAGGTTAGCATTTAGCCATTTAGGAATGGATTTACTGCTAGTAACCTAGTGTTGGTGTTTAAAAATTTAGGATTCATGCCCAAGGGAATTTTTGAAATCATTTGTGATGCTGTTAGGAAATTGTATAGTTTTTTGGAATCATATCTATTAAATGGATGAAAAGACATGATGTCATATTGTCATAGGAACATATGAAGAGGACGGGAGATATTGCATCCTTTTTCGAAGACATTGTAACATTCTCATTTTTCAAAAATTAAAAATCATGGCATTGCATTCTCATCCAAATTATTTTATGACTTAAAATATCTTTAATTACAAAAATAATTATGGTACTTTAAATTTTTAAATAAAATTTCTATTTTAACTAGAAAATGGCTAATACATTGTTAATAAATATTTATTGGTTGAAAATTTTGGTAAAAATACAAAGGGTGTTTCCTATTAGATATAATTAGTTGTTTAATTATTTGAGTTAACGAAATATCCCAAAAAATATTTTAAATATTATTTTAGGACCTTTAGACCCCTTTTCTCATGGAATACTCTAGCAAAACCTTTCAAATTCGAGTGGGGCCCACTTGACATACACTCTCCCACCTCCTTCCTGTCTTCCCTCACTTTCCCATCCTCAGCCCTCTTAATTCCCTCCCAAACAGTGGCCGCATGACAACATTTAGGCCACCAAAATCCCAAATCAAAAGCCAATTGATGGTCACCTTTTAGTGCCGAACGTTACCACTGTTAGTGCGCTTGCTAATGGAGCACTAATCGAGCTTTAATTGCAGCAGTTTTCATCTCTAAACACCTATTAAATCCCAAACCGAGCTCCTCTCTCTACCTTTGTCCCGTTCCTAAACTTTTCCCTCAAACAATTTGAAGGCACGACCGCCGGGCAGCGCCGCCGATTGGATATCGAAGCTGCACCTGACCAAAACACCGTCCTAAGGAACCGGCGTCGATTCGTCACTGTTGTGTGGTAATATCTCGATTCCTCTCTCCAATAGCATCCCTGTGGCGTCTAGAATGTTCCTTCTTCATCAATTCGGCCAGAGCCGCCATCGCCAGACTCCGCCATCTCCCCGTGGCCGCCACGCAGTCTCTTTGTCACGCCGCCGCCTCCGACGCTCCCAGCCCAAGCCACCACCTCCTGCCATCCCCATGCCCGCACGAAGGCGCCCAGCGTCCTTCCCCTAGCCCCGTGAACACCGTGCCGCCGTCGCCGTGTGCAGGCCACACCGCCGCCACTGAGCGTCGCCGCCTGCCCGAGTCCACTCCCTCCTTTTGGGCCCAGTTCGGCCCATCAATCCCTAATGCAATTTTCAGATTTTGGTATTTTTCCAAAATCACTCTAGGTTAAAAGATTTGTCAAATATTCTCACTAGCTCAGAAAATTATGAAATTAATTTTTTATGTTCATAAAAATGTGTATTATGTTACTGCTAAGTTTGGTATTGACCCTGTGCATATTAATTCCGGTATGATTTATTTTTAAAAATTATTGTAGCATTTTTAGTAATTACAATATTATTGCAAAAATTATCAAACCAATTTTTGTTAGGTTTATAAAATTGTGTGTGTATGTTATGGTAAAATTTGGTATTACATATGTACAGATTGTTTTATCTATGATTTATTTTTTAATAAGTTACTTTAGGAATTATTGTAATCAATGTTTGTTTGCAAAAATTGCAAAACCAATTTTATAATTACCGTTGAACATATTAGTATTTAGTGTAAAATTTGCATGAGCATGTGCATCCATTTAATTTTGGAGTTCTCGCATTATTGAATTTCTTCCCTGTTAATGTAAATACATTAGGATTGAATGACGAGAGCGATTCTTTTGACACACGAGGAGTGTGCCATTTGTGCTCAACAAGACAAGTGTGTTGAACCTCGCTACCTACTATCTTATAATGCATTTTTAGATTTTTTCTAAAATGTGCATGTATCATTAAAATTAAAATGAGCATATGTAAATAGAGGAGCTAATCACAAGTAATTATTTTGTTCATTTAAAACATTCCTTGCTACCATAGGATATAACATAAAGTATTATATTATAGCTCTACAATGAAATTAGGTTTTGCCTTAACTAGAATTGCTTAGAATTGCAATGTCCCTATTGCACCTATTTAAAATTCTTATCTTAGATGAACTACGTGTTGCTTTGAAAGAGACAAGCTGTGCATAAATTTTAAAATGAGTGTAGATGATAGTGTAGAAACTATCGGGATAAAGGTATTTTGCAAAAACCTAATTGGAGTGCTGGATGCAAGGTAGTGTGCATTGTCTTGTGGCCAATGTTGCATGAGATCGAGAGCCAAGTCACGGGATCACATTTGATTCCCCAAGGGCCAGGTTCCTTGAGATGGTGAGCTAAGTACTACATTCGACCATCGAGAGTGCCTTATGGCGGTATGGACTATATGCTACATGGGCAGGTATCTACTGAAGGCGTAAAGGGGCAGAGATGAGGCGATCCAGAGTCATCGGTTGAGGATAAAGACACTCGGGATCTTGTGCAGAGCTCTAAGAAAGTTCTCGAGATATGATCTAACTCCATGTAATTATGAGATCAACACATGCATGACATGTAATTATATAGAAATTAGAGTGCAGTGTATCACGTGCTACCATGTAACTCTATCTCTCTACACTATATAAAAAGAGAGGATAGCAATTATAGACATATAGCGAATCATCGAGATAGCATCCTGCCGTAATCACCTTAGGTCATCTTTCATCGTCATCATGATCAGCCATAATCCCGAACACGAAATAAGGTGTTACCTCACTCCGGTTGAGGGCACGAACTCAGTATAACCACGTCTTGTGTTACCACCATCTAGCTTAGTTCTCGATTAGCGTCCTCAATTAAAATTCATTGCGGCGGTGACCCCAGTTAGTCACCGGTCAGCGGTTGGTCGCGCCGTGAAGAGGCGTCAAGATCATCTCTCAAGTTAGATGGCTCCGTGGAAGATAACCGTCGTCGCCATGAAATGGAGGAATCTCTTAACGGTACCACGGACTTCGTCGGCGGCATCGGCAATCTACCTCTCTCCCCTGGAAGATCTCTTCGCCAGAAGGTCGCGGCATAATCAATGTGACCCATTGCCCTTTGCTTGAGAATTCAGCAAGCACCTCCGTGGATTGACCGCTTCGCCGTTAAGCGCCGCACCTCTTCGAGAGCGAAAGGACTGGCGGACTTCGACCCGCGCATGGGCGTGGATTCTATTCCGCCCAACGACTCGGTGTCCTCGGTTGGATTTCCCTCCGGACTTGAGAATCCGTTGCGACCTTCGCGCAGGATTCTCGGCGATCGGATAGGAGATAACGGTCGGTGAGCTATCGAGATCCCTCGGATCGGATCAACCATGTTCGTGGGTGTCATCAGCGTGGCCAACCCATTGGGACGGAAGCGAGCAAATCGACCTCTCCGTTTCGACTCGAGTGCGGCGGGGCGCGAGATTCATAACTTCTGAGAGATTTTTCGTGCTAAGCGCGGATGACCACCGCTCTACTTCCCGCTTATCGGCGTGCGTGAAGCAAACCGGTCGCCCGAATCGAGGAGGACCAAGATCGCGTCGTCAACCGGCGTCCGTGACGCGGCGTCGAAACGAGCTTGGCGGTGAGGCTAAGGGATCGGAAGGTCTACGACTCTCGAGCAAAGCGTCATCGCCGAAGACTCTTCTTGAGACTATCGCGCCAACTTCGGAAAGCGGCCGCTCGTCCGGACCCTCGCTCGGCGGCAGCCCACAGTGAAATGGCGCAATCCGGCAAACGAAGGCTATCCCGCTCCGTCTGCCCGGCTTCGTAGCGCTATCTGTGTCGGCAAGGGCTCGTTCCTCTGCGGTGGCGATTCCCGATCGTCGCCCATGATCTTCGTCAAGTTAATGAAGCCAGCGGCGGGGCGTAATGCCAGCGCGAAACTCGTAGCCATCATAGCCGTCATATTGATGATCAAGTCGAAACCTGCTGATCGGCGACCACCGTCGAGGCCGTGAACCCGGCAGAACGTCGTAGCGAGATCCGGCGGGCGGCCACCAGATTGGAGGATTGGACGCCGCTGATCTTCGTCGAGTGGTTTGGCGGATGGTTTCAACCTCAAAGGCATCGACAAGTTCGATGGCGAGAGGACAAGCTGGTTGCAAAATTACGCTTTAGGTGTCGGTAGCGCGAAATAATCGAAACGTCATGGCGAACTATTTGTCGTATCGCTCGACCACGCCGAACCTAGCTAAGCGGGACTCTAGGAGAACTCTGCTCGAGTCTTGGGGCGACCTCAGAGCAGTTCATCCCAATTTTCAAGGGACCTATGAAAGGCGCGGGGAGATGGAAGATTGGACGCTACATAGGCGCAAAACGAGACTCTTCGTGAGTTCATCAAGCGCTTTACCAAGAAGAAGCGAGATCCGGGAGGTTTGGAGCGGGCCGTCGCCGATGCCTTCTTCGCCGGATGCAAATCGAGTACCAAGAAGAAGCGAGATCCGGGGTTTGAGCGAGGCCAGTCGTCGATGCCTTCTTCGCGAATGCAAATCCGAAATTAATCGAGCAAATGACCGGGACCCCACGTAATCTCAAGGCCATATTCACGATGGCGGACCGGGGAAGCGAGAGGAGGCCATCGCGAATCATCGCGGTGGCAACAACGGTGGCCCCAAGAAAGCCTAACGATGGCGGGAAAGCCCAAAGATAAGAAGAAGGGAGCGGGATGAGTGCGCCACTATGGAGTCTGATCGACCTAAGCCCCAGCGACAGCGACTACAAAAAGTGATGGATTGGTGTGTCCCTTCCATCCTCGAGAAGCACTACGCGAAAGCGGTCTCATTTTGCGAAGTTCACGAGAATTCAAACCCGATCGGCTAAGGCGGTCAAGGCAAAAACGACGGAGATTACGGGATCTTGGCGAGATCGGCTACATCTTCGAGGTGTCGGTGTAATAATACAGGGGTGCAAAGAGCCTCTGAGGCCAGGAGCCTGTCGGCGAGGCGAGCAAAGGCCCATGGCATGGCGAGCCCTCGAGGCGGGAGGGCCAGCGTCGGCAGGCGAGCAAGGCCCAGTGCGCGGCGAGCCCCTCGAGGCGGGAGGCCCAGCGTCGGCAGGCGAGCAAGGCCCAGTGCGTGGCGAGCCCTCGAAGGCAGGAGGGCCCACGCGTCGAGCCAGGCGGGCGAGCCGGCGTGGGGAGCCTCGAGGCCGGGAGGCCCAGCGTCGGCCGAGGCCGAGCCGGACCAGCGTGGCGGAGCCCTCGAGGCGGGAGGCCCTCGCGCCAGGCGGGGCGTGGGCGAGCCCACTGAAAGCAAGGCGAGCCCAGCGCGCCGGGAGTGCGTGGCGAAGCCACTCAAGGCAGTGGCCGAGGCCCAGCGCGGGTGCATGGGACCCTCTGAAACCAGGCGAGGCCCAGGCGCGGCGGGCCAGACGAGCGTTGCGAAGAGTCTTGGAGCGAAGGCTCCCTGCTTCTGAAAGGGCAGCGCATTTAATGAGACATCCAGCGGATAGGCGGAGGAAGAAATGATTACCGCTCTGATGACCCTTGGTCTGGCGACATCTTGTGATGTGAAGAATTGGCGGAAGAGAAAGTTGCTTGAGGAGGCCGCGTGTCGGGAGGCGGCGGGGCCCGCGCAGACTCACGGTGTGACTATGCGGTGAGGCCACTTGCGAAAGCGCTGCCTTGGCGTGGCGGCAGACGCGTTTACGTCTCTTATGCCGTATCTTGTCGATGTCTGAAAACCTTTTCTTGCCTACTCCTCGGCTCTCTCTTGACCCAAAGCTTGTATAAAAGGAGGGAGAGAGGAGAAGGAGAAGATAAACGAACACACAGATCCGAAGCATTCGTGCATTGAGACACTCTGTAAACACATTCCCTTTCAACCACAATCGAGAAAAGAGCTAAGGCTCGGGAGTAGGACTATTACCCGAGAAGTCCAGAACTGGGTAAATCTGTAGTCGCTCCTTGTTGTGCAGGCGCTCAATCGAATCGAGCTTGATCGAGTTGGCTAGAGACTAAAAATCGACCGGGGTGTGATCCGCGATGGTTGAGCGGAGAACCGCCGTCGAGGCTCACTCGTATGAGTCAAGCGAAAGCAAACTTACCACTCGGAGATCAGCGCTATCATGCCCATGATGCCTAAATACTTCTTATGGTCGAGGTGCCCATCGCTTCGGCCGTCGGACCACGGATCGGATCGCCTTACTGGAGGTATCCTCAGTCTTTGGATCCGGTCATGCGAGGAAGCAAATTGAAGAGGTTCTAGTCGATGGCGAGGCGGGATTAATGTCCTTTTCGTCAAGACCACTGGACGGATGAATATTCCACGTTATGAACTACGGTAGGGATCATCTCCTTTCCGGGGTAATCCGGGGACGTCCATGATACCACTTGGGCGGATCTTTTTGCCGTCACGTTTGGGACTAAGGACAACTATCGGACCGAAGTGCGAGTGTCGAAGTGGCGATTTGAGACGACATACCATGCCATCTTGGGAAGGCGGGGATTGCCAAATTCATGGTCTGTTCCCAACTACACTATCTCGTCTTAAAGATGTCGAGTCCCAATAGTGTAATCACCCTCACAGAGGCGTTAAGCGATCCACCTTTCTGCGGCAATGTGTGAGATAAGCGCGAACCTTGGTTTCATTGCGAGATGGAGAAGATCCGTGGAGGTTGCATCGCCGGGAGGAAGGGATATCCGCAAAAGCGAGCTAAAACATCCATCAGCGGTAGAAGAGACCAAGAAGATTACGTTGGACCCGTCGATTCGGCCAAGGCGGCGTGATTGGGGCGGGCTCGACAACAAATAGGAAGCGTGCTAGTCACTTTCCTCAAGACCAACCAAAGGCGTGTTTGCTTGAAGCCATCGGACATGCACGGTGTTAGGGGAGTTGATCGAGCACTCTCCACGTCAGCGAAAAGCAAAGCCGGTCAAAGCACTAACGAATTTGCCGGATCGGAAGGGCGCCATATGAGCGAGATCACCAAATTGTTGGCGCTTCGGTTCATCAAAGTTGTATCATCGGTGGCTTGCCAATCCGATCTGATTACGAGAAAAAACAAGACATGGCGGATGTGTATGCGACTACTGGACCTCGACAAAGCGTGTCCCAAGGATCCTTTTAGGCTCCCGCGTCGACCAAGTGGTGGATTCCACGCGGGTGCGAGCTCTTGAGTTTTACGGGCGCTTACTCGAGGCTATCACCGAGATTAGTCTAAGGAGGATTGCATCAAGGCGTCGTTTATCACACCATTTGGTGCTACGCTATATCACAATGCCATTCGGATTGAAAAATTGGCGCAACTTATCGGCGCCCTCTGGTGGTGCTTTCACACTCGGCTCGGGCAGCGTGGAGGCATCGTCGGCAGCGTCGTCATAAAATGAAATCGGATGGGATCTCATAACGGAATCGGCCAGAGACATTGAAAGTCTAAGGCGTGTCGGATGAAGCTAAATCGAGAAGTGCGTTTTGGGTTCGTACGGTAAACTACCGGTTCATCATCTCCAATAGGGGATCGAAGCCAATCGAGGAAAGGTCAGCGCCATCATCAAGATGAAGCCCCGACTAATCGGAAGGATGTGCGAAGCTTCCTTTGGATGTGTCGTGGCACTCGGTAGGTCGTTTCCCGACTCGGGGTGCAAGGCATGACTTTCTTCAAGCTCTTCGCCAGACAAGACAATTTTCGATTGGACGGCGGAAGCAGGGAAGCCTTTGAAGATCTAAAGAGGTTCCTCGCCTCGGTGTTAGTCCTCCGTGCCCGAGGCCCTCTTACTCTACATCGGTATAGCGACTCACGTTATCAACGGCGCTTTGGTGGTTGGCGAGATGAGGAGGCTCCTCCGGAAAGGTACATCGTCCGGTCTACCGTAAAGGCGAAGTATTGGTAATCTAAAACAAAGTACCCACAAGTTCAAAAGCTTCTATATGTTGTGTTATTCACATCGGAAGCTCAAGCATTTTTCAAGAGCATGAAATTTGGTGGTTACTTCTTTCTCGGTTGGAGACATACTTCATAATCGGAAAAGCCCTTTGGAAGGATTGCTAAGTGGGCGATTGAGCTTGGAGCCTTTGAGATAAAGTTCAAGCCTCGATTAGCCATCAAATCTCAAGCATTGGCGATTTAAATGCGGAGTGAATGAGGCCCAAACCCAGCGACAAAGAGAATCTCGAGTCTTGGGCGATGTACTTTGATGGTTCCCTCATGCTTTCAATGGCCTAGAATTTGGGATTTTGCTTATATCCATGCTGGAAAGAAGCTCGCCATGTCCTCGGATATTATTTCCATCGAACAACGCTTGTGAGTCGAGGCACTCATCCACAGACTCTGGCGTCGCCATATCACTTGGAATCGGTGGTTAATGATCTGAGGATTCCCAACTCGTGGTCAACAAATTCAAAAGGTGGTCTTGTATTGGCAGCATGGCTGACTTCTTTGTCGAGGAGAATGCGGAAGTTGGTCAACAAATTCAAAAGGTGGTCTTGTATTGGCGGCGACATGGCGGCTTACTATCGGAGATCGAAGTTAGAAGACAAGTTTGCGAATTTGGAGCTTACATCGTGCTCATGCGACAACGTAGCGATGAGCGAGTTAAGCGCGGATGGGATCCGCTCGGCGCAACTCTCGTTGGTGTTTTTGTCCAAGAACTCTGGCGATCCATCAAGCTACCATCTGCACGGAGAAGATCAAGAGAAGCAACGAGAACCCGATCAGAGGTATTGACAATTAACCGGGTGGACTCGGCCTTACTTTGATTATCTTCTTAGTGATGACATCGAGGATCGAAGCCTCGCCGAGTGCATTCTGCGTCGAACCAAAAGCTACAAGGTAGTCGGGGCGAGCTTTTGAAAAAGATTCAGGTGCTAAGGCGTTGCATATCCGAACAAGAAGCAATCTACTCAATGAAATCCACTCGGGAATCGGGCATCAGCGGCTGACTAACAACACAGTGGCAAAGCCCGTAGGCAAGATTCTTCGGCCAGCGAGGTCACAGTGCGGAAGACATAATGCTGTGAATGTAGGCGTGTCGATTCTTTGCGACAAATTCACATGCCGGCCAGGATCTACAAGCGATTCGATCTCTTGGCCTTCGATGGAATCTTGACATGGTGGGCCCTCAAGCGGCGCAAGTGGATTCACCCATCTCTTCGTCGTCATCGACAAGTTTACTAATTGGATTGAAGCCAAACCGGTTGATGTCATCACGGCGCCAAAGCGAGTTCTTGGGACATCGTGGTGTGTTTTAGCGTACCAATCGCATCATCACCGACAACGGTGTTGAGTTCAAAAGCGTGAATTTCAAGATTGGGGCGGCTGGGCATCAAGATCTGTTATGCCTCGGTGGCCCGCCCAAGAACAGGGCGGGTTGAGTCATGCAGTTGGTGCTACAAGGGCTCAAAGCCCGAATCTTGATCGCTGAAGCCGTCACTTGCTTTGGGTCAAGGTTGCCTTCGGTTGCTCTGGGGGCTCGAGCGACCCCAAGTCGAAATGTAAGGCGGAACACTCTTTTCCTAGTCTATGGCTCGAGGCGGTCCTTCCGAGTGAATTGAAGTTCGGTCCCTCGGATTCGCGGTTTCGACAATAACGGTCGGATGAAACAAACATGATGACCTCGATCGGCTCGAGGAAGCGAGGAAGCGACAATGATCCGATCGGCAAAGTACCAGCAGGGCTGCGTCGCTATCATCGGTAGAATGTGCGAAGTCGTCGTTCTCAAGGGAGATCGATCCTCGAAGGAATCGAAGCTGAGCATAAACTCTCCGCTCTGGAAGGCCCTATGTGATCATTGTGGTGACCCAGGGCTTCTGGCTAGCGTGAAAGCGGATCCAAGTACCAAATACTTAGAACATCGGCGACTCGTCGTTTTACTCTTAAAATTTTGTATTCAAGCGCATGTAATTAGTTCACTTCTTTTGACTTGCTACTTGGCGTAACGACCAGCGATGAAATCGAGGCTACTAAATAGTGTCTGAGTCAACCGCCCCTATCTTATTAATAAAAGTTGTTTTCTCTTTACATGTGTTGGTTGAATTCGAGTGTTATGAAAATTCTTGAGTAATGACGCTTGTATATCCCAGTGATAGCGTTTAGCTACTCCGTGGTTGCATAGGAGAAAGCCAAGTGCTAATTCACGGCACTCGAAATTTGGACCGGATCGGCGGATCGTTCATGAAAAGGATAAAAGCGTACTATTCGGATAAACGGATCACGTATTGAGGATCAATCAAGTGTTTCCATTACGGATACATCTATAAGTCAAGTGTTGACTATTTGGGCGGCAATCGACGGACTTCTTCGATGTCGCGAGCCTTCTCCTCCGTGCAAGCAAATCCTTCTTTCACGGCCGCTTGATCTAGGCGAGGAAGTTTGACTTCATAGCAGCAAGGCCTTGGCTGGTGCATATTCTTATTGCCTCCGCGTGAAGACCTTGATCCGCTCGGAAGTGCATCGAGGCAGGTCACGGAGGTTAGAATCGATCGCGCTCTTCTTCTAGGTAAAGGCATTGGGCGTTGGAACTATTCCCACGAGCTTGGCGGCAAAGCTGTGGGAGGTTTTCACTTCATCGTCAAGAACACGGAATTGCGCCTTGGTCTTCTGGTAGTCTCTGCATAACCAATCGGTGTGGCGTATCGATCGATTCGGTGGGGTTGAGCGGGGAGAGCGATGGGGAAAGTTACCTTCAACTCTTTAGCCGATTTGGCGTAGTGTTAGCTTCGGAAGACTTCATCCTCAAGACAAGTTTCAAGATTATCATCCAAGGAGCATTATTTTGGTGAAGGTTTAGGACTATTCGAGATCTATACCTCGGATGGTGTTGGACTCTTCTCGTGGCGGAGCGGAGTTGTGACTTCTTGTTGGAGCTCTGCGATCCGGACGCTGATATTGCGACTTAACGGCGTATAAGCGTTGTCATATTAATCATGGTCTTCAACTCACCCATTGTTTTCTCCATGCATATGCATACGCCTTGACCTCTCTTTCATCTGTTGCATGAAGATGGGGCAGAATTGGCGGGACTCTCTTATCTGAGCGAGATTCAAGGCATGGAAAGGTTTTACCTTATATATCCGGCTTGAGCACTGCCATATTGTCTAGCACTTCCCGTTCTTGACCTCACTGCCGTCAGTCGACCTCGTAGCCCTCCATCTCCTTTCTCCATTTGATCGAAGGGGTGGGCGTGAGCTTCGGTGGAGTGGCGAGAATTTCTCGATTACAGTTCGAGCCTCTGGAGCGGGGCTGGAATTTTCCCTTCTTTGGCGGGGCTGGCGAGTGGCGGACGATTCTGGAGTCTTGGCGGTAGCGACATCTTGGCGAGTCCTTAGTAGATTGGGCTTAGCTTGGTGATCGGACCTTGGGCGCGTGGTGCCTTGTTGCCACGTGAGCTTGGCGTCTCGTCATCATCTTTGTCGGGTTTTACGAAAGCGTTTGAAGATTATTCAAGATACAACCTCCTTGCAAATCATGAAGGGAAAGAAGCGTGAGGAATACCTCAGTGAAGACACAAAAGACTTAAACCAAATCGGACGTCCGAATCACTTGGGCCCAGTGGAGGCTTCTCTGCCCACCGCGGCCCGGAGGGAGAGCGAATTTGGGAAGCGGAGGACCTTGTGGTGCCGCTTTGGTGAGCGACCTCATTGGCGGGCGTGGCGGGAGGACGTTGTCCTCGTCGTCATCCTCATCCGAGTCCCTGAGCGACCCTTGCCTTTCTTGGTTGGAGGGACACTAGTGAGTCCTCGGCGGGGCGCTTGCGGTGCCTCCTGTGGTGTGGAGCTTACGGGACGGATGAGTGGAAGAAAGCTTCCGTCCTGCGTGCATGTCGAGATTATATTAGTTCGGTATCATCCTAAGAAACGCGGTTGAGTTAGAAGGATCCTCTCATTCGCTGGTGGTAAATCGTCGGTAGTGCGTGGTAGGCGGTCTGCGTGAACTATTTCGAGCACGGAGCAAGAGCTTGGCCCTCGGTGATGATTTCCTTACGTGAAAGATTTTCTCCAGTTCGAGTGGTGTCTTGCGCCTCAGAGTTACTCGAAGGCGAGATGCACCCTCTCCTTTATGAAATTTGGATAAAGTATTTGGGTGTAGTTCAGACCACCCGATCTTGTCAACCCGGATTTAGCTCTGTGGAGAAGAACAAA
>JAYEVB010000037.1:0-28590 GCA_036346415.1 Raddia guianensis
CGCTCACTTCAATGAGCGTTACATCTAAAGCTTTTGGCGACGGTTGCTTAGCCTCAAAAAGTATGTTAGAAAACATTACATTGAAAATTTGTAGCGAAAAAAAAGTACTTAAAACTAATAGCCCCTTTGAGCAAAAGCGAGCCTTTCGAGCTTGCGGTTAGGCGGCAGCAGACGGAAGGAAACTCTAACTGGTGTGTATGCTCGATGCAGGCAATGCGCCAGCAGCGGCACCGGCGTCTAAACCGCTTCTGAAGTTAAGCTCTCGCCACGTAATGCTTGAAATCGGTTTGCGAGAGGCCATAAGAGCTGAAGCGACCCGGATGCCTAAAAAAGCGCTCACTTTCAGCGAGCGTTACATCTAAAGCTTCTTGGCGGTCGGATGCCCTAATTCCTCTTTTTCGCAAAAAGTTTAAGAGATTGCGTAGAGGATTAACGAGACTTGCGACAGAAAAGCAAAAGTTTGCATTGATATTGACAGGTTTTTATACAAGACAAAACGAACGAGGGAGTTCAGCTACTCCTCGTCATCATCATCATCTGCCGGCGCAGCACCGCCCATCATGGACCTTGACGTGGCAGCCTCGACCAAGGCTGACCGTCTCGGTCAATTGGCGAAGGATCCCTAGTAGCGGCGTCAAGGTCGATCTTGAGGATTCAGGCAAAGCGGTTACCCAAAACGAACCTTATTTATCTCAAAAGCGCCGTGGCGACCATCTTCGATCGCCCGCGCTGCGTTTACCGTCGGCGAGTCTTCGAGGCTCGGCGGCGCGCCCCTCGCCAGTATCTTGCTTGTTATCTCCTCAATGAGAGACATCTGCGTGGCCTTGATCGTCTGAGGATGTCATGGAAGTCGTGGTAAGCGGTCGCGCAGCATGTGGCGAGACCAGAAGCGCTTCGAGTCTTGTGAAAATCTGGCGTCTTTGGTGGCCGAAGCGGCAGCGGCTTGCGCCGCCGCAGCCTCGCGCATCGCCGTCTCCCTCGCGGCGACCTCTTGTTCGTGAGTTCGCCGCAACTCGTCGGTGGTTCGCTCTGCCGAAGCCAGAGCGCTCTCCCGCGCCGCCGGGTGTGGGAGAGGGCACGGAGCGCTTCAAAGGAGCGCCCGACGTCGGCGGCGATGGTAGAGACAGCGTTAGCATCGGCCGTGGCGTGGCGGTGGATCCCTCGACCTCGGCGCCAGCGCTCTCGACCAGGCGCCGTCTGCGTCGAGGCTGCGGCGGCTGAAATTTGGCCGGATCGTCTGGTGAACTGAAGCCCAGCGTCGGCTCTGTTCCTGCGAAGAAAAACCAGAAAAGGGTTCAGGTATGCGAAAAATATCCAGCATGCTAACCCTAACGCGAAATGTGCATGAATGCGAGACTACAGCGATGCCCCAAAGCCAAGGTAGAGGGGCAGCGTTAAACCACTGGCCGTGGGGCGGCGCCGCCTTCTCCTCCGTCGTAGGAGGCGGAGGCGGTGCAGCCCGCCGCCCGGCCTGATCGAAGTGGCGCCGTGAGGCTTGCCGATCTTGACGGAAGCTGGCGCAAAGGCGCCAGCGCAAGCAAGCGGTGGCGTCAGCGTCAGCCGCGAGGAGGTGCCAGCCTGGAAAAACCAGACATGGCCTTGGTGATGGAAAAGTCGCGGCGCTCTCGCCCGGCGGGGCAGCGATATCTCAAGCAGAATCCCACATGGAAGGGCGAAGGACAAAGCCTTTTGGGCTCCCTCTCCCTCTTCGTCGTCGTCGTCTAGAAAGTGGATGGTGGCGCTTCCCAAGCCTTGATGGTCAGTCGCCACAATTTGGGCGATGGCGGCCGCAGAAACTCAGCGGTCGTTGGCGGAGGTCGCGGATCTGCAAGGTCCCAGGCCACAGACCACGGACGAGAAACCTCCATGGGGGCGGCCTTAAATCTGAGTTCGCTCTCGAGATCGATCATGAGGAGGCGGATGCCCAGCAAGCAAGGAAGATCACCGGTGGCCGATCGGGAGTCCCTTGACCGGTCTGGCTTATCGTCAAACCACGTTCCTACTATTTGGGTACACAAAGAAAAAGCGACAAGTTGGCAAACAACCAAAAGGCGAAAGGGCGTACCACAAAGTCACAAGATACAAAGAAAATGCGAAAGAATGCAAGAGTGCTCACCTCCAGAACAGCAGCAGGTCCATCATCGTCGCCATAGTACAACCAGGCGGGGCCGGCGTCCTCATCTGAAGCCAGGCGGGCGGCGCCGCAAAAAAATCCGCCGCCCGCGTGGTTACAGTGAGCCGTTCTTGGCGGAGCTCAGCCATCTTGGCGCCCGGCCTCGCCTCCATCTCTGCTGAGTCGTCGGGTTGAGACCCTCAAGTGGCAAGGGATTCAGCAGGACCCTCGGGGAAGGCAAGATCGTCACAGCCGCTGGAGTCCTCCGTCTGACCACTATCGGTGCAGTCCTTCGATTGGACTTGACGCGGCGAGGATAATGGCGGCGGCTTGGCGGGCGTGGTAGCAACTTCAATTGCCCTTGAGGCGCGAGCTTCGCGTCGGCGTGAAGAGCCGGCGCGAGGCGGGAGGCTTGGCATAAATCCACGAACATCTCGCGAGAGATGGCGAAGATAATAACGCTATGGCGGAATTGGGGAAGGTCGCGCCTTTGGATTGCGTAGAAAGCGAAGCACTCCCAAGAAGAACTTCGAGAATCTGGCGGGGCCGAGCCCCTTGACATCGCCAGTGAAGAGATGATCTCTCCGTCGCGGGGGTTTAAGCGCCATAGTGCTTGGCGCGGATCAGCGGAGGAGGCGGCACGAACACTTGAGCAGCGCCACCGTATCCTCGTCTGCGGTGAGCGAGCAAGTGAACAGAACGATGGCGCGGCGAGCGGCGTCCCGGCTGACCCTTGCTGCGCTTAGGAGCCATGGGAAGATTGGTGGTGGTGGCGAAAAACTTACTGCGTTAGCGAAAAAATGTCGTGATGGCGAAGAAGGTGACTAGCAGTTTGAGGACTTAGCGCGAAAAGGAACCCATCGCAGCGCAAAGAAGAGAAGCTTTTACAGGCAAAGAAGATTGAGGCGAGTGCGACGGTTTGGATTCCGTCCCCACTCACGCGTGTGGCGCCATTATGCCCCGCGCGTTTCGGTTTCCCCCGAAAAGCGGCGTGTTTCCCCAAGGAAGATCGTGCGCAGGTGGAGGATCGGCGTCTGCCGCTTGCGGTGGGCCCCACGATTAAATCTCCCATCGCGAGAAAAAGCGAGTTGTTGGCGCGACGGTTCGCGTATCATGGTGGACCCGGGGGCTACTGTCGGTATAATAAATACCGGTGTATGAAAAGTCCTGTCGGTATAATAAATACCAGGGTATAAAGAGTCCGAGAAGGCAGGCGAGGCCCCTACGTCGGTAGGCGAACAGGCCCTAAGCGTGTGGCGAGCCCCCAGCGAGGCGAGGCCCCTACGTTAAGCGGGCGAACCGGGCCCGGCGTGTGGGCGAGCCCCTAGGAAGCAAGCGAGGCTCCACGTGTCGGCGGGCGTGTGGGCGAGCCACTCGGTAGCCAGGCGAGGCCCCACGGGCGAGGCGGGCGTGTGGGCGAGCCCCACTGGCGCCGTGGGGCCTCCCAGCATCAGCGGGGCCAGCGTGGCGAGGAGCATCCGGAAGGAGTCTTGGTGAAGGCTCCCCTGCTGCGAAGGGCAGGCGCATTCAATGCGGCGTTCTGTGAGGATAGGCGGGGAGGAGATGATTACCGCTTCTGATGACCTCTGCGGCTCTGTTCATTTATCCTTTGTGGCCTGAAGGAATTGACCGGCATAGAGAGAGTTCGCCATCATCAAGTTGGCCGCCCGCGTCGGTAGCGGCATGGTAGAACCCACCCGTCTTGTCACCGGCGTGTTCACACGGGTCAGAGGCCACTTGCGAAGCATGTGTGGCGGCCTTGGTAGCAGGCGGCGTTTCGTCTCTCTGTCTAGTCTCTCATATCTTGTCAAGTGTACTAAAGTCTTTATCTTGCCTACCCCTCGGCTCTCTCCATGATTCGAGGCTTGTATAAAGGGAGGAGAGAGATCGAGGAGGGGTTCAAGCTTACTGACGTGCAGTAACCACTTTCCATTCAACCACAACAAGAAAAGAGCTAAGGCTCGGCGGAGTAGGACTATTACCAGAGAAGTCGAACTGGTAATCCCGTGTGTTGCTCTTTGTTGCATGCTCAAATCGAACCGAGCTCGGTGATCGGCTAGCTACACAAAAATCGACTAGGGGTGTGATCCATGATGGTTGGCGGTGAGCACGCCAAATCACAAAACTTGTATAGATGATAGGAAAGAGTAGACAAGAATGAATATCAAAGGACAAGTAGAAAAGAATGAAAGCAAGAATTCCTAACAGGGTAGAGAAGTACTAGACTTCGAGAATAGATGATAGGAAAGAGTAGCAAAGAAGTTTTCAAAACTTTTTATTTAAAATAAATCCTTAAGGTTTAAAGGCCAACTAGCTACGGTATCCTAAGGTCAACACCCGCTCTGATACCACTTTGTCACGACCCCCTGCGTCACCACAGGGAATCCGGCATCATGATCTGATACTAGGCCCAGACTAGTACCTCATGATGGACAATTAAATGGCTATCATCGCTGGCATTCCATTATTAGTCAAAATAACGAAGTATTACAAGGTAACATCATATGCTATTGCAAATAAGACAGATATTACCAAATATTAAGAACAAATAAATAGAACATCGAGGCGACTTGACCTTTGACGATATCCGAAACAAATTGACCGGACACCACCATGACTAGTCACTGCTTTTGAGTTCGGACCCTCACAGTCTGATAAGACTTGCAACTTTGAATAATAAAATTATCCGCGATAGATATAATGAGTCTGTGGCTACCAACAAGCAATCCTTAATAAGCGTATGCAATGGCAAAGATTGGGGAAATTGGCTATTTTACACCAAGACCTATCTACTAATCAAGTTTTAGCAAAAGTGATGTTTTGTTGAATGCATGAATTGATCCGATCATCTCGAACAACAAGGTAAGGTGCATCATCATACTATACCAAATATCAAAGGAAGGTGCATCATCACACCAGGCCAATCCCAGCCTACTCTAGTCAGGTTCAATTATTAAAAAGGGTGAATCTACATGTGCAAACCTTTCCAGACTCGTCCATAACCGCGGACACGGCTATCATGATAGTTTTAACTCTGCGGAGTGTGTACAAATTTTTCCACAAGCCCCGTCTCATCCACTAGGAGAAACGGTACAAGACTTTTCCAGCCTACTCGCCCACCACTTCACGACCCTCTCTTAAGGTTTCCCAGGCCCTTGATACCCGATACCTGATGAGGCGCCTTGACGATCTAGGCACCACCCGGGGGCGTTCCCCATTTAAGCCATTCGGTCTCAGAGACGAACCCGCCCCTCGGGTAAGGTCCGGTTCCTTACCCTAGGGCGAAAGTATCGAACCGTAACCGGACAAGTCGCGGGCCAGCGGTTAGTGGGTTTAAGTGGTGTACTAAGCCGGGGCGAAGGCACAAGTGGCTGTACGGTAAGGTTTGGTCTAGCAATACACAAGCTTGAGTCCTTATTAGAGGAGACCCTCGAATCTCCACCACAATCCCGGAAACATCTCTGCCGGGTCTCCCCTAAATCAACTACAAGTTTTAGTTGTTTAGGGTTTAATCAAAAACACCATCACAAGGCATACGCCTCACAAGGCACATTTTATAGTGAATCCCAATGCAATCCTACACATCTATTCAAAGAATAGGCTATGGAACAGTAAAGGGTTTATCAAATGAAGTCTTATCATGCTAGTAGATGACTAACATGAATAAGGAACACTATTCTAATATGCATGCAAAGGTTAATTACGAAAAGTAAATACGATTAAGCTCCCTTCGTCCAAAGACTGTTGCCCTAAATTATAGTCAAGAGAGCACATATTTTTGAATGGGACGAAGATAGTAAAACATAGGACGAGAATATGCAAACAACTAGTGCTTGCCTGGTAGCGATCGGCCTCGCAATGAATCATCGACGTTAATGATCAACCTTGCTCACGGCGACGTCTTGGTCCGAATTCCCCGCCTCCATGTCTTCCCGGGAGGTTGTCGGCATCCATGTCTCCAACGTCACCGACGGCGACGCCCTTGTGCATCTCGGGGTCTCGATAATTTTCTGGGAACCGATCGACACTCACGACAACGGCAAAAATGTCGGAACGGCCTACGCGCAAACCGAGACAACAACAAATAAACAGCAACACAGAACAATCGTAAAATCATGGAATAATCTGGTAGATAGTATATAATATTTCGAGGCTAGGAAAATTGGTTTGGAGTGAATCGGACCTGTGGTTTGGAAGGAACAAAATGTTGAAGTAATCTTGTTAGGGATGGGGTTTCACCGTAGCATCAAGAGAAATCCTCAATTCCCGATCTCTCTTCCTCAGCCAAAACACTCGAGAGAGAAAAGATAGAGAGAGAGAAGAAGAAGCGGAGCCATGGGAAGATGGAGTGAGACGGTCTGGTGGCGCTCCCATGGGGCGGCGCGGCGCTAAGCCAGGTTGCTGGCTGGCCGAGGCGGCGACAGCAACAGTGGGGAACAAACCCGAAGTGGCGGCTCGGGTATGGGCGGCCTGACAAGGGGTGGTGGCAGCTCCGTGAGCTCGGCTGGATCTGGCGGCATTCGGCGTGCAGTGGTGGCGGCATCCTAAATGGCCTCCGGTCGGTGGGGTGGCGTGGCAAAGCGTGGCGTCCGACTGGGAAGCGGAAGCGGCGCCTGCAGTGGCGGCGGCTCCGGCGGTGGCGGCAAAGCGGCAGCGTCGACTGGCGGTGCTTCGGCTTTGAGGGTGTACAGTGGGGGGAGGCGGGGGAAGCGGAGGCGGGCTCTATGGGGCGGCGGCGTCTCCGTGAAGCCTTGACGGCAGTGATAGCTCCATGGGCATCTGGACAGCGATGGTGACGGCAAGGCATGGCTTAGGAAGCTGCTGTTAGGGCGGCGGGCGGCGGCTCGGTTCCACAGGCGGCGGCGGCCATGGGTGAACACGGTGAAGAAGCGGCGTGGAGGTGATGGCATTTGTCTTTGGGATTATGTTTAAGTTAAACTCATTTAGGATTTTATAGTGTGGGAGATGGGCTTTGGGCTAGAGTCTATTTGGGCTTGATTGAATTGAGCGGATGTAGACTTATGCAGTGGCTGGTCGGTTAGGAAGATGGAGACGGCCCGGCTTGAGAAGGGTTGAGAGCAAGGGTCGACCGAAGGGTTGTAAGGATTGTCATTTCGGCGAGAGCAATGGAGGTTCGATCGGTGTGAGGGTTATGATCGAGATAGCAGTCACCCGACCGAGGCTAAAGGAAGATGGGTTAAAGGGTGCGAGGGATGGACTCAAGAAAGCGGAAGTTCAGCGGGTTAGGGTTTGAATTGAAAAGAGAGGAGAAACATGGACTTGACCGGAGTTTAGGGTTTGAGGCGAGGAGAGATGGGCACCAACTCGACCGGGGCTTTAGGGTTTTGATTGAAAGAGTTGAGCTAGGGTTTTGATCGAGAGAAACGATCGGGTTCGATCGAGAGAGGACAAAGGTTGGCTCGACCGGTGATCGGGTTTCGATCAAAGGGCGAGATGGAGAAAAGAAAATAGGAAAGAGCTTCCTATATGTAAGTTTGAAATTTTGTAAATTATAAATTATAATGAAAACAATTAATAAAATAAATTCTTATATGTAAATAATTGTTTGAAAATTTGGGGTTTTCATATAGAAAAACAATATAAATTATTTTAATGTGGTTTTTATTTTAAAGAAAACTTGGGACATTCTAATATTTATTAGGATGTCACAAAACCTCCATATGAGAATCTCGTCCCGAGATTGGGAGAAGAAGTAAGGCAGCATTCCTCCCCCTTGCAGAACCTCGCTCATCCAATGCGGTTCGGAGAAGTGTCTTGAAAGAATCTTGAAAATCCTAGGCCCATGGGTTACAACCCATCACGCGTTAGCTGCGCACTCTGATGCTTCCATTTACTTGGTTCCAATACCAACGATACTCTCTTTCTCCATCCAACCACACTATCTTCTTGGGCTTTCTTG
Organism: Raddia guianensis; assembly: GCA_036346415.1. NCBI lineage: Eukaryota > Viridiplantae > Streptophyta > Magnoliopsida > Poales > Poaceae > Raddia > Raddia guianensis. The sequence continues at coordinate 8,034 of JAYEVB010000037.1, forward strand.
TAGAGTTTGTTGGTTGCTCCAATCCAGTATCCTTTTTGGTATGGTCCCAACTTTGGTATGATCTTTAATTTGCTTGTCATCCATGTGCTCACAATTCTTTACTCCATGTTTTTTTTTCCTCCTTCGTTTGAACCTTTTTGAGTGGCCATCTCGGTCTCCGATGTTTGTTTGTCTTGATGGTATTCTCGATCAAATCTTTAGGTAAGAATAGATAAGAGGAAGCGGTTGACCAAAAAGATGCGATAGAGAAAGATAGCGAACAAAAAGAATTCTAGTTCCACAATTGATTTGTACTATCACACGTTACTTCCTTCTTGCATGCGGATTTTCTTTGATCCAAACTTCTAGCAGAAATAGGTAGGCAATAATTTTGAACAAGGGAAGAATGTAGAGACAAGATAGAGAGAATAGAAAGAAATTTTTGACCCACCAATAACTACTATTCTTGCTTGTTGCTTCCCTTTGTCTATTGCTTTCTTCTCGATATTACTTTCTTCTTCATGCTCCGGACTTATTGAAAACGATGAGAGGCTAAGCGACATCCCACTTAATTTTAAATTTAAAATAGCTTTAAGAAATTGATTTTAGCACTCAATACAAAGATCCAACACTCTCTTAATCATCTTGCACACACGAGGGTGGTACAAAGATTTATCAATTTAAAACCAAATCAAACATTGTTTATCATACGAGCAACAAGTTAGTGATTATATTAGTGCCGTATTATCAGCTATCTTATTCTCCGTACATATGGAGTACTAAAGTTTATTTAGTGAAGCGCTAGACTATTTTAAAACAAAGAGATATTTTTGTACGAAAACACAGGGGTGTGTAAATGCGGTTTCTCTTTTTCTTTATATACAAATTGATTTTTTTATTTTTTTTATTTTTTTGCACCTTTTGCAATACCCTTTTTTTTTACCTTTTTTTTTCCTAAACCAAAGCACTTTTCCTTTTGTAAATAAAATCTTATGTATTTTAAATTGTTTTTTTTATAAACACCCTTTTTTTGGACATTTTGTTTTGTATAAATCAAATCTCACTCTCTTTTTATAAACACCTTTTTGCAAGAACAGTTATTTTTGAACTCTTTTCCTTCTCTTCTTTATAAAGAAATGCTCCTTTTGTAAATATTTTATTTTTAACACATTTCTTTAACCATTTTCATTTTTTAATAGCTCATTTTTATTTTTTATTTTTTTGGTAAATCGAATCTTTTGCATTTTTTTTAAAACAACTTTTGGAAGAACATTTTATTTTTGAATCATTTCTTTTAAATGCTTTTTTTTTGAAATATAACCTTTCATATTTTTTTTAAAATTAGGAAAACACCTTTTTGCAATAGCAAATTATTTTTGAGCCATTTCCATTTTGCTTTTATATATATAAAGAAAATGCACCCTTTTTTCATAAATCGAATTCCTTGTAATTTTTTTTTTGGTAAATTAAATCTTTTGTCATATTTTTTTAAAACAACTTTTGGGAGAACTTATATATATAACTATTTTTATTTAAAAAAAAAACTTTCCTTTCAAAGAAGTTTGATGAAACTTTTCAAAAAGAAAATCCTAAACAGTGAAAGTAAAGCGTTGGAAACTTCAAAACAATTATTGTTTAGAACAAATATTTTGGAGAAATGTTTTTTTTATGTGTATATAATTACATAAAGAATTTGCATAAACCTTTGTAAATGATTTCTCTTTTCGAACTAAAACAATAAGTTTCAACTTAATAAATTCAATTGATAAAAATTTTAAAATAATAACACACCATTCAAAACCTCATACAAAACAACCCCTTTTTGTGTGGTTAAATCAAAAGCAAATCATTTTCCATTTTCTTTCAATAACAAACATGATAAACATTATTTCTTCTTTTCAGATTTTTTTTTTCACAAAACCAAGGTATATTTGGAAACCAACAATGTTTAAAGTAAATATTTTGTTAGAGAAAAGAGGACGTTATTTTAAAAGGTAAGTTGAATAAAACATTTAAATCTATCCTTTTTAACCAAAATAAGAAGTATAAACTCAGTACAAATCTTTTCCTTTTTAGTTAGTTTTTTTTTCCAAAAACCTTTTTCATCTTATCTTCATCTTCACTCATTAACTTGATCTTCATACACCGTCTTCCTTCGTCAGTCTTGGAGTAGCGGATTTTCACGGTTCCTTCTTCCGGTCTTCTTGTTGTGGCGATTGTCACACCATTCCTTCGATTTTCTCTTCAATCTTCTCGTTGTTGCAAAAAGTAAAACAAGCAACACACCAAACAATTTCGTACCAAGTAAATAGCTATTTAGATTACTCTAGTTAACTATTGAATATCCGTATCTCAATGTGAAAACCAAAAGTTGATACGGTATACTCCACCCAAAAATAATATTTTCTTATACGATTCCTAACACTTATTCTTCCGAAAGCGTTGATTCTTCATCTTCATCACGTAGTCTTCTCATTTCCTCCATTCTTTAGCGATGATCTCTTCTTCTTGACATGCTTGTTCCATTCTTGACATTGATAGCAATATAACTCCATCTTCTTGAACAAAGTTGGTATCTTGGCTAAGTTTGAAATTTTGGGGACGGTAGAATAGAATTTGCCAAGTAGAAGAATAGACAAAAATAGGATGAAATTAGGAGAATGAGTAGATAAGAATGAAATCAAGGCAGCTAAGTTGGAAAGGACTAGAATTCTCTCTATTTCTTCTCTTCTTCGGTGATTGTCTCTTCTTCTTCGTTCTTTGAGGTTAGTAGCAAAACAACTCCATCTTCTCGAATGGGTAAAGGCTAAACATAGGAGTATGGGAGTAGATAGAATAGATCTTTGTGAAGGTAGGAGAGTAGGCGAGTAGACAAGAATGAAAATCAAAGGACAAGTAGAAAAGATTGAAAGCAAGAATTCCTAACGGGGTGAAAGTACTAGACTTGAGAATAGATGATAGGAAAGAGTAGCAAAGATGTTTTCAAAACTTTTTATTTAAAATAAATCCTTAAGGTTTAAAGGCCAACTAGCTACGGTATCCTAAGGTCAAAACCCGCTCTGATACCACTTTGTCACGACCCCCTGCATCACCACAGGGAATCCGGCATCATGATCTGATACTAGGCCCAGACTAGTACCTCATGATGGACAATTAAACGGCTATCATCGCTGGCATTCCATTATTAGTCAAAATAACGGAGTATTACAAGGTAACATCATATGCTATTGCAAATAAGACAGATATTACCAAATATTAAGAACAAATAAATAGAACATCAGAGCAGCAACACCTTCGGCGACGATATCCGAGCAAATTGACCCGGACACCACCATGACTAGTCACACTTTTGAGATTCGGACCCTCACAGTCTGATAAGACTTGCAACTGAATAATAAAATTATCCATGATAGATATAATGATCTGCGGCTACCCGACAAGCAATCCTTAATAACTATATGCAATGGCAAAGATTGGGGAAATTGGCTATTTTACACCAAGACCTATCTACTAATCAAGTTTTAGCAAAAGTGATGTTTTGTTGAATGCATGAATTGATCCGATCATCTCGAACAACAATGTAAGGTGCATCATCATACTATACCAAATATCAAAGTCAGGTGCATCATCACACCAGGCCAATCCCAGCCTACTCTAGTCAGGTTCAATTATTAAAAAGGGTGAATCTACATGTGCAAACCTTTCCAGACTCGTCCATAACCGCGGACACGGCTATCATGATAGTTTTAACTCTGCGGAGTGTGTACAAATTTTTCCACAAGCCCCGTCTCATCCACTAGGAGAAACGGTACAAGACTTTTCCAGCCTACTACGCCCACCACTTCACCAGCCCTCTCTTAAGGTTTCCCGGCCCTTGATGCCAAATCCTGATGGCGCCTTCTAAATCTAGAGCACCACGAGGCGTTCCCCATTTAAGCCATTCGGTCTCAGAGACGAACCCGCCCCTCGGGTAAGGTCCGGTTCCTTACCCTAGGGCGAAAGTATCGAACCGTAACCGGACAAGTCGCGGGCCAGCGGTTAGTGGGTTTCGTAGTGTACTAAGCCAGGGCCGAAGGCACAAGTGGCTGTACGGTAAGGTTTGGTCTAGCAATACACAAGCTTGAGTCCTTATTAAAGGAGACCCTCGAATCTCCACCACAATCCCGGAAACATCTCTGCCGGGTCTCCCCTAAATCAACTACAAGTTTTAGTTGTTTAGGGTTTAATCAAAAACACCATCACAAGGCATACGCCTCACAAGGCACATTTTATAGTGAATCCCAATGCAATCCTACACATCTATTCAAAGAATAGGCTATGGAACAGTAAAGGGTTTATCAAATGAAGTCATATCATGCTAGTAGATGACTAACATGAATAAGGAACACTATTCTAATATGCATGCAAAGGTTAATTACGAAAAGTAAATACGATTAAGCTCCCTTCGTCCAAAGACTGTTGCCCTAAATTATAGTCAAGAGAGCACATATTTTTGGACGGACGAAGATAGTAAAACATAGGACAGGAATATGCAAACAACTAGTGCTTGCCTGGTAGCGATCGGCCTCGCAATGAATCATCGACGTTAATGATCAACCTTGCTCACGGCGACGTCTTGGTCCGAATTCCCCGCCTCCATGTCTTCCCGGGAGGTTGTCGGCATCCATGACTCCAACGTCACCGACGGCGACGCCCTTGTGCATCTCGGGGTCTCGATAATTTTACGGGAACGATCGACACTCACGACAACGGCAAAAATGTCGGAGCGGCCTCAGCATAAACCGAGACAACAACAAATAAGCACAACCGAGAACAATCGTAAAATCATGGAATAAATCTGTAGATAGTATATAATATTTGAGGCTAGGAAAATTGGTTTGGAGTGAATCGGACTGTGGTTTGGAAGGAACAAAATGTTGAAGTAATCTTGTTGAGGATGGGGTTTCACCGTAGCATCAAAGAGGAAAATCCCCAATTCCCGATCTCTCTTCCTCGTAAAACACTCGAGAGAGAAAGATAGAGGAGAGAGGAAGAAGAAGCGGTGACCATGGGAAGATGGAGTGAGGGACGGTCTGGTGGCGCTCCCCATGGGGCGGGCGGCCGCTAAGCGGCAGGTGAGTTGCTGCTGGTGGCTGAAGCGGCGACAGCAACAGTGGGGAACAAACCAGGCGTGGCTCGGGTATAAATGGCCTTGACAAGGGTGGTGGCGGCTCGGTGGGCTCGGCTGGATCTGGCGTGGCAGGTGGCAGCGAGCAGCGGCATCCTGGCGGCGCGCTCCGGTGGCTGGCGGCAACAAAGGCGTGGCGTCCGACTGGGAAGCGAGAAGCGGCCTGTGGTGGCGAGCTCCGGTGGTGGCGGCAAAGCGGCAGCGTCGACTGGCGGTGCTTCGGCTTTGAAAGTGTACTGGTGGCGAGGGAAGCGAGGAAGCGGCGGCGGCTCTATGGCGGCGGCGGCGTCTCCGTGAAGCGCTGACGGCGGCATGATAGCTCCATGGGCATCTGGGCAGCGATGGTGGCAACAAAGGCATGGCTTAAGAAGCCATTGTTGGCGGCGGCGGCGGCTCGGTTCCGCAGGCGGCGGCGGCGACCATGGGTTGACACTGATGAAGAAGCGGCGTGGAGGTGATGGCCATTTGTCTTTGGGATTAGGTTTAGAGTTAAACTCATTTAGGATTTTGTAATGTGGGGAGATGGGCTTTGGGCTAGAGTCTATTTGGGCTTGATTAAATTGAGCTGGATGTAGACTTATGAAATTTGGCTGGTCGGTTAGGAAGATGGAGGACGGCGGCTTGAGAAGGGTTGAGAGCAAAAGTCGACGAAGGGTTGTAAGGATTGTCGGCTCGGTGAGAGCAATGGAGGTTCGATCGGTGTGAGGTTTGATCGAGATAATGGTCGACCAGCCGACCGAGGCTAAAGGAAGATGGGTTAAAGAAGTCGCGAGGGCTGTAGACTCGGCCAAGGAAAGCGGAAGTTCAGCGGGTTAGGGTTTGGTGAAAAGAGAGAAAGCGTGGACTTGACCGGAGTTTAGGGTTTGGGGCGAGGAGGAGATGGGCTGACCAACTCGACCGGGGGCTTTAGGGTTTTGATTGATAGAGTTGAGCTAGGGTTTTGATCGAGAGAGAACGATCGGGTTTCGATCGAGAGAGGGACAAAGGTTGGCTCGACCAGGTGATCTGGGTTTCGATCAAAGGACAGATGGAGAGAAAAGAGAAAATAGGAAAGAGCTTCCTATATGTAAGTTTGTAATTTTGTAAATTATAAATTATAATGAAAACAATTAATAAAATAAATTCTTATATGTAAATAATTGTTTGAAAATTTAGGGGTTTTCATATAGAAAAACAATATAAATTATTTTAATGTGGTTTTTATTTTTAAAGAAAACTTGGGACATTCTAATATTTATTAGGATGTCACAGGGCAATCGGCCGAGAAACACCGCCCGCATGTGCGATAGCATAGAGCGGCGTCAAGGCCCATGACGGGGCGTCGTGCAGATCCCGGCGGAGGCCGCCCGACCATTGGTGAGGATTCGGGCCTTTACCGGATCTTCGCCGAGTGGTTTGGCGAAAGGATTTAACCTCAAAGGCATCGACAAGTTCGATGGCGAGAGGACAAAAGCGGCTGCGAGTTTATGCCTTAGCGGTCGGCGGCGGAAGGTGATCGAGCGTCATGGCAAATTACTTGCGGTCGCTTTGACTAACCGCCCAGAACTGGTTAAGCAGGACTCGGAGCTCTCTCGAGTCTTGGGGCGACCTCGAAGCAGTTCATCGCCAATTTCAAAGGACCTATGAAAGGCCAGCGGGGAGATGGGAGATTGAGCGATTACGAGCGCAAGCGAGACTCTCCGTGAGTTCATCAAGCGCTTTACTAAAAAGAAAAGCGAGATCCGGGGCGTTTTGGAGCAAGCAGGTCATAGATGCCTTCTTAGGGTGCAAATCGAGGAGTTAATCGGCGAGATGACCGGGACCCCCAGCGTAATCTCAAAGCCATGTTCACAATGGCGGATCGAGGAGGCGAAGCCGAGGAGGCCATCGCGAATCACCGCGGTGTCAGCAGCGGAGGCCGAAGAAGAAGCCTAACGACGAACAAAGGCAAACCCAAGGACAAGAAGAAAGGGGATGAGATGGTGCCAGCGTGAGAGCACTACCGACCTAAACCCCCAACAACAACGACTACAAAAAAGTGATGGATTGGTATGACCCTTCCATCCTCGAGGAAAACATTCCAAGATTGCCTAATTCTGCGAAGTTAAGTGAAAGTTGAACCCGATCGGCTAAAAGCGGTCACGGCAAGAAGCTTTGATGGAACTACCGGGGCCTTGGCGCGAGATCGAGTTATATCTTGAGGGCTCGATGCGTCTGAGTCAAGCGAGCGAAGCTTACCACTCGGAGATCAGCGCCATCTGCTGCTACTCCAAAATACTTGCGCTGGTCGAGGTGCCCATCACCTTTGATCGATCGACCACCGGATCGGATCGCTTTCCTGGAAGGTATCCGCTGGTTTTGGATCCGATCGTTCAAGGAAGTAAATTAAAAGGGTCTGGTTGATGGCGGGAGTGGGATTAACGTCCTTTTAGCTAAGACCTTGACCAAATGAATATCACGTTACGAGCTACGGAAAGGGTCATCTCCGTTCCACGGGTAATCCGGGGCGTCCATGATACCACTCGGACAGATTTCCCTACGGTCACGTTCGGGACCAAGGAGAATGTCGGTGAAGTGCGAGTTTGAAGTGGCTGATTCGAGGCGGCATATCATGCTATCTTGGGAAGGCGAGGATTGCCAAATTCATGGCGGTCCCCAACTACACTATCTCGTCTTAAAGATGCGGGCCCCAATGGTGTAATCACCCTCACAGTGACGTTAAGCGATCCTTGCTCTGTGGCAATGAAAGCTATGAAATGGCGCGAGCACTCGACTCATCTGCTGAGATGGAAAAGATCCGGTGGAGGTTGCATCGCCGGGGAGGAAGGAGGCGTCCCGCCAAAGCGAGGCCAAAACATCCATCAGCGGCCGAAGAAACCAAGAAGATCATGTTGGACCCGTCGATCCGGCCAAAAGCAGTAGTGATTGGGACGAGGATCGATAGCAAATAGGAAGGCGCTTCGTCACTTTCGTCCGAACCAACGGGATGTGTTCGCTGAAAGCCCGGACATGCCGGTGTTCGAGGAGGTGATTGGCGCTCTCTCGTCGGCGAAAAGCGAAACCAATAAGCGGCGCTGCGAAGATTTGCTCGGGATCGGAAAAGGCGCTATTAGAGTGAGATCACCAAAGCTGTTGGCGCTTCGGTTCATCAAGGAGGTGTATCATCGAGTGGCTTGCCAATCGGTCTGGTGCGCGAAGAAGAATAAGACATGGTGGATGTGTCGATTACAGACCTCAACAAAGCGTGTCCTAAGGATCCCTTTGGGCTTCCCGCATCGATCAAGTGGTGGATTCCACGGCGGGTGTGAACTCTTAAGTTTTACGGATGCCTACTCGGGCTATCATCGGATCGATCTGAAAGAGGAGGATTGCATCAAGGCGTCGTTCATCACACCTTTTGGTGCTTTACGCTATATCACAATGCCATTCGGGTTGAAAAATTGGCGCAACTTATCGGCGCACCATACGGCGGTGTTTTCACACTCAACTTCGGGCCTTAGCGTGGAGTCATATGTCGATGGCGTCGTCATAAAAACAAAATCGAGAGGATCTCATATGGATCTGGTCGAGACATTCGAGAGCCTAAGGGCATTTGAATGAAGCTAAATCAGCAGCGTTTTGGGGTTCCATCTGATAAACTACCGGATTCATCATCTCCCAGAAATTCGAAAACCGTCGAGGAGAAAGTCGGCGCCATCATTCAGATGAAGCCCCGACTAATCGGAAGGATGTCGCGAGCTCCTTTGGATGCATCGTGGCACTTAGCTGATTCGTTTCCGACTCGGGGGCGAGGCATGCCTTTCTTTAGGCTCTTACGCCGACAAGGCGATTTTGATTGGACAGGAAGCACAACAAGCTTTGAAGATCTAAAGGGTTCCTCACTTACGCCCGGTGTTGGTCCCTCCCATGCCCAGGAGCCCTCCTACTCTACATAGGTGCAACGACTCACGTCATCGGCGCCTATAGTGGTGGAAGCGAGACAAAGAGGGCTCCCTCCGGAAAATACAGCGTCGGTCTACGCCGTGGCGAGGTATTAGGCGACTCTAAAATAAAAGTACCCACAAGTGCGAGAAGCTTCTATATCTTTGTGTTACTTACATCCGGAAGCTAAAGCATTACTTCGAGACCATGAAATTTCGGTGGTCACCTCTTTCCCGCTTGGAGATATACTCCACAATCGGGAGACCACTGGGAGGATTACCAAGTGGGCGGTTGAGCTTGGAGCCTTTGAAATAAAGTTCAGGCCTCGACTAGCTATCAAATCTCATATTGGTGACCGTCACCGAGTGAATGAGCCCAAACCCAGACACGAGGACACTCTCAAGTCTTGGACAATGTACTTTGATGGTTCCCTCATGCTCGTGGCCTTGAAATTTGGGATTTTGCTCATGCTCGCCGGTTGGAGAAAAATTGCGCTCGTCCTCGAATATTGTTCCTGTCGAGCAACAATGCACGCCCGAGTCTGGCCGATCATCCCCAGGCTTAGCGTCGCCATCTCGCTTGGTGTCGAGGCGGTTAGTGATGCTGTGAGGATTCGCAACTTCGTGGTCAATCAAGTCCAAAAAGTGGTCTTGTATTGGCGGCGACATGGCGACCTATTGCGGGAGGTTCGAAAACTAGAAGACAAATTGACGGTTTGGAGCTTACTCACGTGCTCCGCGCGACAATGAAATGGCCAGACGAGCTAAGCGCGGATGGGATCACTCGAGCTCGGTCGAGTGGTGTTTTAAATCCGAGAGCTACGCGCACCATCTATCAAGCTACCATCCGCGCCGGAGAAGAACAAGAAAGCGAGAAGGAACACGATGCGAGAGGTATTCTGATTAACCCGGGTGGACTCGGCCTTATTTAGATTATCTTCTTCATGATGAGCTACCGAAGATCGAAGCCTAGCCGAGTGCATCTGCATGAAGCAAGAGTTACAAAAGGTGGTGTAGCAGACGAGCTTTTTGAAGCGATTCAGGGGAACTAAGGCGTTGCATATCGAGCAACAAAGCAGGAGATCTGCTCGGTGAAATCCACTCGGGAAGTCACGGGCTGCAGTACTAGCACCACAGTGGGCAAAGCTTATCGGCAAGGATTTTTCGGCCAACGCTATCACAGATCGAAAAGAAATAATGCTGTGAATGTAGCGGGTGTCGATTTTTCCATGCAATGATTCACATGCGGCTCAAGATTCTGAGCGATTTGATCTCTTGGCCCTTCGCCGTGCGGAATCTGGACATGGTGGAGCCCTCTCAAGCGGCGCAAAGGCGGGTTCACCCATCTCTTCATCGCCATCGACAAGTTTACCAAGTGGATTGAAGCCAAGCGGTTGTTGTTATCATAACGGCCAAAACAGCGAGTTCTTCAGGACATCGTTATGCGTTTTGGCGTACCCAATCGTATCATCACCGACAATGGCGTTCGGTTCAAAGCGGCGAGTTTCAAGAATGGGGCGAGGAGGGCATTAAGATCTGCTATGCATCGTTGGCTCACCCAGAACAACAAGCCAAGTCGAAGCGGCGTAATGGATTAGTACTACAAGGGCTCAAAGCGAGGATTTTCGATCGCCTAAAGCCGTGCATGCCCAGCTGGCTGGGTTAAACCTCGGTTCGATCGCCTAAAGCCGTCGCCATGCGGAAAAGGAATCTAAAAAGATCGAAGTGGTGGCGACCCCAAATAAACCTCCGGGCGTGAATGAAAATCATGATATGAAAAATGGAGTTAGGATTCAAGTGTGAAATCTCAACCCCGTAGAAATAAGCGAGACCCGGAAGAAAGAGGAGCAAGGAAGGCCGAAGCCACGGAGGAAGAAAGATTCGAAGACCACGCCTCGTCGAGCGAGGGTGGGGGCAGGACTACCGGTGGCGGGCGCCAAGACAATGACTCTTGGAGGAGCACAGAGAGAGACCACCACAGCCTCCGTTCGGTTGTGATGGACTTCACCCGCTCCTTCCCGCTCTTAGCGACCTTGGGGGTGGAGGGAAGGCGAACTCATTGCGATCGGAGGCCAGGTGGCGGCGGAGCCCTAAGCGTGAGCTTCTACGGTGAAAGCCAATGGCCGAGAAGCAAGCAAGGTGAACCCGTTTCGTTCTCTGTTCGGACTTGTATCACCCGTGAGTTCGCGTGCAGGTCGAGCCTAGGTCTAGCGTCGGATCGGCCTTTCATGAGGGCCCAATAATCACTTTCGGTGCCCAAGTGGTTCCCCCGTGAAGTCTGCGTTCGCCTTGTTGCCCGTCTAGGGCGGACGAGCCTAGCTACTCGGTTGAAGAAATCTTTGCGGATTCGAGATCAAATCACGGGCTCGCGATTCTGATTCAAGATTAAAAGCGAGAAAACCTCGGGTTCCCCAAAGTCCTTCGTTCAAAGGCACTTAGGCACGATTACATATTTTTCATGACCACTGCACATCGAGCTAGGGCTGGTCGCTGCTCATGAAGGAACAAAAAAGGTCTTCTGGCGGGAGGGCTTGAGTACCCCCGCATCGGCCGCGAGGCGGCGGCAGTCGTCGCCGAGCGCACCTTGTGGGCTGCGGTAATCACGGATCGAGAACCTAATGGATTCCTCGCGCGGACTTCCGCCGCTAGAGAAGTTCTCCCAGGCTCGTCCTCGAAGGCTGTCGCGGCGGCCTTGGCGGCGATCTCCGCCTTCTCCTTCAGTGGGCCTCATCGACCACGCCATGATCATCTCAAGATGTTGGCCATTGCTCTTGCGTGAAAGAGAGGAGGAAAAGATTTTTGGGAGTGCGAAAAAAGAAGACTCTAAAACTCAAAGGTGATGGTGAAGTAGTACCTGACCCACAGGATTTCTTTTATACTCGAAGGAAGTTCAAAGGTACGCTGACGATCCGTTTGAACAGTGAAACCATCATAGCGATGGGGCCGAAAGTGGGAAGGCGGATCCGGTTTCAAGCGGAAACCGCCCGCCGGTACGTGTGAGAAAAAGAGGCGTGGCAACCGCCTTCCCTAATTGAGCTTGGGCTAAAGCTGCAAAGGCGACCCCTTAACGGGCTTTCTTAACACGCATTGGCGGCAATGTGTTAAAATCGAGCCTAATTGACCTCGGTGCACCACGGAGGGCATAACACCGGCGTAAAATTAAAACATTTCACGGCATACCCCATGTGGGTCACTAGCTAGCCTTGCGCTCAAGGTTGGGTGTTGGTGAAATCTGGATTCAATTTCTTGAGGTATGCCTTTATAAGGTGCATGGGTTGTATCTTATACTGAGATACAAATACCTCTCGGCAAAATTGTGTCAATCGGTATGCCTTCAAAGGCCTATCTTGATCCTACGCCATGGTGGGGGCGAGATACCACCATTTGAAAGGTGTGCCCCATGATTAGGCCAAAGCTGGTTCTTACAAGTTAAGGCGGGCGCTGATGCCGATATTCCTAAAGCGCTAAGGTTACAGCATCTTGCAAGGCGAAGCTATGAACAGCGTGGCAAGGCATGCCCCATGTTGCGGAGGCGAAGCTACTCTTGTCTTTGCAAGAGTGGATGCCGAGCGAATCCTCTGTCAAAATGGCATGCATGTGGGCGAATAAACTGGAATTTGGTATTGCCAAATCTAAGTATTTGTTCGACATAAAACTTAAAATTTCTTGAGTCCTTTACAACCTCTTTTCAGATTAGGAGATTTAAGCGGAACCGATCGGTAAACATCGACTCGTCGTAAAGCACTCGGGAGACTCTTGTGGTGCATGGGCCCGGGTATCCTCTAGAAAGGCCCATAAAGGGAGCGGATAGAGGCGACCAGTCAGTTGGCGAAGATGGAAAGCACTTCGAGCAGGCGGAACTTAAGCATAAAGAAAGGAGTTGAGTTTACGGGACATCCCCATGTAATTAGCGAGATCAATGCATCGTTCCATGTAACATCACCGCGGAAATAGTGCCATATACCCAGCGACTTCGTAAATTCTATCCCCTGTACTATATAAAAGGAGGGGCCGAAGCCATCGAATCATCGTTAGGAGCATCATCTTGCATCGATCCACCAAATAATCGAGCATAGGAAGTAGGGTATTACCTCCTCCGTTGAGGGCTGAACACATATAACCCTGTCTTGTGCTAGCCATCGACCTAGTTCTTGATTAGCGTAGGCATTGCCGTGAAGTGAGTCAATCCCTGCAGGCGCGTCGACCTCCGGTGACCTTTGGACTCTCGACAACTTCCTCGCGGAGATGCTCGAGTTCGGTGGCGAACCCGACCTCCCTCTGATGCCATCTTGGGTGGCGTTGACCAAGTTCATGGCGGCTGCCACTATCGTGCATGGTGGTGAAGATCCGGGGCGGTGGCCCCATCATAAATCAGGTGGACCGCCGGGCGCTCCGCTGCCACAAGGGCAGCTCTCGCTTTGGCGGGCGTCGGCGCCAGGAAAGGTGAGGCCGACTGCAGGAGCTCCTCGGTGAAGATCCGTGCCTCCCGGTTTGTCCGCGGAGGTTAAGCGGTCTCCTGGCCAGGTCGGACCAGGCGAAGACCGTTCGGGTGGGCGCCTCTCGGCGCCAAATAGGAGGCGCTTGTCACTTTCCTCTAGTCCGCTTGAGGCGTGCTTGCTTGGCAACCGTCCGACGCCATGGTACAGGGTCCCGAGGAGTGATTGAGCACAAAGCGCTTAGCGTTCCCGGTAGCGACCGGTTATCTGCGAAGGTCAGGCGGTCGGTGGAAGCGACAGCCGTTATCTGCCGGGGAGGTGGACAAGCTCTTAAGGCGAGGATCGTTAAATAGCATCGCCCATCCCGGTGGCTCCTCGTCAAAGAAATCCAGCAGGCGGTGGAGGATGTGCGTGGACTTCACCGACCTCAACAAAGGCGTGCCGAAGGATCCGTACCCGCTGCCCCGCATTGATCTCATCGTCGACTCTACGGCGGGGTGCGAGCAGCTGTGCTTCCTGGATGCGTACTCCGGGTACCACCAGATTAGCATGGCTGAAGAAGATGAAGACAAGACAGCCTTAGCCGTGCAGCCATGGCGTCTCTTGCTACGAGGATGGCGTTTGGACTGAAGAATGCGGGCCCAACTTATCAGAGGGCCATGCATATTGCTCACCGCCCCCAAATAGGGTGGAATCTGGAGGTGTATGTTGACGACCTGGTGGTGAAGTCCAAGAAGGCGGAGGAGTTGATCGGTGACACTGGAAGAAACCTTGCCAACAAGGAAATCTGCGTCAAGCTCAACCAGAAGTGTGTGTTCGCGTTCCGTCCCGGACAAGCTGTTGGGCTTCTCTCGTCTCCAGAGAGGATTGAGTGAACCTCGACAAGATTGCAGCAATTGAAAACATGAAGCCCTCGTAGCGACTTGACGATCACGATTGCAGGTGGGGTGCTGACTTCTGGGCGCTTTATAGCTCGCTGGTGGTGGAAGAGCCTCCCTCTACTCGGGCTCTTGAAGAAGACCAATCAATTCGAGTGGACAGCGGGCCTGGAGGAGTTTAACGGGCTAAAAAGTGCAACCTCCCACCCGTCTTTGGTGGCCTGATCCGGGCGAGGCGCTGATCCTTTATGTATTGTGTGAACCCCGGTGGTGGTCTTGGTCTGAGTGAGCGGAAGGGAAGGAGTTCGGCGCCCGTCTACTACATCGACAAGGTCCTCCAGGCCGAAACAAGGTACTCACAACACGAGGAAGATGCTCTCGCCCGTCTGGCCAGCGTCGAGCTAACGTCACTACTTCGGGAGGCGAAAGTCATTGTCTTGACCAAGTATCCCTTGCGGGAGATCCTCTTCAACCGCGAGGCGACGGGCCGCATCGCCAAATGGGCCATGGAGCTGGCGGAGTTTGATCTCAATTTCGCCCTCCGAGCAGCCATCAAAGGGCAAGCTCTGGCGGAGTTCATCAGCGAGTGGACTCCGGCGGGCGTGGAAGCTGAAAGGCGTCGAGTACCCTCGCCGTGGACTCTCTTCTTGACAGTTCGTTCGGCTAGAGAAATTTGAGGGCAGGTGTCGTTACAGTGTCTCCAGTGGCGACATTGTCGGCATTTGGTGGTCTTTGGAGTTCAGCGCGACTAACAACGTCGCGAGAATCTGAAGGAGCTACTCGCCGGGCTCGGGGTGGCCGACCACAGGCATCCGGTATTTACAAGTGAAGGTGACTCTCTCCTAGTCATCAACTTGAGCGGGAAGGATTTCACCTATTCAGATCCACCATGGCGGCCTACTGGCGGAGAGTGCGCCCGGTTGGAAGCTGACATTCGAGGTTTGGGCTTCGCGCCGCGTCCCTCGCCGCGACAATATATAGCGGATGAATTGTCCCGGATTGCCTCGTCAAGGGCACTGTTCCGGTGGGGTCTTTGAAGAAGAAAGACTTCTGTGACCGTCTGTGCAGCCCCAATCTGCTGAGGGCGACATCCTTCCTAATCTGACTCCCACCTCTGGAGAACATCATTAATCTTACAGCAGCTCCCGGATAGAGGAGGATCACGGAAGAAGCTAGAAGGCGGTTGAGGGCGGAAATGCGGGCCAGGCGGAATCTGCAAACGACAATGCTAACGTCGTCCGCTCATCCGGGAAGGTCGGTGGATGGATCCGATCCTAAGCGTACTGCGGGATGGAGTGATCCCGGCGATGTGGCGTCGGTGAGAAGATAAGCATAAGGCCAAGCGCTACATACTAGTAGGTGGGGACCTGTCGCCCGGAGCGCAAATGGAGTTCTCTTGAAGTGCGTCACTTTCGGGAAGCGGGGGCGAAATTCTCTCGAGATCCATGGAGGCATGTGCGGAGAGCCATTGAAGCCGAGGCGTTGGTTGGGAAGGTCTTCGCCCACGGTTTTTATTGGCCTCTGCCCTCCGGATGCCTTGAGCTGGTGAGGAGATCTGGCGTGCCAATTTCATGCTAGCGAGATCCACCGACCGGCCCGGGTGCTACACCATTCCGCTCTCTTGGCCGTTCGCGATGCAGAAATTTGGACATCTGGGCCCGTTCCGCGGGCAACCGGTGGTTACCGCGCAGTCGTCCGTCGCCGTCGACAAGTTCACCAAGTGGGTTGAAGCCTCACGGTCCGGCAATCACGCCGGCGGTGGCCATAAAGTTCATGAGGAGCATCTTACGTCCGGTTGGGCGTCGCCAATAGAATCATCACCGACAACGGCGCCCAGTTCAAAAGCGTCGACTTTCAAGATTGGTGTGAGGCTGGGCACCAAGTTGTGCCGCCTCCGTTGCACACCGAAGAGCAATGGGCGGTGGAATGGCGAATCTGAAGTGCTCGAGAGGACTCAAGACGAGGTGTTAAACCGCTTTGGAGAAAGCGGCTTGACAGCGGCTGGGCGAAAGAATCCCACCGTATTGTGGCGGCTGGCGTGACCCCCTTCTTCTGGTGTATGGCTCCAGCCGTGCTCCGTCGAGCTTCGCCTTGGCTCCCCAAAGGTGGCGGCGTTCGGTGAAAGCGGAGACCACGACGGCGTCGGGATGAATAAACCTCTGGAGAGATCGAGATAAGCGGCGATCCAGCGCCCGAAATCAGCGAGCACCGTGCGTTATCAAGCAAAAGCGGTGTGTGAAGAACAACGGCGGTGGGCGATCTAGTTCTGCATAAAATTCAAGGCAGCGGAGCGCAACAAAGCTATTTCCCTGGGAGGGCCCGCTAAGGTGGTCTCGATCTCCCTTGAAGGCTCAGTCAGGCTCGCTTTCGAGGATGGTCGTGAATTGGCGAACACTTGGAACGTTGAGCAGCTGAGGAAGTTCTACCCGTAGGTAGCTGTTCAGGAGCTTTTTTGGGCTTTCCGATTGGAGCCGAGCGGCGAGGTCTTCTTCCTTCCCCGCTCGCCTCGGGGGCTGCGGTGTACAAAGCCATCTGCAATAAAAAGATAAGTTCTGTTCTTTTTGTGGGCATCATTCTTTTTCACAAAAGTCACATTAGAAAACGATACATTGAAAATGGTAGCGAAAAAAGTACTTAAGGTGATGGCCTATAGTTGCAAGCGAGCCTTGAACTTGCTTGGTTGGGCGGCCAGACCCGGAGGCGGGCTCTAGCACAGTGTGTCGGCTCGGTCTGGGCAATGCATGTGGCAGCACCGGCCGACTAGTCCACTTCTGAAGCTAAGCTCTCGCCACACAATGTTTAAGGTCGGTTCGTCGAGAAGGCCATAAGGGTTGAAGTAACACGATGCCTAAGGAAAAAAGGCGTCACTACAATGAGAATGTTACATCTAAAGCTTTTAGCGATCAGTTGTAGCCTTGAAAAGTCTGTTAAAAGCACTCTGTCAGTAGTAGCGAAAAAAGTACTTAAGTGATGGCCCCTTAGTTGCAAGCTGCAGCTTGAACTTGTGGTTGGTTGGCGGCAGACGGAGGCGGGCTCTAGCTTTGGTGTGTCGGCTCGGTCTAGGCAATCATGTATGGCTTTGGCCCGACTAGACCACTTCTGAAGCTAAGCTCTCGCCACTTGTGATGTTTAGGTCGGTTCGCCGAGAGGAATATGAGGGTTGAAAATAACTGATGCCTAAGGAAAAAAGCTCACTTTCAACAAAGCGTTACGTCTAAAGCTTCTTGGCGTTAGGGTGCCCTAGTTCCTCTTTTTAAGCTAAAAGCGTAGAAATTTCTTAAAGGGTTAAAGAGACTTGCGACAAAAGAAAAAAGTTTGCATTAACGAGCTTTATACAAGACAAAATGGCGAGGGAGTTCAGCTACTCCTCGTCGTCGCCAATCGCAGCTCATCGCAGCGCCCTTTGCTCCAGGACCTGTGGCAAGCGGCGACCGCCACCGAGGCTACTCGACCGGTCGAGTTAGTGCGAAGAGTTCTCGGTGGCGGCGTCGAGTCGAACAGCGGCGTTACAGGCAAAGCGATTGCCAGAGCGAATACTCGCCGCCTCGAAAGCGCCTTAGCGACCGTCTTGATCGCCCGCGCTGCTGCATCACAGCGATTCTTTCGAGGGCCTCGGCGGCCTTGCCACGCCCTGGTATCTTGGCGGCCGTCTCCTCGATGGGGCGACTGGCGTGGCGCCAAGCCAGTACAAACGCCATGAAAAAGGCGGTAGGTAATCTCTGCTAACATGTCGGCGAGACCGGGCGCTTCGGAGTGCTCGCGAAAATCTGCGGCGTCTTTAAGCGGTGGCGAGCCCGGCGATTCGCTTATTTGCCCGCGACCTCGCCTGCGTCGCCGTCTCCCTGCGCGGCGACCTCCTGCTCGAAAGTCCGCCGCGGCTTCGGCGATTCGCTCTCTGCGAAGCGAGCGTTCTCCCACCGCCAAGTGTGGGAGAGAACCTGAAGAGCCTCAAGGCATAACGTCGCAGCAGCAGTGGAGATAGCATCGGCGTCGGCCATGGCGGCGGCCGGAGGATCCTCCGGCCTTAAGCGTAGCGCTCTCCCGACTCTGGCGCCCGTCTGCGTCGGGCCAGCTATGCAACGGTGAAATTTGGCGGATCGGCGAAGCGGGCTGAAGCCCAGCGTCCGCTCTGTCCAGCGAAAAAAACGAGAAGGAGTTCAGGTATCACGAAAAAAGCCAGCATACTAACCTTAGTGCGATATGTCGTGAGTCAGAAAAAAGCTACTGGCGAGGCCCCAGCGAGGTAGAGGCAGCCTCGAGACTTAGCGATGGAGCCACCACAGCCGTATGAGCCGTGACGAGGCGCCCAGTTCAGGAAAATCGCCGATGCTCTCGCCCAGTGGCAAAAGCGTAGCGTCGGCAGCGGAGTCCCGATGCTCTCGCCAGTGGCAAAGCGTGGCGTCGACAACCAGTCCCGCTTCGAAGAAGGGTGAGCGGCTCGGAGACTCGAGGCGAGAGTCCTCTTTGGGCTATCTCCCCCTCTTCGTCGTCGTCGTCGAGGAGAGGATGGTGGCGCCTCCAAAACCGCAGTCGGTCAGCCACCTAGCAGGAGGAGGCGATGGCCTGAAGCTCGGCAGTGATCGTTGGCGAAGTCGCGGATCTGCAAGGTCCCAGACCACTGGACCGCCCGGGCGAAGACTTCCATGGGAGGCGTCCGCAGAAATGCAGAGTTCTTGCTCTGTGGGTCAGTCGCGAGAGGGTGGATGCCCGCCGGCGTGGGCATCACCGGCCTTGCGATCGAAGCCCGCCGACCTTCTTTGAACCGTCGTCCGTGCGTTCAGCGTGGGCACCTAAAGAGACCTGACAAGTTGGCGAGTAGCGAAAAAGGAAAAGGATATGTCATAAAAGTCACAAGACCCAAAAGAGTGCAAAGTACTTACCCCAGAACAATCGGGTCCGTCATTGTCGCCCAGTAGTACTGACCAGTGAAGCGCGCCCTCATGCAGCGAAGAGGCGGTGCCGCAAAAGTCCGTCACCACGTGGGCTCCGGTGAGCCCCTAGCGGCGGAGATCGACAATTCAGCGACATCGCCTCCGTACCAGCTGGGTGGTGAGGTGCTGAGACCCCGGTTGGCGGTGGGCTCGGCAGGACCGTCGGGGAGGCAAGATCGCCCGCATTGGAGTCCTCACGTCTGGCCACTACTTGCGGTGCAGTCCTTCAGTTGAACTTGATCGGGACCGGGATGAAGCGGCGGCCTCGCGGGCGTGAAATGCTGACTCCGCCCGCGCTCGGCCTTGAGCTCGTGTCACGAAACGAAAAGTCGGCGCGAGCGGGAGGCTCGGCGTCGTCCCCGAACATTTGAGAGATGGCCGAAGGCGGCCAGCGCAATGATTGAATTGAGGAAGGTCGCCGCTTTGGATTTCGTAAAGCGAGCACCCCAAGAAGAACTTCGGATATGGCGGGACAAGGCCGCCCGGCATCACTCCGGGAGAAGGTCCACGATCTCCCGTGGCGAGGCTCGACATAATGGTGCCCGCCGCAGAACCCGGGCGGAGGTTGGTGGCACGAAGACCCGGGCCGCTCCACCGTGTCCTCGTCGGCCATGAAGCGAGCGAAGCAGCGCCCGGTGACGGTCAGCAGCGTCCGCGGTGGCCCTTGCTGCGCTTAGGAGCCATGGGAGGTTTAGGCGATGGCGTTGGCAAAAAAAAAAAAACAAACTTGCGGTGGTGGCGAATAAAGCGAAGGGGGTGAATGGCGGTTTGAGGACTTAAGCGTGCAAAAGAACTTCGGCGCGATGAAGACTTTATAAGCGGAGAAGGTTGAAGCAAACA
Source organism: Raddia guianensis (assembly GCA_036346415.1). Taxonomy (NCBI): domain Eukaryota; kingdom Viridiplantae; phylum Streptophyta; class Magnoliopsida; order Poales; family Poaceae; genus Raddia; species Raddia guianensis. The sequence continues at coordinate 28,164 of JAYEVB010000037.1, forward strand.
CGGACGGTTTGGATTCCGTCCCCTTTCGTAGCGTGTGGCACCATTATGCCCAGCGTTTCGGTTTCCAGCGGCAGCGGTTCTCAAGGAAGATCGTGCGCGGTGGAAAGATCAAGCAAGCGGCCGTTGCGAGGTGGGCCCCGATTCGTCTTCCATCGGCGCAGAAAAAGCAATTAATGGCGGACGGTTCGCGTATCATGGTGGTCCCGAGGCTCTTGTCGGTATAATAAATACCGGGGTATAAAAAGTCGAAAGAAGCGAGGCGAGGGCCCCACCGTCGAACAGGCGAACCGAGGCCCGGATGTGGCGAGCCCCGAATGCTGAGGCGAGGCCCCTACGTCAGGCCGGGCGAACTAGGCCCGGCGTGTGGCGAGCCCCTCGGAAGCAAGCGAGGCTCCGCGTGTCGGGGAGGCGTGTGGGCGGAGCCACT
>JAYEVB010000504.1:0-26996 GCA_036346415.1 Raddia guianensis
GACGGAGGATTCTCTGGCGGCGGTGAAATCCCGCCGAAGGAAGAAGCCCGGCGGGTCGCGCAAGTCGTCTGCCAGCCCGGAAATCCGCGCGACCAGTGAGTGCCTCGATCTCGCCGAAGAGCGTTGGTGGAAGAAGAAGAGAGAGATGGGCGTGGAGGCAAGCGCCGCCCGTCGCTCCGCTCCCCAGCGGATCGCTCCGCAGAAGAGGCGAACAAAGGCGGCGATGGAAGAAGCGCCCGTCTCATCCCGCCTGGCGGGGCCGTGACGCTGGCCTCGAGGACCCGCTGCGCCGGTGAACACCGACTTGGCAGGTAAACTCCAAGACAAAATCTTGTTGACTAGCTACATCGCCATAAGCGGTTAACTTTCTTCCTCTCGGGTCTTCAAGGACACCATGGAGGAGCTCGAGGGCCAGTCACCATCGGCGGGCGCCGTCTAGCGTCCTCGGGAGCACCTCGAGACGAGGGCACAGGCGGAGCCCTCCGCTAGCCAGGCCGGAGCGGTGAGGCGAGGCAAAAGCTCAAGCGAGCTATCCCGAGGCGTTCCTCGAGAGCTCTCTTAAAAAGCCGAGGAGCCCTGCTAAGCCGTGAAAGTGGCGCCCACGGAAGAAGCCGGGCCGCAAGTGGCTCGAAGAGCCTCGCCGGCGCATCCACAGGCGGAAGGCGCTCACGGCGGACGTCAAAGCTCAAGGCCCAGTGGCCAAGAGGTGACCTCCGCGGGACTTGGTGAAGATTTCAACCTGTGGGCTTCACGGGAAGAAATCGAAGATTCTTGTGGGATGGCGGTGAGGTGATCGCTGGAGAATAAGGTCAGTGGGCGGCAGCTCAAGACCGTCGGCGCCGAGCTAGTCGGGCGAGGCTCTGAGCGACCAGTGCTGCGCCAAGACCGAAGATCGAGGCCATCAGGGGGCGGCGCAAGCCAAGCGGAACAAGGAGGAGATCGAGCGCTCAGGCGAAGCGGGAAGGAATCGAGCGCAAGGTGAAATCGTCGCCTCAAGTTAGAGGTCGAGGTGAAGGAGCGACTTGCTCTTAAGTGCTTTGGCATGTAACCGAAGGGACTTTGTACGAAACTTTTGATTAACGCAATAAAGAACTTTCCTTTCCGCAAAAAAGACAAAAGACAAGAGCGAGCGAAACTAAGGCGGAACGCAGAAAGCGCTAGAAAGTTTTAAGAAAAAGCGGTAGGCGTTTAGCTAACTCCATTGTGCATCGTTGGAAACTTAGGTTTGCGAATTGAGCAGTGCACAGAGAGAAAGAGGCGACACCTAGCCCGATGCAGACGATGCTGAGAACACGAGCTTGCGAACAGAACGCGTCGCGTGAAGATAAGCGACACCGTGCCTTGCTCGATTTGTTCCATAATGCTGCTTTCGTTAGCGTAAGTTAGGCAATTCCGAGTATAACCCGAATAAGGAAAGTGCCTGCGCAGCGAGGAACTTCACAGAAGCGAGGCTTTACCAAAATGGTCGTCTTAGAAGCGATAAGTGCCTGCAGCGGAGGGCTTCACGAGAGCGGGACTTAAGCGCAAAGGTGGAAAGCGCCGTGTTACGCAACCATGAGTTCAGGAATCTCTCGAAACTAGATACAGGCGGGGAAAGATCTGAAAAGTCTTGGAACCAAGAGTTAATAAGGCGAGACTGACCATCAAGTGTTACGGAGAAAGAGGTAGTCACGAGAAGACAAGTAGTGAAAAAGAACGCAGGCGCGAGATTCGAAATTGGATTGAACTTTACATGGTGTCAGGGGACTTGGACTAACTAAAGTAGCGAGTTTGACAAAAAGCGCAAGGCTAAGCGAACACACAAAGAGACCTACACAAAGAACTTACGAAGGTGGTGCGATGTTCCAGAGTGCTGGTCGACTCTCTCGAATCCTCCATTGCCCGAGCGAAACTGCCCCGGGTGAAACAAAAAGAAAGCTTGCGCCGTGAGCGGACCCTCCCAGGAAGTTAACTTAGTAGCATTGGACAGGTTACAGACCGCGACACGGAAACGAGTCGCCCGACCTTCAAGGCCCTTGAGTGAACCGATTTGGCGGTGTACTGCGAAGATCTTCTTGTGGCAGCGCCATTACGACTTGTGCCGTTAGCGTGTGCCTTAGGGAGATAGAGATCTATGGCGCTCTTGCTGTTCGTCAACTAAGTTGACCGAGCTTCGTCTTGAGCAAACGAGTACTACTTATTAGGCGGGATAACCCACGCACCATAGACCAATTGGAAAGGTTTCCCGTTGCATTTGGCCGTAGTCTGGAACTGCCCGGAGGACGGCAGGAACAGTCAACCCGAGCTTTGTAGTGCTTTCGTTGAAGCGGCGAACACCGCCGTTTGATACAGCGGACGATCTGTCCGTTAGCTCGTTCGGCGCTTCATTGCTCGTGGATCGCCCTGAAGCGAAGCGGACTGTAATGCTTGGTGATCGCGATATTCACTGGAATAGCTTAAGCTTGAAGCCCCAGGTGCAGTTATCGTGATCAGCTTGTGGGGATCGGCGTGACCACGTTGCTTTTGAAGAAGCGCCGCGGTAGTTTTGGCGTGAAAGAAGATGACCGCGAGCTGCTGCCACGATCCACTTTGCAAAAATGTCGATGGCACGAGCAGGTGTTAATGTATGTACCCCTTGAGGAATGGGTCGAGCGAGATCCGGACCCCATGTGGAGAAAGGCCAAGATGGGGGATCGTTTGGAGCTCTTGGGTGGGCTTATGTGCCTTAGGGCGTGAAATTGGTAAGCCTTGCACTAGTCACGATATCCGGGCATCTTATAGCGTGGTTGGCGATAATAGCCCATGCGAAAGCAGCTTTGCCGACGGAGTTAGGAAGGGGCGTGGTTGCCCGGCGACACCTACGTGTATGTCCCTAAGAGGAACACACCCTCCTGTTTGAGATGCGCTTAGACGAGGACTACTAGAGCACCGTGGCGGTAAGGATGTAAATCCACTGGCTTATGGACCAGCACGCCTTATGGCCAAGGCAGCGAAGCCGTCTTGACGGGGTCCCCACCGCTGGAGTCACCGGACAAATGGGCGTTGTCCGCTCTAAGCCTTTGCTTTCGATAGCGGAGCGACACCACTTGTCTCGAGTTGCCTCGTCGGGAGAGCGTGATTGAGGGCTTGTAAAGGTGCTCCGGCGAGCACCCCTGGCGGAAGCGGAGTTGGCGTGAGATCCAAACTTGGATAGGCTAGTCGGCCGAGGAAGTTGTCCTTCCTGACGCGAAGAACGCCGAAAAATCGAAAATGCCGCTCCAACTTTCTCATCACCAGCGGTATCAGCGCCATTGAGTGCCCAGTGACAATACTCCTTGTTAACGATTGATGACCAGCGTGAATCTCCTTCACGAGTTAACCGTTGGACACCAAGCGACTTGCCGCGCTCTTAGTCCGCGAGGAGGCCTGCATTACTCCGTAGCGTTGTTGAATCGCCAGCGAAGTGTAGTTGGATAGAATCTGGAGGTTGCTCTCCTTGAGGAGATGAGAACAAAATCAGCCCCAGAGTTTCGGTCTGCGAGCCATCAAAAACATGGTCCAAGAGGGTTCATCGAGGTTGCTGGGGAGCTTCACGGGATTTAGGCCGAACAAGTCCATTCAGCGACGAAGTCGGCGGGACACAATGACTTAATAGCGGTTCGGGCGACAAAGCGGAATATCGATTCCATAGCTCCATTGCCCACTTAGCTATCGTCAGCGGCTTCCTTGTTCCTTAGGATTTCTCCTAGAGGAACTTGGTCGGGACCCGATATTTGATCTTTGAAATAATGGCGAAGTTTCTGGAAGACATGAGCAAAGGCGTGAAACCACGGACCTCGAGTAGCGCTCCTTTGATCCGTGAAGCACCTACGCTCACGTAATAAATTATTTGTTGGATGCCTTCCTTTCCACCGTCAAGGCCAGCGCTCTCCGCTTTGCGGCATGCAGCCACAGGTAGAGCAAAAGTTGCTTTCGTAGTAAGAGGGGTAGTCCAAGGCAATTGGGTTGGACGGAGTATTAGCTTAAGATCTTGAAAAGACGATCGACTTCCTCTCGCTCGAGAAACCATTATTGCTGCGTGGGGCCTTAAGAAGGGCAGCCAGTGTTATACTGACGGAAATGAATCTGCTGCCGGAGCGAGCCATCCCGCCCGGTGAGGCTCACGAACTTCCTTGGCGGTAGTTGGAGCTGCATGTTTTTCAATGGCCTCGACTTTTCGGGGTTAGCGAGAGATGCCTTGCGGGCAATCCATAGCAGAGCAACATTCGGATCCGAACACCAAAGGTACACTTCTCTGGATTTAATTTTTATTCGATGCTGGCGAGGAGTTCTGCAAGCGTCTCGGCCGGGTCCTTTACATGATCGGGGCATGCTTGCTCTTCACAACTATGGAAATCGACGCATAGACCTCCAGGTTTTTCCGTGGCTGATGCAGGAAAGTCTTCTCCATTAATGTTGGAGCGTAACACCGGCGTTGCTTGGCCCGAAAGACATGGTGCGTATAGCGAAAGTGCCGAAGGGGGTGATGAAGGCGATCTTCTCTTCATCCGGGGAGATGCTTATTTGGTGATAAGGAGTAAGCATCCAAAAACTCAAAAGGCGGGCATCCGTGATCGCATCGACCGGTTTGGTCTATCTTGGCGGCGGAAATTGTCCTTGGGACAAGCGGCGTTCAAATCGTGTGATCGACACATCCTCCACTTGCCGCCTTTCTTCTTTACAATGATAGGGTTGGCTAACCACTCGGTGTGATCAACCTCACGGATGAAACCGTGCCGAGTAGTTTGCCAAAGCGATCTTTGATGATCCCTGTTTGAAATCCGGCGGCAAAGCTTGGTGACAGGCTTTTGTCGGCAGGACGGCCGGTTTATGCTCGATAACCTCCCTTGGGACTCGGGCATATCAGGGCTGGCTCCAGTAAACACGTCTGCATTAGCTCGGAGGAAGGCAATGAGCTTCGCTTTCCTATTTAGGGTCAGATTGGCCCCAAATGAAGCTGTCTTGGAGCAATCATCCGAGGCGGAAGGAACCTCCTTAGTCTCGCCCTGGTGAAGGAGACTCTAGGGCGTCACAGACTTGAGTGCGGAGGCGTCGAGGACCTCGCGGAGGTGACTGACTGGGGCAAGGGATTGCTCGTCGCAATCGGGCGGATTTGTAATTGCCCTTGGCCGGTGATCACACCGTTTGGGCGTTATCTTGGGCAATGGTATCCATGATAGGACACGACCATGAACTTGCCAAAAGATGGCGGCCAGGATCGCATTATGCAGCGGAAGGAAATCGACCCGTCAAGCGTGATCAACTCCGTCCGGAAGTTGCTTATCTTCCCGAAGGTAACGAGCGCGAATGATGCGCCCTAATGGTGAGCAGCTTCCCGGAACAATGCCGTAGAAAGGCATTGCGACTTCCTTAAGCTTAGGCGAGGAATCTGCATCTCGTCCAAGACCTTTCGCTGATGGCAGAGTCAAAGCGCTCCGTCGTCGACGGAATGGCGGCCAACTCTGGCGTTAGCGATGGTGGGCGACCACGGAGGAGGCGGCGGGCTTGGTCATCGGTGGAGCAATCATCCTTAGAAAAGGAGATAGAGACCTCGGTCCACTTCATCGATTAAGGCATGGTTTGCCTTTTTTCAGCGTTGTGGACCTCCGGCGGCTTCCTTGAAATGCTGCGCAGGAAAGTATAAGCGAAGAGCCACCGAAAATAACGGCGATATGGTTCCACGGAGCTCTTGATATTACGTCATCATCGTCCGATCACTGCAATCGGCTGAGCAGCTTGTCCTTGTCGGCATCACCTTGTTCGAGCGGGGTGGGCATTGGGCCCTGCCATTGTGAAATCTTGAGCTTTGCAGCCCAAGTTACGCAATAGCGTATGTCGATGCCCGTAGTCTTTGGTGGAACTTGCAAAATTGGTGGCTTGGACCTTTCTTGCTTTGTCGCCTCCACACGAGCTTTTTCCCCTTGTAGTTATTATTTGGCTTCTTACGCCCATCCTTGGGAGGAGGTGCGCGATCTATACCGGGCGGTATTGTTACGCATCACCTTTATTCTTCTTCTTCTGCGACTTCTTGTCACGAGGGTTCTTCTTGCTCTTCTTCTTCTCATCCACTTGGTGGCCAGGCGGCTCGCCCTTGTCGAAACGCCTTTTTGTCTTGAACAGCTGCGCGCGTTGGCATAGCGGTCGGCCCGCTGAACAGTCGTTGGCGGTCAGAGTCTCGCGATCTCGAGATCTGGGTGAGCCGCTCGTCATGGACTCCGTTTTTGAAAGCGCGGACAGCAGTTCGTCCAGAGATGTTCGGGATCGTGTTGCGAATCTTAATGAAAGCAGCTTCACGAAGTTGCGGAGGTCTCCCGTTCATCTGGATCATCTGGTGCGAGATCATCCTCCTTACTTCGAGGCGCGCGTATAGCGGCTGGAAGTTGGCGTCGGGCGTCACTGAGATTAGTTCCATGGTGATGGAACCCTCCTGGCGATTGAGCGACCCGTCCTAGCGACACCCTCAAGGATAGTCGGGAGGTAATTAGCCATAACTAGCTCGTCACCCCGTTGCCATGATGGTTGTAGCGTAGATGGAAAGAATTCCTCTGGGTTACGAGGTCCCATTGTACCTCTCCATGTGGCCAAGCTTGAATTTTGAGGGCCATCGGACGACCACCAGCTCATCGAGAAAGCCTGTAGCCCAAGGCATACGACCGACCACCTTCCCGGTGGAACCCTAGTCTCGAGAAGGCGTTTGTCTGCTCTTGGCGGAGGAACTCCTGCTGAGCAGGATGATTGACTGGAAGAAACTCTCTCGGGACAACCCTGCGCTCCTTCCTGCGTGGTTGCGACGATCACGCTCCTCACGAGGGACCGTCCCGTGATCATCAGCGTCGCGCTTGCCCACTGTGTGTCGCGATGACTACGAGGACTTCGGCGGCGGCAGCGACCACGGGTAACTTGCTCATGGACCGATGACCCGCGATCGATCAGGCTGTCCGAATCATTCGAGGCGGTTTGTGGCGCTGCCGGGAGGAGTTGTTGACTTCTCCTAGAGACCTTAAGCCTTGACCCGGTCGCTCTAGGTTAGGCCTTGACGCATCGCCCATGCTTGGACGAGATCAACGATTGGTGGATCGAGGACCGTTGCTATAACGAGCAGTTCTCGACTCGATCTATGGGTCCGGGATCACTGAACCATCCAGCGATTACGCGGTGGAGTCCGGTCCGCGAAATTGACCGAGAGGAAGCTTCTGCGGGAGACTTAAGCAAACGCGCGGTGGTCGCGACAACATGCGCTTACACCGGTGCGAAACGTGCCAAGATCTGATTGATAAATTTGTCGGCTGCGGCGAATGATATCTTGCTCGTGAGCAGCAGGCGCAACCTCATCTTGATGCGGCAGAAGTGTCGCGCGATCTCGCCCGACGCGCATCCGTCTGCGGGATCTCGGGAGGTTCTGCGCCGGCCATGTTGATCTTCTTGGGGCCATGAGAAGAGTATGCTTGGCGGTGTTATGTTTGTGTGCATACAGGTGGAATCTACCGACATAGCCTTGGAATCGGCGAGTCTAAACCATCGTAAAGATTATCGGTTCCATAGTCGCCGTCAATGGCAGAGATGCGATACGAGGCTATCTACGCTATAGGCGCGAGACTTACATCTCGGATCACGGAAAATGTTGAGGCGAACGGATCGTCTGAGCCCGGCGGGAGATGAGCGTCTGTCATACGAGTCGTATCCCTCGGGAATAGTCTCTTGGTGGCGAGAGAGTTCGACATACTTTCGATCTGCGTTTTCCCCACAGACGGCGCCCGGTTGTCGGCCGGTTGAATATCGTTCTCAAGTCGCTAAGGTTCTTAAAAGATTGAGATAGGAGACATGCCAAACAATGTGAGCGATGTGAGAGCGAGCGGGGTTTTTATCACTCGTTCGAGGCCTCTCGGAGAGATAATAGCCCTACGTCCGGCCTTTCTTATATATCGAGAGATGAATACAGAGGTGGAACTCGGTGAGATCCATGAGTCAGCGAGCAATAATGTTTCAATCACGAAATCTATTGGCGAGGGTCCTCTAAGCGCTATAGGGGCTCTGTTTATATATGCTGAACAAAGCAGAGCCTCTGAGGAATACCAAAGCGGGCTAACTCGAGATCGTAATGAACTCATACATGCCAAATACAACCCTACGGTAGATATGGTAATCTCTCTAATCTTGGGGATCACGACTCCTAATCCAATCCGGAAACCACGTCAAGGGTCTTCACGTGGTCGCCTGAGAACTCTGTTGAGTAGGACTCAAAACGATCCCTGGCCTTCGTGCCATTCGGCCAGGAAACATTATTGGTCGCATATGGGCCAAATAGAATCTTCGAGGATGCGGGCCTGGTAGGTTGTTCGATTGGGCGGTCGGGGGAGTGGGCCATGGCAATGGGTCGTGATTTTATCCACGACAAATTACTTTTGCATAATATGTAATTTTCTTAGTTATTATTGGTGTGTGATGATGTTTAATAAATTGTTGCTCACTTACTGGCATTAATCTTGGGACTAGCAATCGATTGTATTGGATCCTAATGAAGCGAGGTCGCGACTGGCGATGAATCCATGTGAATTTTTCATTGGAATATTTTTTGTGTCTGTTTGGAAACCACAATCTAGGGTTTTCTAGCCTTTTCTTGCGATACTCCTAGAGATTCCAACCCTTCTCCCCCACTCGTGGAATTTTGCCTGCACCGAGACTCTCGCGTCCTGTGCCGACAGAACCTAACCGAATTCTGCCGTCGTGCTCCTTCCTCTCCGTCGTTGCCAAGGATGGCACCAGATCTGAGCAACTCCGTCGGTGAGGCGGTGGCCTTCAAGTGATAATATTTATACCATATGGGCCACTGCACAGTTGCATACATCGGCCATTAGCCCAATCACTACAGTAGTCCACTTCATGGCCCACATTCTAACCTACTAATCTCAACTGCCCAACGTCCTCTAACCATGACAACCCAATTGAATTAGCCCAAATCTAGTCATTTTCATTGGTGCATCCGATCTATTAATTGCTTTCCCTGACCATCACAACGCCGAGCAGACAACGAAGTGGGACCAGAGCTGAATAAGCAGTAGCGCCGGTGCTGTTTAGTTCTTCCTCTCTCAACTTGGCTTGGTGGCGCATCCTTTATAACCTCATTTTAGGAAGCTTAATTTTTAAAAAATATATATCTATCACGGATACTATAAATACACCTATGTTTTTGTACCATATATTTTATTTTACTTACTTTCCTCCCAAAGGGATAATTTTAAGCTAAACACTACCTATTATTCCTTATCTATTAATTTCCCTAACTATTTTCCCTCTAGAGCCCCATTCTTTTTCTCTGGATCATTTCCCTTGCCCCTTACCCTCCGGGGCCAAGATAATCTCGCATTCCCTCCCTCCCTTTGCTTGCCAACCGGCCCACCGACCCCATCTTATTCTCCTTTATCCCTCTCCTCCTGTTCTCTCTCCCACGGCAGCATTAGTTCATCATTTGTAGCCGCGCAGTGCTGAAATCACCACCTTGAGCCACGCGTGCATTGCCTCCCATGCTAGCCACGCGCATCGATTATAGTCTGCTCCACATGCCTCTGCACCTACCCATCCCGTGCCGCTCACACCATGTTGGAGCAGCCCAGTGACTTCACGCCATCATTGCCACTGCCATGTGCTCCTACCTTGCCGCATGGCTGCCTATAAACCCCTCGCCTCTCTATTGCGGCGGTTTACTACATTGCTGCTCCGGGTTGACCACGTCACGCCCCCGCCTTAGTGAGCCACGGCGACTATCACCCTTCCCCATCCCTTTGTTCCTCTATCGCCTTGAGGTTAATTATTATCTCCATGTGGTAAGCTTGAAATCGCCGTCGTAGGAACACTTCCTCCTTCAATAGCCTTTTCGATGGCAAACCAGCATGTCCTTGCCCGGCAACCGTGAAACCACCCGAAGGCACCCAAGAGAATAGAAATACCACCATTGGAACATCGACGCCAGCGCCTCAGTCGCAGCTTGCATCAACCTTCAGCGATAATCGTCCATGCAACAACCAAAGTGACCCTAGCGATGATGAGCTTCACTATGTCCACCAACCTCTACCTTTCCCTTGGTTTGCATAAATTTCCCTTGCCCAAGTCATTGTCATTGCCTAGCCAAGGGTATCGTGCCTTTTATCATTGAGCCGCCGATATGGGTTGTAAATCTTGAGTTGGAGCCTCCGCATCGATTCGGATTTGTAGAGCCCTAGGGCGTTGGGAATGGCGCCCTCTGACTCTGGCTTTTGTCCAAAAAGTCTGTCACAACCACCTCGCTATGGGAGGAAGAAGAATAAGCGTCGACCGCGATGTCATGCTCCACCCAAATCACCGGCTTATATGTACCATCCACAAGGTCGGGATTAGTTTAAATCCCGTTTAACCTCCTTCTACAGTCGGCGACAAGTGGGCTCGTGGCCCGTTAGCCCGAGGTTATGGAAAGCGTCGACGCGATCCTCACTCCCTTACAGGCGGGGTATTTCACTAAAGTGGCTTTCACCCTCTCTCACCCTTCTCATGACCGTGGGCTTCCTCGTGCACACACACGCCTTCACGGGGCAAGCCACGGATGGGCGTCTCTCCTCTTAGTCGAGGCCTTTGCTTCTCACGTGAACACCCATCTTCCCTTGGGACTAGGCCCATTCTTGTTCCATGATATTTTCAAAAGATTTCCCCTTTAAAATATTCTAGGAAATGGTTTTTGTTTTCGATAAATGGTTAATAGGCGAGAAGTTATGAGAAATATTCCATAAAATATTGATGACACTCTATGACCTAGAAAAATTATGAAATGCCCTAGTTGCAAATGTATTCTTGCACAAGATTTAGCCAATAAGACTAATAGCTTACTCCTATAAGTAGCGGTCATTTATGCTAAAATTATTTTCTATAATTATTATCAAAAGTGGGTAATTACCAGGGTATCCTAGCATCTTCATGATCGATAGCTATGTCCTAAAATAAGTTGATTATACACTAAATATGGAACAAAGAATCACCTTAAATGAGTAGTTTAGCTGGGGATTCCATTGACAATGAATTTGTCACGGCGTTAGCAAGACCTAAACTAGATGGTAGCACAAGGCAAGGTTATCTGAGTTCGGTCCCTCGGCAAAGGTAATACCCTACTTCCGTGCTCACGGGATTATGATTGATCAAGATGTGGGATGCAAGATGACTAAGATGATTACGGTATTATGATCTATGATGTTGAGATCTATTGTGTTGGACCATGCTATGGCCTCTACCCCCTTTCTTTACATAGTGCGAGGGGGATAGAGTTACAGTAACACGTGATACACGTTACCTAATCTTGTTATGCCGTTACATGTCATGCATGTGTTAATCTCCTAATTACATGGTGATATATCATATCCTCGGGAACTTCCTTGGAGCTCAAAGGAGCGTGTAACCAGTGGTCTCTATCCTTGATCAGCCGACTTGGATGCGCCTCCTATCTGCTCCTTATGGTCCTTCTAGAGATACAGGGGCCCATATAGTCCCAGATAGCCCACAGGTTCTACGATCAAGTCGGATGCCCGTGCTTGGTTTACATAAATATCTTACGTAATCTAAAAAGTGATTGTAAAGAACTTAGAAATCTTAAGTTTTGTGTGTGAAGCAAGCGCTTCGGATTGGTATACAATGGCGACCTTAAAGAAGGCATACCTCGAAATTGTACCCAAATTTCACCAACCCAACCCGAACATGCGAAGTTAGCTAGTGACAACATGGGGTATCTTTGTGAAATACTTTTAATTTTGGCGCTTCGATCATATGCCCTCCGAGGTATACTAGAGACAGATTAAACTCGATGTTAACACATTACCACGTTAGCGGCGTGTTAAGAAAGCTTGTTAGAGGATCGCCCTTTCTTTGTTAGCCCAAGCCCAATAAGGGGAGGCGAGCGTTTTGCGCCCTTTTCTCACGGTCCCGAAGCGACCGCAGCGTTTCCGTCGGGAAAGCGTATCCGTATCCACTTCCGTCCATGCCATGCATGATGTTTTCATGTTTGAAGCGGATAACAAGGGCGCCCTTTGAACTTCTCCTATGTATAAAAAGAAATCTAGGGGCGATGTACTACTCCACATCCGACCTCAGGAGTTTTCAAGTTCTCTTCTTCTCGTGAGAACCAAAAAACCTCCATCTCCTTCTTCCTCAAAAGTTATGGCGAATCAGGTCGAGATGGTGGGCGAGTGGAGTCATGAGGCTGCCCATGAGGCCGAGGCTCAAGCCTCGCCTAGGCCGCCATGGGCCGAGTTACAGCGGGAATCGCCTAGGTCATTGCGGAGATCGCGGGGAGGAATCCATCGGGGTTACGATCCGGCAGTTCCGCTGACTCAAGTGCACATCCCGCTCGAGCAAGCAGCGGCGCTCTCTCTCGCGGAAGGTGGTTACAGGCGCCTCTGGCAGGCGCTTCGCCTTCAGCCGTGAGAGATCGAGCTTCTTTTGTTTCTCCACGAGCCAGCGATGAGCCCTAGCTCAATGTGTTGCGCCCGAAAGTATGTAATTAGGCATGAGGCCATTTTAATCAAAACCTTTGGAAATCTGCGTGATCTTCAACTTCAATCTCGAATCCACCCAACATTGCTTCATTCGAGTAGTTGGGTTCTGGCGCTAAGCCGGCGCCCAGTATGTCTGCGAAACCTCTCGGGAGAAATTACTCGGCCACCCGAGTGGTTATCGAAGCCCTTCTTGCAAACCGCATCAAGCGTTAGATCAAGGCGGGCCGAGAATCACGGCAGCGCCGTTATGATAAATTAGGAGCAGGGAGCGAAATTAGTTCACCTCGCTCCACTTCAGCGCCGGATCTTTTAGTCTCTCCCGCGAACCGCGCGCTAGGGTTCTTCTCAAATCGCCAACCTCCGCCGCATACCGTCTCACGATCTGCAATGGCTCCACCATCCCCGCCGCCCGAAGGTTGCCAAGAGTGGAAAGGAGTGAATAAGTCTGGCCGCGAATCTGTCCCACCCTCGCCCGACGGTAGTGGTCTTCGAATCTTTCTTTCTTGGCTTGTTGGCCTTCCTTGCTCTCCTTTCTTAGGGATTGCTGCATATATCTCACGGGATTGAGGTTTCTCATTTAAACCCCAATTCCGTCTTTGGATTACGATTTTTATCCATATGCTGTGAGAGCTTATCTCAGAATGCTCCCCATTCGACCTCTTGGATATCTCTATCTCCTTAAACATTTTCCCAATAAGAATTCTCCCAAAGCGCCATGAGCTTGAGATTCAATTCGAGGAAGGGCCGAGGAAATTTTATTTTGAACTTCCCTTGAGAACCTCCAACAAGGGTTGGCACTTTCGGAATGGTTCTCTGCGTAATTCTCCTCAGGCCTTCCTTCCTTCTCGGAGTGTGCCCAATCTATCCCTCTGGGCTTCTTCTCTTGCGATGGCGAAGGAGAGCCAAGTGAAGGAACTCCTTGTTCTTCTCCTGATTAAAATCTGCCGGGCGCACCGGCATCGTAATCTGGAACTACACTCGGCGTCGTGTCCAGGCCCATCAAGGAGAGGTGCATCTAGCGCCAGTACTCGGGGCCGCAAGGCGCCACTCGGCCGAAGACCGATTTGTGAAGGACATAGCCCGTAGAGAGTGGTGAGCTCTTTGCCCAGAGCTCGGAAATAGTCCACTCAGATTACCGAGTGCGTGCAAGTCATCATATCCTCCTCCGTGAGAGAAAGATTCTTCTCAACTCAGCGTGGTTTCGGAACGACCTTGGAATTGATCTAATCGATACACCTTGAGGGCCTTGTGACCTTCTTCTCCACCTATCCGGTCAAGGAAGCCCCGCCATGAAGGATGCAGTACAAGCGTCCATGAGAGACTCGGTGATGCTCCCCCACCAAGAAAGGCAAGGGAGTCGCTTTGGGGGACTCGAGATGAGGGCGACGATGAAGACAACATCCAGCTCTGCGCCGGCCGGATCCAACAACAAAGCCGTCTTAGTCTCGACCAAGCAACCACAAAGCCCTCCGTCTCCCGATCCAGCTAGCCATGAGGCGTTGTCAAGATGAAAAAAGCCCTCGGCTCCGGCCGGTGATTACGGCATTACGTTTTGGATTCAAGTTTGTTTCATCCAAAGGTATTCCCTCATGACATTTTTTCTTCACACGGTTTGTAAAGGAATTTGTGTGTTGAAAAGTCTTCAAATGCTCTCGAAAACCGTCGTGGATGATGATGATATGCCGGCTCGCATGGCACCAAGGTGCTAGCCTTAGCGCCTCAAGCTCCGATCGCCAAAGGCGAGCCCAAAGCGTGAAGACTTCGTCTCGGCAAAGCGGCGCCAAGACTCGGTCCATCTTCTTCCACTCGGCAGAGACCTCGTGAATGAAGGAAAATCCCACCGACTCTATAGAGCTTCGAACCGAAAATCGAGGAGATCCTCCAGCCACTTCACCAGCTCACACTCCACCCTCCGTGAAGTGGAGGAAAGAGATGAAGGGATATGAGGTTGGCGAAAGTAAAGCGAAGAATGGGAGGTATTGGAGAACATGTCGAGGCTCAAGCGAAATGTACAAGGTAAAAGCCCTTTTCATACAATTCTGCCGCACAAAGAGTCCAGCTAATCTTCCCCTTTTTTTTGCAGTGAAGTCGAAGTCGGCGAAGACCATGTGCATGTAGAGAGCAATGGGTGAGCTAAAATCTCGCGATGAATTCGACAACGCGCTATCTGTGATCAGAAATCATATCTGACGTAGGATTGAGGAGCTTCAGCGAGATCACTTGAATCGATTCCCATGCGTGAAGAATCCAATACCATCAGAGATATAAATCCTTGAACGATACTAAACCTTTACAAAAGAATGCTTCTTGGATGATAGTCTCTAAGACATGCCTTTGAATCTAGCATTGGACACGAGCGAGAAGGTTCTAGAGGAAACATCGGAGGCGAGGAAGGCCTTGGAGGATAAGTCTTCAAAGCGGCCTCAACTCAAGAAATTGGCTAATGAACTAGAAGGTAACTTTCCACCATTGACTCTCACTGGCTCATTGGCCCAAGTCGGCCCGATTTGTCACGCTTGATTGGTTGTGCTGAGTATCGTCGAAGACCGGGGCGTAATTCCATGTTTTGGATGAAAAAGTAAAGTTCGCCTCTGAGTTTAGCGGCCGTGCTCTAGTAGGAATAGCTCCAACGCTCAGTACCTTTATCTGAAGAAGAGGCGCCGTCGATGCCAACATCTTCATTGCCCGCCTTGATTATATTCTGCAGTGAATCAAGGTCTTCCGCTTGAGGAGGCGACAACATGCACTAGAGCAAAGGCCTTGCGATCGCGAAGTCAAACTTCCGTGCCTGAACTTGAGGCCGTGAAAGAAAGAAAGATTCGCGGCGCACCTAGAAAAAGGCACATGCCTTCTTGAAAGAAGTTAAGCCCATTTGCCCATCTGGGTCAAACATCTAGATTTGTAAATGTACTCGTTTCCCGAATGTTTGATTGATCCTCGATACACGTGATCTAATTTATCTGAGTATTTAGCTTTATCCTCTTTCATGAGGCGTGTACTGTACGTGGTCCACCCAGTGGCGGGGAATTAACGCGTGGCTTTCTCCCCATGCACCAGCGGGTAGCTAAGCGTTGTCTTTGGCGAGTACAAGCGCCATTACTCAGAATTTTTCATAACACCCGACTCATGGAAAGAAAGCGATTTTATTGATCACGATAGGGTGCGGTTGACTCCGCTTTTACTATTTAGTATAACCAGGCTTACTACTTGAGTGGTTTACTGCGAGTAGCAGAATCAAGAGACTAATTACGATGCTTGAATACAATGCTTTAAGTAAAAACAACGTAGCTGCTCCATGTCGGTGTTAGGCGCTTGATCCATCTTGTTTGTGGCGATAAGCCCCGGGCGGGACACTTGACAATCACATGGGGGCATTCCCAGTGGGGAGAGTTTATGCTCGTGCTTGATTCCTTGGAGGACTAGATCTCCCTTGGAGAGCATACGGCCCGTCGTTACGATGATGATAGCGGCATAAGCCACAGTTAGTACTTTGCCAAGCTGGATCATTCTTGCTTCCACAGCTTCCTCGGCCGTCGAGATCTTCGCGTCTTGCTTCATCCAGGCTAGTTATCCTCAACCGTGACAGAGGACCCGGCACTGGTCGATCGGGAGGACCCGCCTACGAGCCATAGACTAGGAAAAAATTATCGCCGCGTTGGCTCGACTTGGGGTTGTTTTAAGCCCCGAACGCAGAAGGCAACTCCATAACCCGGTAGCGTAACATTGGCTTTAGACGATCGAAAATTCGGCTTTAAGCCCTTGTAGCACCAATCCGTTGTACGTTCAACTTTGCAGTTACTCCTTGGGTGGGCCAGAAGCATGCGGATCTTGATGCCTAGCTCTTAGCCCCAATCTTGGATTATTGCTTTTGGGCTGAAAGCCATTGTTGGTGACGATGCGATTAGATTCGCCAAAAGCGTCTGACGATGTCCCCCAAACTTCGCGTGCTTTGGCGCGTAATTACAACAACGGCAGCTTCAATCCATTTTGTAAACTTATCGATGGCGGCAAAGAGATGAGTGAATCAGCCTGCGCTTGCTTGAGGAGCCCACCATCCAATTCGAACGACAAGAAACCAAGGATTGGAATTGTTTGTAGATCTGGCGACGGCATGTGAATCGCCGGCGCAAAGATTAGCACCCGATCACATCTGCGTACTAGATCTTCCGCATCCGGTGGCAACGATCGGCGGAAAATCCTTGCCGATAGGCTTTCCTACTAAGGTCTTGGCGCGCGTGGTTCCCATTCTCCCGAGTGGATGTCGCTGAGTAGATCTGCCTTCTTACTACGATATACAACGCCTTAGTACCCGGCGCGCTTTTTACGAAAAGCTCATCCCCGACTACCTTATAGCTTTTGCTTTGATTGTGTAATGCACTCGCGAAGCCACGATCCTCGGCGACTCATCACGAAGAAGATAATCTAAGTAAGGCTATGACCACCTAGGGTTGTTGACAATACCTCTACATCGGGTTACGGTTGCTTCTCTTGATCTTCTCTCGGTGCGGTGGTAACTTTATAGGCGGCTTGCGATTCTTTGGCGAAAACACCAATGGGACTTGCGCTGAGTTGATCCCATCATACTAACAACTGTACCGCCGTTATCCGTGGAAACACGTGTGTCGACTCGATCTGTCGAATTTGTCTTCTAACTTTCGTACCTCGACGATGGCTGCCATCTTTATCGCCACCACAACCACTCCTTTTAAATTTCGTTAATCACTAGCTTGGAATCGCGCACCATTAACCGCCTCACACGGCGATATGGCAGCAGCGTAGCATATGGGATAATGCCTGCGTACTCGGCGGCGTTATTCTTTGTCGGAAAACGATATCGAAGGATGTAGCATAGCTTCTTTCGATCGGCGATATGAGCAAAATCAGCCCTCGCGGCTGGCACAAAGGGAACCATCAGCGTATATTGTTGATGCTAAGATTCTCCTTTCCTGCTGGTGTTTGAGCGTTTTCTCTTTTTAATGGCTTATGCATAGCGAAAACTTCGGCGACCACGGGTGAGAATAAAATAATACTGTGGCGTGCCGGTGTATATAAATACAAAAAGAAATAATAAATCTGAAATCAGATATTTTATTAATGGAATAAAATACTGGTCTCCCGATACATTTAACGCTCCATAACTTTGTAGAATAGGAACATCTAACATAGGCGATTGCAATTCCCATTTGTTCGGGGCCTCGGAAGGTCTCGGTTAATTACATATGCAAGATAAATCTCACGAAACACCTCAGGATTAGGCGTGTTATAAATGCGACGCCGGTCTTAGCTGCGAGTCACTATGCATGCGAGAGAAAATAGATAATAAACAAAGTAAGTAGCGGCGGCTCATAGACATATGACCATCTTGCCGAAGATAAGCGAAAATCGTTATATGATAGACCTCGCCACTTTGTGTCGTCAGGCCTCATCGGTCTCGAGCAGCTCATTTGAGATATGTATATGACCTGAAATCAAAACATGCATAGATATGCTGAACGACCTTGAGCTGGTAACACGGCAACCAATCGGGTTGGATAATTACGCAAAATAGATCTGCAAGATATATTGACATGTATTCATCAATGACACGCAATAGATCACAATGGATATGGTATTTTGATATTTTATGTAACCCGGGGCATTTTAAGATTTATAGCTCCGTTTGGCACATCATAGAATATGCGACTGCGGAGATCACAATAAATATTGCATTAACGTAAAAGGCGCATCACTTATTTGATGTTTATGTAACTTCGGGGCATTCATAAAGTATGGCTCCGTTTGGCACATCATGGGAATGTGGCGACTGCGATAGATCACAATAAATATTGCATTGCGTAAAGGCGCATCACTTATTTGATGTTTGTATAACTACGGGGCATTCATAAAGTATAGCTCCGTATGGCACAGCATGGAATGTAGCGTCTGCGATAGATCACAATAAATATTGCATTAAGCGTAAGGCGCATCACTTATTTGATGTTTATGTAACTATGGGGCATTCAAGATTTATAGCTCCGATTACGGACATCATGTAAATTAATATTGAATAGAAAATCAAAGGGCTCAGGTATATTTATTAAGCACCTTGTATAATATTTTAAGTCTAAAAGACTTATTTAAGCGAAGATGAACATGGGGCTAAATTAAGACCATTAGCACTATAAGGATCAATATATGATTGGAGTATTTAGGGGTTGACTTATCGTCTAACACCTATATCAAATATGAAGAACATTGGATAAACTACAAAATAGGAGCGACATGAAAGCAGGGGCTTAACTATAATTTATAAGCACCTTACTAGCAAGTACATGATTATTCAAATATTTAAAACGCATTATGAATATGGGGCTAAATTAAGGTTAAGCTCCCTTTAAATTATAGATCTTGATGATACAAATTAACAAAATAGAGGAAGGACTACATTAGCACCTAATGCAAATATGATTATCTTTGGATGGACAACATATAATGATGATACGAGATATAGGGGTTATATAATTCTAACACCCTGTGAAATTAAAAGCAGATAAGTTAAATAGCTTATTCATTATGAAAGGGGCTAAATCAGGATAAGTAAAAGCACCCTAGTGCAAGTATGGCATATTCAGAGGGTTAAACTGTAAATATCTTGCTAAAGGAACACTAGGAATTGGGGCTAAAATAAGGTTTCAGCACCCTTATCAAACTAACACGGACTCCGAGGACTAAATTGCAAAGTGCGAAAATCCCCCTAATAACCCGCAGCCATACATACAGAAAGAAAGAGGGAGAAGGAGGAGGAGGCCGGGCGGCACGACGCCGACTAGGGGCGACGCCGGCCATGGGGCGCGCGCGGTCAGGGCAGCGCCGGCTGGGGCAGCGGCATCCAGGGGCAGCGCGCTGGCGGCGGAATGGGGACGGCGGCGGCTTGAGGACGGCGGCGGCAGGCCGCGCCTGCCATCTGAGGCGATGGTGCGACGACCCAGCAGCGGCATGGGGCGAGATGGCGCCTTGGGGACAGCTACAAACAGCGGCGACTCGTGGGCACCGGCAGTTTGGAGTCCTTGTCCATCCCTACACTGATGAAGATAGAAGATAGAGGTAGGATTATGGAGAAGTTATCAACCTGCAATCCCGTTCTCCATCTAGTCCGATTCAGAACTTCCTCCTGTAATTGATCTTCAAAACCTGCGAAGAAACGACTTCCGTGTGTGTGGCTTCCTCCTGTTCAGCCTGCAGAGAAGAAGAGAGAGTCCGATCCTGCAGCCTGCAAAAAGAGTATCGATGGCCCCCGCCGAAGAGTCCTCGTTGCCGTGAAGAACCTGCAGAGAAGAAGACCTAGCCGAAAAAACCTAATCGCTTGCCACCGCCGGCTGCACGAGGGATACCTGCCGAGAAAAAGGCCTCCTCTCTGCGTAGATGAGGAGGATACTTATAGACTCGTACCCTAGCCGAAAATGGGATCGGCCCTGAATTTTGTTCGGCTCCGTGTGTTGCATGTTGGTTAGTGCGAAAAATAATAATAATAATAATAATAAATTGCTGCACAATGTTGATAATTCTCTCGATTAAATATTCAAAAATGCGATAAATAAATTATCAGCGTTTAGCTTGAAATTCGTCAAACAGTGAGTGCGAGCCTCATCCACTCCGCACCAGAAATGGGTTAGTGCTTGAGATTTGATGGCTAATCGAGTCGAAACTTTATCTCAAAGGCTCCAAACTTCATTGCACTTTGCAATTCTTCGGTGGCTTCCGATTATGAAGTATGTCTTCAAGCGGGAAGAAAGTAATAATAGAAATTTCATGCTCTTGAAAATAATGCTTAAGCTTAGTGGCGTGAATAACCTGACATATAAAAACTTTTGAACTTGTGGGTACCTTGTTTAAATTCACCCAATACCTAAACTACAAGTAGGCCAGGTAGCTTGTTGTAAGTTCAAGGTACAACTTGTGTTATTTTGGTGATTAATGAATAAACACATAATGACAATGTTCATCGAGGTTGCTCGGAGCTTCACGGGATTTAGGCGAACAAGTCCATTCAGCGACGAAGTCGGCGGGACGTGACTTAATAGCGATTGGGCGACAAAGCAGAATATGGTCCATAGCTCCATTGCCCACTTAGCTATCGTCCATGGCTTCCTTGTTCCTTAGGATTTCTCCTAGAGGAACTTGGTGGGACCCGATGTTGATCTTTGAAATAATGGCGAAGTTTCTGGAAGACATGAGCAAGGCGTGAAACCACGGACCTCGAGTGCGCTCCTTTGATCCGTGAAGCACCTACGCTCACGTAATAAATTATTTGTTGGATGCCTTCCTTTCCAATCAAGACCAGCGCTCACCGCTTTGCGGCATCACGACAGGTAGAGCAAAGTTGCTTTCGTAGTAAGAGGGTAGTCAAAGGCAATTGGGTTGGACGGAGTATTACTTAAGATCTTGAAAAGACGATCGACTTCCTCTCGCTCTCGAAGCCATTATTACGTGGGGCCTTAAGAAGGGCAGCCAGCGTTATACTGCGGAAATGAATCTGCTGCCAGGCGAGCCATCCCAGCGGTGAGGCTCACGAACTTCCTTGCGGTAGTTGGAGCTGCATGTTTTCAATGGCCTCGACTTTCGGGGTTAGCGAGAGATGCCTTGCGGGCAATCCATAGCGACAACATTCGGATCGAACACCAAAGGTACACTTCTCTGGATTTAATTTTTATTCGATGCTGGCGAGGAGTTCTGCAAGCGTCTCGGCGGGTCCTTTACATGATCGGGGCATGCTTGCTCTTCACAACTATGGAAATCGACGCATAGACCTCGAGGTTTTTCATGACATTAGGAAAGTCTTCTCCATTAATATTTGGGCGTCACCACGTTACTTGTGATGAAAGACATGGTCATTATAGAAAGTGCGAAGGGGTGATGAAGGCGATCTTCTCTTCATCCTCGGAGATGCTTATTTGGTGATAACGAGTAAGCATCAAAAAACTCAAAGGCGGGCATCCGTGATCGCATCGACCGGTTTGGTCTATCTGACGTGAAATTGTCCTTGGGACAAGCGGCGTTCAAATCGTGTGATCGACACATCCTCCTTTGCCCTTTCTTCTTTACAATGATAGGGTTGGCTAACCACTCGGTGTGATCAACCTCACGGATGAAACCGTGACGAAGTTTGCCAAGGCGATCTTTGATGATCATTTGAAATCGGCGGCAAAGCTTGGCGACAGGCTTTTGTCGGCAGGACTGACGATTTATGTTCGATAACCTCCTTGGGACTCGGGCATATCAGGGCGGCTCCAATAAACACGTCTGCATTAGCTCGGAGGAAGGCAATGAGCCGCTTTCCTATTTAGGGTCAGTTGGCCCCAAATGAGCATCTTGGAGCAATCATCCGAGGCAGTGGAACCTCCTTAGTCTACCTGGTGAAAGAACTCTAGGCGTCTGAGACTTGAGTGCGGAGGTCGAGGACCTCCGGAGGTGATTGACTAGGGCAAGGATTGCTCGTCGCAATCAGGCGATTTGTAATTGCCCTTGGCCGTGATCACACCGTTTGGGCGGTATCTTGAACAATGGTATCCATGATAGGACCGGACCATGAACTTGCCAAAGATGGCGGCCAGGATCGCATTATGCAGCGGAAGGAAGTCGACCGTCAAGCGTGATCAACTCCGTCCGGAAGTTGCTTATCTTGCCGAAGGTATGAGCGAGAATGATGCGCCCTAATGGTGAGCAGCTTCCCGGAACAATGCCGTAGAAAGGCATTGCGACTTCCTTAAGCTTAGGCGAGGAATCCATCTCGTCCAAGACCTTTCGCTGATAGCAAGTCAAAGCGCTCCGTCGTCGACAGGCCAGCGGCCAACTCTGGCGTTAGCGATGGTGGGCGACCACGGAGGAAGCGGCGGGCTTGGTCATCGGTGGGGCAATCATCCTTAGAAAAGGAGATAGAGACCTCGGTCCACTTCATCGATTAAGTTGTGGTTTGCCTTTTTCAGCGTTGTGGACCTCCCGCGGCTTCCTTGAGGCTGCGCAGAAATATAAGCGAGGAGCCACCGAAATAACGGCGATATGGTTCCGCGGAGCTCTTGATATTCGTCATCATCGTCCGTCACCACCGTCGGTGAGCGCTTGTCCTTGTCGGCATCACCTTGTTGGGCGGGGTGGGCATTGGGCCCTGCCATTGTAAAATCTTGAGCTTTGCACCCAAGTTACGCAATAGCGTATGTCGATGCCGTTAGTCTTTGGTGGAACTTGCAAAATTGGTCGCTTGGACCTTTCTTGCTTTGTCGCCTCCTGACGAGCTCTCTGTTTCTATTTATCTGATTTACGGACTGTCGAACATAGCTTGGACTGTCCAATTCTCTGACTCTGAACTCCAACGGCTAGTTTTCCAAGCCATCTATTTAAAGCCCTCACTCCTGCCACTGTGGCTAGATCACAAGTTTATTGACCTATCCTCTTGTTCTTGAGCCTCCCACCTCCTAAACCCTAGATCTTAGTGATCCTCTTTGAAAGAAGAGTTGGGAAGGGATTAGGGTTAAATCTTAGTGATTCCCTTATGAGGTGTTGGGAAGAAGGATTGAATCTTTGTGATTCATCTAGTGGGAGAAGATTGGTGAAGAAGTGTGAATCCAAGCAAGCAAGCAAGCAAGATTTGATTGTTGAGCACTTGAGTACATCTCGGGTTAGTTCTTCGTTGAGCATCTATTACCCTTGGAGGTTGAGGACTCCTGAGCGGCTAGGCGTCACGGTGAGCCACCGACAAGGTGTGGTTAACCACCTAAGTTTGTGAAGTGCGATTCCGCCTCCATGAGAAAGGAATCAAAAGCAAAATCGGTGCGTGCGTTGGCATAAATCCGAGAGGAAAAGAGTCAAGTGGGACTCGGGCTCAAAGGTGTTGAAGCCTACCTCAGCGGAGAGTAGGATCCTCAAGGATCCGAACCGGAAAACAAATCTCGAGCCTCCATCTTCTTACGGTTTATCTACTCTCACTCTCAAGCTTGATTTATTTGATTATTGCGCTATTGGCTTGATTGTCTTGTGAGATACTTTTGCACGTATACTTGCTTGTGAATCATATTGTGTCCTTGTGATATTGCTTGTGATATTTGAGTGGTGCGGGGCGCTTTCGAAGATTTGGGACAAAATCTTCTCGATTGACCTCGAATTTGTCAGGGGTGTCCTGATAGTCGAACCTACTTCCTTGTGTGATTGAAGATTGAATTTGGTGTCACGCCTATTCACCCCCCTCTGGCGTCATCTCGGTCCTTTCAGCGCCTTATAAGCGGAAGCGCTTCGGCCGTTGTCGAGCGAGGTCCCGCTGCGAGTCTGGGACAAATGGCGTTGTCGATCCATGACACTTTCGATAGCGGAGCGCACCACTCTCTGTTGCCTCGTCCGGAGCGTGATTGAGAGCTTGTGAAGGTGCTCGGCGAGCACCCTGCGGAAGCGATTCGTGAGGATCCATACTTGGATAGCTGGTCGGCCGGAAGTTGTCCTTCACAGGCCGAAGAGCACCTCGAAAAATCGAAAGTGCGCTCAACTTCCTCCTTCAACCGGTATCGCGCCATTGAGTCATCGCGAGCGATACTCCTTGTTCACGGTTGATGACCGGTGTGAATCTCCTTCACGATCGGTCGTTGGACTCGGCGACTTGCGCTCTTAGTCCCACGAGGAGAGCCTCGCCTCTGCGGCGTTGTTAGTCGCCGCGAAGTGTAGTTGGATAGAATCTTTGGGTTGCTCTCCATTAGGGGAGATGAGAACAAAACCACCCGAGTGTCGGTCTTGTGAGCCATCAAAAACATGGTCAAGGAGGCTCACGGGTTGCTCGGGAGCTTTACGGGATTTGGCGAACAAGTCCATTCGCGACAAAGTCAGCTAAGACTTGTGACTTAATAGCGATTCGAGGCGTGAAAGGCGAGATCAAACTCGCTAGTTCCATTGCTCCTTAGCTATCGTCCATTTGGATTCCTTGTTAGTAGGATTTCTCCCGGAGGGCGTGGTGGGACCGATATTTGATGTGCTGAAAATAGTGGCGAAACTTCACGGTGGACATGAGCAAGGCGTGGGCGACCGGACCTCGGGTAGCGTCCTTTGATCCGTGAAGTACCTCGCTCACTTAATAGATTGGTCATTGTATGCCTTCCTTTTGACCTTCAAGCGCGCTCACGCTTGTGGCGTGCAACCTAGGTACTGCGGGCCTTTCGCCATGCCGGGGTAGTCAAGGCGGAGGATTGGACATGTATCGCTTTAGATCTTGGAAGGATCTATCGACTATACATCCATTCGAAACCATTGTGCTTGCGGGGCCTTAAGAAGGGCAACCAGCGTTAGCCTTGACGGAAATAAATCGCTTAGAGCGACCATCCGCCCGTGAGACTCTGTACCTCCTTCACGGTAGTTGGAGCGACATATTTTCAATGGCCTCGATTTTTCGGGGTTGGCGAAATACCTTGCGAACCAATAACATAACGAGCAACATTCAGATTGAACACCAAAGGTACACTTCTCGGATTTAATTTTATTCGATGCTGGTGAGATTACGAAAAGTCTCGGCGGTATTTTACATGATCTGGAGCAAACTTGCTCTTTACAACTATGTAGTCGACATAGACTTCGAGTTTTTCGCGTTGTTACGGAAGGTCTTCTCCATTAAGTATTTGGAGCGTGGCACCGACATTCTGTGAACGAAAGACATGGTGCATATAGCGAGAAATGCGAAGGGGTGTGACGGCGATCTTCTCTTCATCCTCGGGAAGATGCTTATTTGGTGATAACAGGAGTAAGCATCTAAAAACTCAAGAATTGGGCGTCCGATCGCATCGACCATTGGTCAATCTGGCTGGAAATTGTCCTTAGGACAAGCGGCGTTCGAGATCGTGTGATCGACACATCCTCCACTTGCCGCCTTTCTTCTTTACAATGGCGGGTTGGCTAACCACTCGGTGTGATCAACCTCGCGGATGAACCGGCGTGACGGTTTGCCAAAGTGATCTTTGTTGATCCCTGTTTGAATTGAGCGCGAAACTTGGCGACAGGCTTTTTATGCGCCGGACGACGGTTTGTGCTCGATGACCTCCTTGGGACTCGGGCATGTCGGATGGCTCGAGCAAACACATCGCATTAGCTCGGAGGAAAGCAATGAGCTCGCTTTTCTATTTGGGGTCAGTTGGCCCCAAGTGAGCTATCTTGAAATTATCATCAAGGGCGTGAACTTCCTTGGTTTCTCCGTCTGGTGAAGGAGACCCTAGGCGTCGAGACTTGTGCGGAACTTGAGACATGGCGGAAGTGGTCGACGGAGACGAGGGCGCTCGTGCAATCGGCGACTTTGTAATTGCCCTTGGCCGTGATTACACGTTAGGGCCGGTATCTTCACGCAATGGTAAGCGTGGTGGAGTTCTGACCATGAACTTACCAAGAGATGGCTGCCCAAGATCGCGTTATCTGGCGGATGGAAAAGTCGACCACGTCGAAAGTGATCAACTCTGTCCGGAAGTTGCTTGGTGCCGAAGGTAGCTGGCGGTCGACACCTAGCGGCAGCGACTTCTCCGGAACAATTCCGTAAAAGGGCATTGCGACTTCCTTGACTTAGAGCGAGGAATGCATCTCGTCAAGACCTTAGCGAAAGCAAGTCAAAGAACTCCGCCGTCTACTAAAACACGGCCAACTCTTGCGTTGCGATGGTCGGCGACCACCGATGGGGCCGTGAGGCTTGGTCATCGATGGGGCAATCCTCGAGAGAAGGAGATGGGGACCTCGGTCCACTTCATCGATTCGAGGCGAGGTTTTGCCTTTTCAGCGTTGTGGACCTCGGCGGCTTCCTTGAGGCTCGTCGAGAGGTGTAAGCGAAAGCCCGAAGATGACGGCGATATGGTTCACGAGCTCTTGACATTCATCATCATCTTCCGATCACCATCGTCGGTTTGGCTCTTGGCCTTACAGGCATCACCTTGATTCGGGCATGGTGAGCATTGGACCCTTGCCGTTGTAGATGTCTTGGAGCTGCGGCCCAAGTTACGCAATGGCGTATATCGTGCCGTAGTCTTTGGTGGAACTTACAAAATCGGTCGCTTGGACCTTTCTTGCCTTGTCCGCCTCCTGAGCGAGCTTTTGCCCTTGTAGTTATTGTTGGGCTATACGCCCATCCTTGGGAGGAGGTCGCGATCTATACCGATGACGGTATTGTTAGCATCACCTTTATTTTCTTCTTCTCGGACTTTTTGTCACGGGGTTCTTTGTTGCTCTTCTTCTTCTCGCCGACACGGGTTGGAGGCGTCACCCTTGTCAAGCGCCTTTTATCTTGAGCAGCGTTACGCGCATTAGCATAGCGATCGAGCCGCCTAAACAGTCGTTGGCGGTCGAGTCTCATTGATCTCGAGATCTGGGTGAGCCGCTCGTCGCGGACTCCGTTTTGAAGCGCGGACAACGATTCATCCGAGATGTTCGGGATCGTGTTGCGGATCTTAATGAAACGCTTCACGAAGTTGCGGAGTCTCCCGTTCATCGGATCATCAGTGCGATCAT
>JAYEVB010000297.1:0-16305 GCA_036346415.1 Raddia guianensis
TCAAGAAATTCTATAAAAATTCTATAATCCTATTTAAGGCTATCCTCTAGTTAAGCATATCAAGCTAACTTTATCTTTATGAAGTTCTAGTGTTTTTCTAAGTAGAACTTCAAATTTCGAACTAGTTAATAGCTAAGATTAATAATTAAGATCTGCCATTTTACGAATTTCCTATACTATACATATTTCTATATACATATTTCTATTTGTTACACTATTTCTGTTATGTAAGCCCACTTAGCTCAGAGGTTAGAGCATCGCATTTGTAATGCGAGGGTCATCAGTTCAAATCCGATAGTCGGCTTTTTCTATATCGATGTTCCATGAACAAGAATTTCTCTTTTCTTTTCTCCGAATTAAATGGAGAATCCAGGATCTGTTCTGTTGTTCTACCTTACAATTTTGCTAGATACAAAACAATAAAATAAATAATATTATATATATATATATAAATATAAAATTATATATAAATATAAAATCCAGATGTTGATGAAATTCCATTTTTTGTAGTATTTTAGTAGATTTAACTCTGTTTATCCTTTAGTTTAATTCAGTTTTAATTTCGATGTATTCTGTAATGTAAATGCAATGAAATTAATTGTGTAAATAAATTTCAATAAAATAAAAAAGTCTTCATGTCCCGTTATCGAGGACCTCGTTTAAAAAAATACGCCATCTGGGAGTTTTACCAGGACTCACTAGAAAAACTCCTAAATCCATAAGTAATCTGAAAAAGAAATTCCATTCTGGGAAAAGGAACAATATCGTATTCGTCTTCAAGAAAAACAGAAATTGCGTTTTCATTATGGTCTGACAGAACGACAATTACTTAGATATGTACATATCGCTGGAAAAGCAAAAAGGTCAACAGGTCAGGTTTTACTACAATTACTTGAAATGCGTTTGGATAATATCCTTTTTCGATTGGGCATGGCTTCAACCATTCCTGAGGCCCGGCAATTAGTTAACCATAGACATATTTTAGTTAATGATCGTATAGTCGATATACCAAGTTTTCGTTGCAAACCCGAGATATTATTACTACGAAAGATAACCAAAGATCAAAAGGTCTGGTTCAAAATTCTATTGCTTCATCCGACCCGGGGAAATTGCCAAAGCATTTGACGATTGACACATTGCAATATAAAGGACTAGTTAAAAAAATCCTAGATAGGAGGTGGGTCGGTCTCAAAATAAATGAGTTGTTAGTTGTAGAATATTACTCTCGTCAGACTTGAACTTAATGAAAAAAAAAAGAAAGGTTCATAGAATTTTCTTCCCCTTCCCCGAACTAAATCGTCCTAGGGCCCTTAATTCGTATTTTCCATTCAACTAGCAGAAATCGATTAACCCTAGGATCCTTTTTTCCTTTTTGTTCTTTCGTCTACGTGTATTTTACATACCACAATAATTTACTATAGAAATTTCTATTAAGAAATTTCTATTAAATAAAGGTATTATTGCTGGAATAAACTGTTATTTGATTTGATACATTGTGATCGTTAACGTTGATGAATTAAGAGAAACGGAAGAGAGGATTCGAACCCCGGTAAACAAAAGTCTACATAGCAGTTCAATGCTACGCCTTGAACCGCTCGGCCATCTCTCCTACATAATTTTATTATGGAAAATAAACTGAATGAATAGCGAGTTTTCCTATTCCTGTAGTACAAGTACAACCACAATCGCGGGGGGATTCCATGGTTCTATTGGAAAAACTCTTTTCATCTAAGTGGAAGGATCCAGAATTTTTTACTAGGAATTCTGCTCTCTCGAAAAGTTTTAGTTTGGGTTTTCCCAAAACCAAAGAAAAAGAGAATGTTAAAATTATTCTTATTCCATAATAAAATATTATAAAATAAAGGAACCTTATCTAAAAAAGGTATGAGACAATTAATGACTTTGAAAACGCGAAATAGCTGATGAGAGAAGTTATTATTGAGAAATAGAAAAGTGGAATGAAATTCAATCTTAGTCAAATATTTCACAGCTCTTCTTGTCCAAACAGAAGGAAAAAGAGACAATTTGAGCTAAGCGGAAAATCCATACCTCTCTTATCCATTTAGAGCATATATATGGATCGGTCGATTTATAAGAATCGAATGTGTTTGTTTTTATGTTATTTTGTGAAGGAATGAAAACAATTCTATATAGAATGGATTGAGAATTATGCCTAGATCCCGTATAAATGGAAATTTCATTGATAAGACCTCCTCAATTGTAGCCAATATTTTATTGCGAATAATTCCGACAACCTCAGGGGAAAAAAGGGCATTTACTTATTATAGAGATGGTGCGATTTGACTCTTTTTTTTGGTTTTTTTAGCCCTACTTGCGCTTGAGTCTTACGAGAAGAAGGGGTTCCCATAGAAGAACAAAATTAGTAAAGAAACCCACGCTTGGAGAAGGTGAGGTGAACTAACAATTCCTTCTGTCGTGTATCCTCGATTGATGCGGCCTCAGATGCTTCAATTGTAGATTTGAGTATTGAGCGAAAGGTTACACCTACAGGATAGATTCTATATTACAGGTCAATCCTACTCTACTAGTACCAATAGGCAGTATAGGGGAGAAAAGCACTACACCTAGAAATAGGAATCAACAAGAAAAACTTTGTTAGAAATCGGCCCTTTCCTGATCGGTATTAGGGCTGGGAAGAGTGGTTCGGATAACAAACAGCCATCAGGTTTGTACTTTGGATACCCTATAACCATCAAAGGTCGTTGAAGTGGCTAATTCCTCTAAATAGGAGGCGTTGAGAACAAAGAAATTCTTGCAGCTATCGTTTTCCTCTAGCATTAATAGAATTCCTTAGTGTTAAGAAAACCCTCTTGCGGGAAGGTTGGCTAGAGATTTCTTGGAAAAATACCAGCCCTTTCGGTCCATAATGAGTGGGACTAATTCTATTTTTATTCTATAGATTATTTCGCTTAGTACTATGTACAGAAGGGAGGAGCCGTATGAGATGAAAACCTCATGTACGGTTTTGGAACGGAGATTTTTTGAATAGAACGAACGACCGTAACGAATGTTGGCTCAATCCGAAGGAAATTATGCGGAAGCTTTGCAGAATTATTATGAAGCTACGCGACTAGAAATTGATCCCTATGATCGAAGTTATATACTCTATAACATAGGCCTTATACACACAAGCAATGGAGAGCATACAAAGGCTTTGGAATATTATTTCCGAGCACTAGAACGAAATCCCTTCTTACCGCAAGCTTTTAATAATATGGCCGTGATCTGTCATTACGTGCGGCTATCTCCACTATAGAAAGAAGAAAAAAAAGAAAGGGTCAAATTTTCTAGTAAATACTAGAAAAAGGGCTTTCTACATAGGGATCGTCAAAACAACGATTTTGCCCTATCAGCTGTAGGAAAAAAGGACACTTCACGAGAATCCAACTAGGAAGAAAGTATAGCCTATGCTACTACTCTATGGATAAAATTCAAAAATTGATAGGAAAAGCACCGTAAAGATCCATTAGTGAGCGACTGGGTCAATACAACTAAAAAAAACTGCTTACTTATCCCATGATATGGGCAAAATTTGGAATCCGCTTATGTAATAGAGCCGATCCAGAAAATTCAGAACGAAGGCTATAGTCTATCTATGTTTTATTCTCTGAAGGTGGGAGAAAAGATCAAACTGATTATTGATCCAAATTAGGGTTTGAAACTTGGGTAATTCACTTTTCTGTAACCCAAGAAGAAATTGGATCGATTTTTGAGAAATAGAATCAGATTAAGATAGGGAAATTAAGATAGCAATTTCTGAGCCATGAGGTAGAAACTCTCAAGTACGGTTCTGGGGAAGGAACTGCCTATTCCGACCGAGGAGAACAGGCCATTCTACAGGGTGATTCCGAAATTGCGGAAGCTTGGTTTGATCAAGCTGCTGAGTGTTGAAACAAGCTATAGCGCTTACTCCGGGAAATTATATTGAAGCACAGAACTGGTTGAAGATTACGAAGCTTTGAATTTGAATAAGATCACCCCCTTTTCTATAAAATTGGTAGTTTGGTTGTTGATTTATTAATAAAATAAATTAGGTCGGAAGATCGAATCAAGACAAGAATTTCATTATATCCCTTTCTTCTACCTTCTATTTTAGATTTCATCTAGAACTAGAATAGAAGTAAAAAGTGAATAAAGAGGGGCGATCTAAACATCGCTAATATACGAGGACCGTCTTATTAATACTTATTAAAAATTTATTAATAATTCTAAAGAGTTATCTTGGAATTTGGAATCGAATAAAAAAATCTCTACTCAAGGAAAGTGGGTGTAGACAGGGCTTATACCTTCAAAAAAAATACGCTAGCTTCTTAAATTAAAAAAAGATTTTTTTGTTACGTCGGAAATAATTTTCCAAGATAAAAAAACGTCCGTTAGGCACCTAATCCTTATGTCATAATAGATCCGAACACTTGCCTCAGATTGACTTCAATATATAATTGTTCAGTGAATAACTAAAAAAATAGAAGGACGATAGATAGTAAAGAAAGGACTAATCATAATATCTATCTTTCAAGGGTCACTAAAAGACAGTTGGCGGGTCTCTTTGTATGTCTTGTCCGGAAGAGGACTTAATGATTATTCGTTCGCCGGAACCAGAAGTAAAAATTGTTGTGGATAGGGATCCTGTAAAAACATCTTTTGAGGAATGGGCCAAACCGGCCATTTCTCAAGAACAATAACTAAGGGCCTGATACTACCACTTGGATCTGGAACTTACATGCTGATGCTCACGATTTCGATAGTCATACCGGTGATTTGGAGAGATCTCTCGAAAAGTCTTTAGTGCTCATTTTGGTCAACTCTCCATTATCTTTCTTTGGTTGAGCGGCATGTATTTCCATGGTGCCCGTTTTCCAATTATGAGCATGGCTAAGCGATCCTACTCACATTGGACCCAGTGCTCAGGTAGTTTGGCCAATAGTAGGGCAAGAAATATTGAATGGTGATGTGGGTGGGGTTTCCGAGGAATCAAATAACCTCTGGGTTTTTCAGATTTGGCGAGCATCTGGAATAACTGTGAATTACAACTGTATTGTTGCCGCAATCGGTGCATTGATTTTTGCATCGTTAATGCTTTTGCTGGTTGGTTCCATTATCACAAGGCTGCCCCAAATTGGCCTGGTTCCAAGATGTAGAATCTATGTTGAATCACCACTTGGCAGGGTTATTAGGACTTGGGTCTCTTTCTTGGGCGGGACACAAATCCATGTATCTTTACCGATTAACCAATTTCTTGACGCTGGGGTTGATCCAAAGAGATACCACTTCCTCATGAATTTATCTTGAATCGCGACCTTTTGGCTCAACTTTATCCTGGTTTTGACGAAGACAGCCCCTTTTTCTTGAATTGGTCCAAATACTCAAATTTCTGAGTTTTCGCGGAGACTGGACCCAATAACCGGCGGTCTATGGTTGAGCGATATTGCCCACCATCATTTTAGCTATTGCTATTCTTTTCCTGATCGCGGTCATATGTATAGGACCAACTGGGGTATTGGTCATGGACTTAAAAGATATTTTGGAGGCTCATAGAGGCCCGTTTACAGGACAAGGTCATAAGGGTCTCTATGAAATCCTAACAACGTCATGGCATGCTCAATTATCTCTTAACCTAGCTATGGGCTCTACAACCATTGTTGTAGCTCATCATATGTATTCTATGCCCCCCTATCCATACCTAGCTGACTATGGTACACAACTTTCCTTGTTCACACACCACATGTGGATTGGCGGATTTCTGATAGTCGGTGCTGCTGCACATTTTTATTTATAAGAGACTATGATCCTTCTCGATATAACGATCTATTAGATCGCGTCCTTAGACTACCGCGATGCAATCATATCCCACCTTAACTGGGTATGTATATTTTTAGGTTTTCACAGTTTGGCTTGTACATTCATAATGATACCATGAGCGCTTTAGGCCGTCCCAAGATATGTTTTCGGATACCGCCATACAATTACAACCTATCTTTGCTCAATGGGTACAAAATATCCATGCTAATGCGCCTGGCGTAACAGCTCCTGGTGCAACAACAAGTACTAACTTAACGTGGGGAGGTGGCGAGTTAGTAGCAGTGGTGGCAAAGTAGCTTTGTTACCTATTCCATTAGGAACCGCGGATTTTTAGTCCATCACATTCACGCATTTACCATCCATGTGACTGTATTAATACTTTTGAAAGGTGTTTTGTTGCTCGCAGTTCCGTTTGATGCCGATAAAAGCAAATCTTGGCTTTCCTTCCCTTGCGATGGGCCTGGAAGAGAGGAACATGTCAAGTATCCGCCTGGGATCATTTTCTTAGGTTTATTCTGGATGTACAATGCAATTTCGGTAGTCATTTTCCATTTCAGTTGGAAAATGCAGTCAGATGTTTGGGGTACTATAAGTGATCAAGGGTGGTAACTCATATCACAGGGGAACTTTGCACAGAGTTCCATTACGATTAATGGGTGGCTTCGAGATTTCTTGTGGGCACAGGCATCCCAAGTAATTCAGTCTTATGGTTCTTCATTATCTGCATATGGTCTTTTTTTCTTAGGTGCTCATTTTGTTTGGGCCTTCAGTTTAATGTTTTTATTCAGCGGCCGTGGCTATTGGCAAGAACTCATTGAATCTATCGTTTGGGCTCATAACAAATTAAAAGTTGCTCCTGCTACTCAGCCTAGAGCCTTGAGCATTATACAAGGACGTGCTGTAGGAGTAACCCATTACCTTCTGGGTGGAATTGCCACAACATGGGCATTCTTCTTGGCGAAATTATTGCAGTAGGATAGTGGCTAGGAGGATTTGAAAGGCATTATGGAACTAAGATTTCCCAGGTTTAGCCAAGGCTTAGCTCAGGACCCCACTACTCGTCGTATTTGGTTTGGTATTGCTACCGCATGATTTCGAAAGTCATGATGATATTACTGAGGAACGTCTTTATCAGAACATTTTGCTTCTCACTTTGGACAGTTAGCAATAATCTTTCTATGGACGTCCGGAAATCTGTTTCATGTAACTTAGCAAGAAATTTTTGAATCATGGATACAGGATCCTTTACGTAAGACCTATTGCTCATGCGATTTGGGATCCTCATTTTGGTCAACCCGCTGTGGAAGCCTTTACTCGAGGAGGTGCTGCCGGTCCAGTGAATATCGCCTATTCAGGGGTTTATCAGTGGTGGTATACAATTGGATTACGCACCAATCAAGATCTTTATACTGGAGCTCTGTTACTATTTCTTTCTACGCTGTCCTTAATAGCAGGTTGGTTACATCTACAACCCAAATGAAACCAACCTTTCATGGTTCAAAAGCGGAATCTCGTCTCAACCATCATTTGTCAGGACTTTTCGGGTAAGTTCTTTGGCTTGGACAGGACATTTAGTTCATGTCGCTATTCCCGGATCCAGGGGAGTACGTTCGATGGAATAATTTCTTAGATGTATTACCCCATCCCCAGGGGTTGGGACCCTTCTGACAGGTCAGTGGAATCTTTATGCCCAAAACCTGATTCGAGTAATCATTTATTCGGTACCGCTCAAGGCCGGAACTGCCATTCTAACTCTTCTTGGGGATTCCATCCACAAACACAAAGTTGTGGCTGACCGATATTGCTCACCATCATTTAGCTATTGCATTTATTTTCTCATTGCCGGTCATGTATCGAACTAACTTCGGAATTGGGCACAGTATAAAAGATCTTTTAGAAGCACACTCCTCCGGGAGGTCGATTAGGGCGTGGGCATAAGGGCCTTTGACACAATCAATAATTCGATTCATTTCAATTAGGCCTTGCTCTAGCTTCCTTGGGGTTATTACTTCCTTAGTAGCTCAACATATGTACTCTTTACCTGCTTATGCATTCATAGCGCAAGACTTTACCACCCAAGCTGCTTTATATACTCATCACCAATATATTGCAGGGTTCATCATGACAGGGAGCTTTTGCTCATGGAGCTATTTTTTCATTAGGGATTACAATCCGGAACAGAATGAGGATAATGTATTGGCAAGAATGTTAGACCATAAAGAAGCTATAATATCTCATTTAAGTTGGGCTAGCCTCTTCTAAGTTCCACACCTTAGGCCTTTATGTTCATAACGATGTCATGTTTGCTTTTGGTACTCCAGAAAAGCAAATCTTGATCGAACCTATATTTGCCCAATGGATACAATCCGCTCATGGTAAGACAACGTATGGGTTCGATATACTCTTATCTTCAACCAGCGGCCCTTTCAATGCAGGTCGAACCCTATGGTTGCCCGGATGGTTGAATGCAGTTAATGAGAATAGTAATTCTCTTTTCTTAACAATAGGACCTGGAGATTTCTTGGTTCATCATGCTATTGCTTTAGGTTTGCATACAACTACATTGATTTTAGTAAAGGGTGCTTTAGATGCACGGTTCCAAATTAATGCCGGATAAAAAGGATTTTGGGTATAGTTTTCCTTGTGATGGCCCAGGGCGCGGCGGTACTTGTGATATTTCTTGGGACGCGTTTTATTTGGCAGTTTTCTGGATGTTAAATACCATTGGATGGGTTACTTTTATTGGCATTGAAACACATCACATTATGGCAGGAAAACGTTTCACAATTTAATGAATCCTCCACTTATTTGATGGGATGGTTAAGAGATTACCTATGGTTAAACTCTTCACAACTTATCAATGGATATAATCCTTTTGGGATGAATAGTTTATCGGTATGGGCGTGGATGTTCTTATTTGGACATCTTGTTTGGGCTACTAGTTCATGTTTTTAATTTCCTGGCGTGGATATTGGCAGGAATTAATTGAGACTTTAGCATGGGCTCATGAACGCACACCTTTGGCTAATTTAATTCGCTGGAGAGATAAGCCCGTGGCTCTTTCCATTGTGCAAGCAAGATTGGTTGGATTAGCGCACTTTCCGTGGGTTATATATTCACTTATGCGGCTTTCTTGATTGCCTCAACATCAGGCAAGTTTGGTTAATTTAGTTAGTTTTTTGTACTGTATCAGCGCCAGGTTCATTACTCTTGATGGAGGGAGGATCCGACTTCTTAAATTTCTTTTTCTATTTATTGTTTTATTGTTCCGTCTAGGACTAGAACTATATAGGAAATAATAGTACCGGCACGACACATTATGGCAAAAAAGTTTGATTCAGAGGGAGAAGAAGCGAAATTAGAACAGAAATTTCATTTGATTCGTCGATCTTCAAAAAAAAATAAAACAAAGTTTCTCCCTTAAGTTTGAGTGAAAAAACAAAATGCGAGAAAAATTGCAATCCCTACCACGTAATAGTGCACCTACACGCCTTCATCGACGTTGTTTTTGACCGGACGACCTAGAGCTAATTATCGAGACTTTGGACTATCCGGACACATACTTCGAGAAATGGTTTATGCATGTTTGTTACCAGGTGCAACAAGATCGAGTTAGTAAGGATAAAAAACCTTTCATATTTGTATGGATTTCTGGAATTGATGATCGTGAAGAGCCCTCTTTACCATTCTGTATAAATGGACTATTCTATTTATATAGATATGGTAGAGGGCGTATCAATAAATTTTATCCACTAGTTTGGTTCCCCCTCTTTAGTTTAAGAGAATAGAGGCTGTTTGATAGCTCACAAGGCTCATAACTTTGTGGTTACGGGTTCGATTTCCGCTTCTCGTTTCATATTCCTTCTTTATGATATATGCATCTTGTATATGGTTTGTTTTTCTTTCTAAAGAGTTTCGGTCTAGAGTTTCTTATCGGAACAAGATGAAAGAAATACGAAAGAAAAGCGTCCATTGTCTAATGGACAGAGGTCTTCTAAACCTTTGGTATAGGTTCAAATCCTATTGGACGCAATCTTTTTTCTATCTATTCTTTAAATAACTATACTAAAACTAAGAAAACTTTTGCACGATTCAAGGAAAATCTTTCTCAACGATTCTTTTCCACTACTTCTACTAACAAGATGACATGCAAAATTTATGTTTGTTCCTGAAGGAGAACACCGTTCGAACTCTTCCTGAATAGCTTCCTTCAAAGGGCTTCCGCTTGCTCGGTGAATGTCTTGCTAGAAGATATAATTTCTTGGAATTGAGGTTTCGTATCTTTTAGGTGTTTACGTAACTCATCCAGAAATTTCTTTACCTGTCAATTTCTAACAGTCCAGATATCCTCTCGTTCCGGTATAAATAGTAGCTATCTGCTCTTCCACTGGGAGGTTTTGATTGAGATTGTTTAAGCAATTCCCGTAATCGTCGACCCCTTGCCAATTGATTCTGACTTGTTTTATCAAGAGCAGAGGCGAATTGTGCAAAAGCTTAACTCTGCGAATTGAGCTAGTTCAATTTTGATTTGCCAGCTACTTGTTTCATGGCTTTAATTTGAGCCATGGATCCTACTCTGAAACAGAAATACCCACATTAATAGCAGGTCGAATTCCGGCATTGAATAGATCCGCGGATAAGAATATTTGTCCATCTGTAATGGAAATTACATTAGTGGGAATATAGGCAAAACGTCTCAGATTGAGTCTCAACTATTGGTAAAGCGGTCATTTCCTTCGCCTAAAGAGAATTTAATTTAGCGGCTCTTTCAAAAGCGTGAATGCAAATAAAAACATCCCTGGATAAGCTTCGCGGCCGGGGGTCTTCTTAATAGAAGGGACATTTGGCGATAAGCTTGTGCCTGTTTGGAGATCATCATAAATTATTAAAGTATGCCGTTCGCGGTACATAAAATACTCAGCCAAGGCTGCTCCGTATAAGGAGCCAGGTATTGTAATGTAGCAGGTGAATCCGCCATTCAGCTACTACAATAGTGTATTCCATAGCCCCCCCCCTCATGGAAAGTAGTTACTACTTGAGCCACGGAGGATGCTCTTTGACCAATAGCTACATAAACACATATTACATCTTGCCCTTTTTGATTGAGAATTGTATCCGTGGCTACTGCTGTTTTACCAGTCTGTCTGTCCCCAATAATTAACTCTCGCTGACCGCGTCCTATAGGGATCATCAATCGATAGCAATAAGCCCTGTTTGAAGGGGTTCATATACGGAACACCTGGAAATTATACGGAGCAGGAGATTCAATTAAGCGAGATTCGAAGCTACAATTTCGCCTCTCCCATCAATAGGTTTAGCCAGAGCATTTATAACGACCCAAGTAAGCCTCGCTCACAGGTATCTGAGCAATTCTTCCTGTTGCTTTTACAAACTTCCTTCTTGTATGTCATTAACCCATCGCCCATTAATACAATCCCAACATTTTTGGATTCCAAATTCAGAGCAATACCCCTAGTCCCTTCTGCAAATTCGACTAATTCACCTGACATTATTTCACCAAGACCTATAATACGAGCAATCCCATCTCCCTGAACTACGACCGATATTCTCAATCCCTACTTTCCCTATTATATTGTTCAATACGTTCGCGGAGAATTTTATAATTTCGTCGACTCGAAGGGTTGCCATTAGTGTTTCTTGACTCTTTTTTTCGGAAGCAAGGGGAAAAATAATGCCTAAATTCTAAACGAAAGTGGAAGTTCAAGGCCTAATTAATTTAATTATCTTTTGGATTCTGGCCCGAGAATACCAATATTAGCACGAATCGTACGGAAATGTAACTCGGTATTCAAACAACTATTCAGAGTTCCTAGAGCTCCTTGTACAGCCTGTTGGAAAACCCGTTGTCGGACCTGATTCATCGCTCTTTGTTTTTCAAAATAAAGGTTTCATTTTAGACTTTTCTAATTGTTCCAAACTAATAAGTAGCATTAATCAAATTTTTTTTCTTGCTCTATCTCAGAGTATCCATTCATTCGATACTCATCTGCTTCTAGTTCGACTTTCTGTAATCGAACCCGAGCTTTTCGAGCTGCTCAACGGTCCCTCTACGTAATTCTTCGAATTTCGAATGGTACTCAAGATCCTTTGTTTCGATTATCTAATAAATCTTTTAATGAAAGTAGATTATCTTGCTATTAACTTTACAACTTTTATGATCTCTTCCCGAACCAAACAGAATCTTTCGATTCATTTGGCTCTCGCTCCTTTTTTTCTTTTTTGCTATAGCTATTTCCATTTCTTTTTTTATGTATTGAGCCTATCCTCTATATTCTCTTTTCTGTTTATATTTCAATATAGTGAAATATAGTGAAATCCATATAAGAATATAAGACTAGATAAATATTAAGAGGACTCTTTCGCCTAGATAAAAATCTATCATGGTCAGCAAAGTTGTTTCTTTATTTGTATTTGCCTTTTAGTTAAAAATTTCAATTTCATTAAGAAAAACTACCTAAATAAATAGAAAATTGAAATTGATAGAATTCCTTTTTTTTCTTCAAGTCCAAAAAATTTCTCTTTTTTTTATACATAGCATAGGTCGTCAATTCGGCATTGGATAAAAAAGGGGGCGGGGTGCCCTTCTAGTAAATAGTTCAAGCCATTTTATCGATATGAGTGTTCTATATCAGATAAATTCTACATTAGCTATTTCCCGTTTAAATTTAAAGCATTTCGGTATTAATATAGTTGTAGAAAGAGTACCCTTTTGCCTAGACTTCAAGCAGTTTAGCTTTAACCATGTTAATGGTCTCACATTATTGGTTTATAGAGAATCAAAGTTGATTTACCAATGAGTCGCGAAATGCTATGGTTCTTCCATATGATTTCTGAATTTATTCAGAAGTAATTCGTCGAGATCATGCACCTTTTCTTATTATCCAAACAAAAAATATTTTAAAGTGCAGCCGGATAGATCAATCTATTCTTGAAATACACAACTCGCACACTCCTTTCCAAAAAAATCAATACACCAACCACTACGGTTAGATTTATTAGATTTGTTGCTAAAATATCAGTATTAAGCCCAAAACTCCCAGCGGATGGCCAGTGAGCTAAAAAACAAAAGAATGGGTTACATTTTCATATGCTCTCCTCTTATAAATAGGACGAACAAGAACAAAGTTTTCGATCACTTACTTCGCCCGCCCTTTTTTATCGGTTTTTTAATGCAATTTTTTTTAATGCAAATAGATTCAATCTAGTAATCTCTTTTAGATTAAGTCTTAGGTCTCGTTTGACCGTGAAGGATCCTTTGTTGAAATGCTCCCAAACCAAAATTCCTAAAATAAAAGAAAAAAGACTTTCCACTGCCTAAACTAAGGATGGGAAGGAAGAAGGCGAGCATATCCTCTAAATTGATCATCCTCAAATCAGCCCTTCCTGGGGTGGGATATTGTCTGTCCCAATAAATAGAAATTCAGGGAGTAATAAATAGGAGTAAAATATTGATATAATTGGAATTGCAGAAGTAAATACCAATTTCCTATTTCCTAAAAAAGAAAAAAGTATCTAATCTAAAGGACTCATTTTCTTTTTAGGATTAAACAAAAGATTTGCAAATAAAGCGCTAGTGCCACAACTAGTCCATAAATTGTTAAAGCTTCCATAAAAGCTAGACTAAGCAATAAAGTACCTCGTATTTTACCTTCTGCTTCCGGCTGTCTCGCAATACCTTCTACAGCCTGTCCTGCAGCAGTACCCTGACCAACTCCAGGCCCAATAGAAGCAAGACCTACGGCCAATCCAGCAGCAATAACGGAAGCAGCAGCAATTAGTGGATTCATGGTGAGTTCCTCGTGTCAAAAAAAAGGAAATGGTTAAGAATACAATTAACCAACAAATTCTTACTTCTAAGCTTTATTAGGGAGAAGTAACTAAAAAGTACAAATTGAAATGATAATCTGAATTGTCCGAACTACTTCGAGATCTCTTTTTTAGTTTCTAATCATTAGAGGTTTATGTAAATCCATATGACTCTCATTATTCTATTTCTTTTTCTTTCCAACCAACAACTCTTTCATTCCATCCCTCTTTCTTTACTCTTCAATATCCCTGAGTTTCTATTTTTTTCCCTATCATCTAATCCATAATAAAAGACGAAATAGAGGAAGAACCCCTATTGAAATCGACCTAATCCAAATCCAATAGGAATTAAA
This sequence comes from Raddia guianensis, assembly GCA_036346415.1. Lineage (NCBI taxonomy): Eukaryota > Viridiplantae > Streptophyta > Magnoliopsida > Poales > Poaceae > Raddia > Raddia guianensis. The sequence continues at coordinate 14,001 of JAYEVB010000297.1, forward strand.
TCAAGATATACAATTGATAACAATATGCTGCATAGAACTGGATTCGGATTCTAAAATCATTCCTTAAGCGGAAGCCGCACAAAGATGATTGGACTTATATAGACATTAAGGATATAGATCTAGTCTGACTCCGCCCCCCCCCCCCTTAATGCGTATATACTTTGACAATTCCGTAATATAGTCTATTCCCTCTCCTACAACTCTAGGTTGTATATTCATATGCATTTCTAACTATTTTATTTTCCAACCAAGCGGATTATCTGGAACCATGCATGAATTGAGCTAAGCTAAAAAAAGAGTATTTCGAAAACTAAGCAATTCAATGACCCTCCATGGATTCACTATATAGGCTGCGGCTAACGTTGCAAAAATAAGAACTTGAATACCGCATAAATAATCCAGAAACATGACCGGTATAGGGACTATTAAGGGAACTAAAAAACAAAACAACAACGACTAGTTCATCTGCCAATATATTCGAAAAGTCGAAAACTAAGCGACAATGGTTTGTGAAATCTTCTAGGATGTTAATTGGTAAAAAGTTGGAGTTGGTTTAATATATTTCTCGAAATAACTCAACCCTTTTGCTAGACCCGCATAAAAATATGCCGCTGATGTGAGTAAAGCTAAAGCAACAGTAGTATTTATATCATTCGTAGGCGCTGCTAATTCCCCATGGGGTAACTGTATAATTTTCCAAGGTAAAGAGCACCCGACCAATTCAGAAACAAAATAAAAGGAACATAGTTCAATAAAGGGACCAGGGACCATATTCTTCTCAATCTGGGTTTTGCTCAGAGTCTCGAATAAACTCAAGCACATATTCGAAGAATTCTGACCGTCGGTCGGAATGGTTTTGGATTCGAACAGCTATGATAACTGAACCTAGCAAGATAGTAATTACGACCCAAGAAGTGATGAGTACTTGGGCATGAATTTGGAAACTTCCTATTTGCCAATAGAAGTGTTGGCCTACTTCTACACCCGATATATCGTATAACCCCTTGAGTGTTTTAATGGAACATGGTATAATATTCATATTGTCCTCTTATAAAAATTGAACTTCAAAAAAGTAATTCTTTTGATTCAACCATCTCTTTCTCAACTCAGCAACTTGAAGTATTAATCTCCTATTTAGGGATACCAAATCACATCAGATCATAATATATATCAATACCCTCTAATATATATCAATATTCCCCTAGGCAAAACTAAAAAGAAAAGTAAGTGATCCTATAAATTTACGCGGTTGTCCAAGAATTAACTATTCTTCTCTTGTTAATCAACGATTTCTTATATAGAGAATGGCCCTCTGAGTGCAAATACTAATTTGTTAAGAATCAATCGAATTGAAGTCATAGTGTCATCGTTGGCTGGAATCGATATATTCGCGAGATCCGGGTCACAGTTTGTATCGACTAAAGAAATAGTCGGAATTCCCAAAATGGCACATTCCCGAAGAGCTATATACTCTTTTTGCTGATCAAGGACGATCACAATGTCCGGCAACCTTGTCATATATTTGATCCCGCCGAGATATCTTTGTAAGGTCGATAATTTTCTTTTCAAGATTGCCACATCTCTTTTTGGAAGATAGTGGAATTTTCCCATCTTTTCTTCTGCTCTTAAGTCTCTAAATTGAGAAAGTCTAGTTTTCGTAATCGACCAATTCGTTAACATACCGCTGAACCACTTTTTATTAACATAATGACAACGAGCCCTTATTGCAGCTGATGCTACTAAATCAGCTGCTCTTTTTTCGTACCAACAATTGAAGCTTTTCCCTGACTTGCTGCATCAAAAACTAAATCACAAGCTTCTGATAAAAAACGAGCCGTTCTAGCGAGATTTGTAATATGAGTACCTTTATGCTTTGCCGAGATGTAAGGGGCCATTTTAGGATTCCATTTCTTAATACCATGACCAAAATGAACTCCCTTCTATCATTTCTTTCAAATTGATGTTCCAATATCTTCTTGTCATTTTTCCACACTTCCTTTTGATTTTGTCTTTTTTCATCCTACTGTTCCATTACGGAATTTTTTCTTTTGAAGATTAAGAAAGAGCCGAAATAGCTTGAAATAAATAATAATTGTTCTGATGCAACCTTCCACTGAGAATTGGCCATTGATACCTGGTATAAACGTAATCTTAATGAATTAACTGACTTCTTTTACTTAATTAAAAGAAAATAAAAATAGAAAATCTGACCTGTTAGTGTTCTAAGGTCAAAAATCTAGTTTAAAGTCAAAAAATCTGCTTTATGTATCCTTAAATTGTATAAATGGGGGTAACTGATGTCTCA
>JAYEVB010000454.1:0-20930 GCA_036346415.1 Raddia guianensis
ATACAGGACTTGTTATAATAAAACAAACAGGTATATAATAAGAAAAAACTCTTTTTTCGATTATTTATTAATAAAGCAAAAAGGGTTCTTATCAAACCCACCATAAAATTGGAAAGAGAGATAAAGTAAGTAGACCTGACTCCTTGAATCATGCCTCTATCCGCTATTCTGATATATAAATTCGATGTAGATGAAATTGTATAAGCGGATTTTTGTATTCCTTAGACAGTGCAAGGCAAGAATTTTTCGCTATTTACGATTTCATATTCTTGTTATTAGATGTTCTATAGGAATAAGAAAAATAGCAAATCCTTCCCGCTACACATAAAATTGATTTCGAAAGTCAATTTTTCCAGAATCCATTTAGTTCTCCACCCATGCAATAGGGGCGAGTGGGGAAAAGAGGGTTACTTTTATTTTCATTTTTCCCTTAAAAGATAGGCTTTGAAATAGGGATCATGGAATAATGCTGAATTCAAATGTTTATTTATATTTATTTTATTAAGATATAAGAAAAACAAATCGAATCAAATTCATGGATTTACCACGACCTCGGTTGTGACCCCATATCCATAGATAAAAATTAAAAATTTCTATCTTCGAGACCATTGAAAAAGGGCATTGAACGAGAAAGAAATCGTGCACAGATAATTAAACTACCGTATGCCTTGGGAAGAATATGAGGTGCTCGGAAATGGTTGAAGTAATTGAATAGGAGGATCACTATGACTATAGCCCTTGGTAGAGTTACTAAAGAAGAAAATGATCTATTTGATATTATGGACGACTGGTTACGAAGGGACCGTTTCGTTTTTGTAGGATGGTCCGGCCTATTGCTTTTTCCTTGTGCTTATTTCGCTTTAGGGGGTTGGTTTACAGGAACAACTTTTGTAACTTCTTGGTATACCCATGGATTGGCTAGTTCCTATTTGGAAGGTTGTAATTTCTTAACCGCGGCAGTTTCCACCCCTGCCAATAGTTTAGCACACTCTTTGTTGCTACTATGGGGCCCGGAAGCACAAGGAGATTTTACTCGTTGGTGTCAATTAGGGGGTCTGTGGACTTTTGTCGCTCTCCATGGGGCTTTTGCACTAATAGGTTTCATGTTACGTCAATTTGAACTTGCTCGATCTGTTCAATTGCGGCCTTATAATGCAATTTCATTCTCTGCTCCAATCGCTGTTTTTGTTTCCGTATTCCTTATTTATCCACTGGGGCAATCTGGTTGGTTCTTTGCGCCGAGTTTTGGCGTAGCAGCGATATTTCGATTCATCCTCTTTTTCCAAGGATTTCATAATTGGACCTTGAACCCATTTCATATGATGGGAGTTGCCGGAGTATTAGGTGCGGCTCTGCTATGCGCTATTCATGGTGCGACCGTAGAAAACACTCTATTCGAGGACGGTGATGGTGCAAATACCTTCCGCGCTTTTAACTTAACTCAAGCCGAAGAAACTTATTCAATGGTCACTGCTAACCGCTTTTGGTCCCAAATCTTTGGTGTTGCTTTTTCCAATAAACGTTGGTTACATTTCTTTATGCTATTTGTACCCGTCACCGGTTTATGGATGAGTGCTATTGGCGTAGTCGGCCTAGCTCTGAACCTACGTGCCTATGACTTCGTTTCCCAGGAAATCCGTGCAGCGGAAGATCCCGAATTTGAGACTTTCTACACCAAAAATATTCTTTTAAACGAAGGTATTCGTGCGTGGATGGCAGCTCAGGATCAGCCTCATGAAAATCTTATATTCCCTGAGGAGGTTCTACCACGTGAAACGCTCTTTAATGGAACTTTCGTTTTAGCTGGTCGTGACCAAGAAACCACCGGCTTTTGCTTGGTGGGCCGGGAATGCCAGACTTATCAATTTGTCAGTAAACTACTTGGAGCTCACGTAGCGCATGCCGGGTTAATTGTATTCTGGGCCGGAGCAATGAACCTATTTGAAGTAGCCCATTTCGTACCAGAAAAACCCATGTATGAACAAGGATTGATTTTACTTCCGCCTTAGCTACTCTAGGTTGGGGAGTAGGACCGGGGGAAGTTCTAGATACTTTCCGTACTTTGTATCTGGAGTACTTCACCTAATTTCCTCCGCAGTCTTAGGCTTCGGTGGCATTTATCACGCGCTTCTGGGACCCGAAACTCTTGAAGAATCTTTCCATTCTTTGGTTATGTATGGAAAGATAGAAATAAAATGACTACAATTTTGGGTATTCACTTAATTTTGTTAGGTATAGGTGCTTTTCTTCTAGTACTCAAGGCTCTTTATTTTGGCGGTGTATATGATACCTGGGCCCCAGGGGGAGGAGATGTAAGAAAAATTACTAATTTAACCCTTAGCCCCAATATTATATTTGGTTATTTACTAAAATCCCCTTTTGGGGGAGAGGTGATTGTTAGTGTGGATGATTTAGAAGATATAATTGGGGGGCATGTATGGTTGGGTTTCATTTGTGTATTTGGCGGAATTTGGCATATCTTAACCAAACCCTTCGCATGGGCTCGCCGTGCATTTGTATGGTCTGGAGAAGCTTACTTGTCTTATAGTTTAGGCGCTTTATCTGTCTTTGGTTTTATCGCTTGTTGTTTTGTCTGGTTCAATAATACGGCTTATCCGAGTGAGTTTTATGGACCCACCGGACCAGAAGCTTCTCAAGCTCAAGCATTTACTTTTCTAGTTAGAGACCAGCGTCTTGGAGCTAATGTGGGATCCGCCAGGACCGACAGGTTTAGGTAAATATCTAATGCGTTCCCCAACGGGAGAGGTTATTTTTGGGGGGGAAACTATGCGTTTTTGGGACCTTCGTGCTCCATGGTTAGAACCTCTAAGGGGCCCCAACGGTTTGGACTTGAATAGGTTGAAAAAAGACATACAACCTTGGCAAGAACGACGTTCGGCAGAATATATGACCCATGCTCCTTTAGGCTCTTTAAATTCTGTGGGTGGCGTAGCTACCGAGATCAATGCAGTTAATTATGTCTCTCCTAGAAGTTGGTTAGCGACCTCCCATTTTGTTCTAGGATTTTTCTTTTTTGTGGGCCATTTGTGGCATGCAGGAAGAGCCCGGGCTGCTGCAGCAGGCTTTGAAAAAGGAATCGATCGTGATTTGGAACCCGTTCTTTACATGAACCCTCTTAACTAAGATTTTCTTATTTATACCTGTTCTACTTCTACTGTTTTTTTCTGTTCTGGCTCGGCTATTCTATCTAGCCGAGCCATTTATTCCTTTTTATGAAAGAAAGATAAGGGGGCAGAACAAAGAAAAAAAAAAGAAACAAACGTATTCAATAAGCAAAAGGAGAGAGAGGGATTCGAACCCTCGATAGTTCCTAGAACTATACCGGTTTTCAAGACCGGAGCTATCAACCACTCAGCCATCTCTCCACAGCCTAATTCCTATTTTATTCCTACAAATAGAACATAGCCATATGAAATGATCTAGTAACCTCTAGAAACATCTCATACGCAAGTCTCCCTTCGATAAATCTCTGTATACTATACACACGGATACAGGATCCGCTATATCCGCGTGTGAAATAAAGACTAAAGCCCCTCCCCTCAACCCCATATCCAAATAAAAAAGTGGTAAGTAATAAGTTTTAAAGAGAAGAATCAATGGATTCATGATTAAACCCCTCCTACTTCTTGTATTTTAGTACAATTTTGGTTAAGTGAGGGATCAAATATGTAGTCAACATTTGATGGTAGCTTGGAGAATTAGAAATATGACTATTGCTTTCCAATTAGCTGTTTTTGCATTAATTGCGATTTCCTCAGTGTTAGTAATTAGTGTACCTCTTGTATTTGCTTCTCCTGATGGTTGGTCAAATAATAAAAACGTTGTATTTTCCGGTACATCATTATGGATTGGACTAGTCTTTTTGGTAGCTATTCTGAATTCTCTCATTTCTTAAATTTGTTTAGTATCCCGATACAAAAAAAGGCCATTTCCTCGAAAAAATTCGAATTGTGAGACGGATTAAAATGCAATTTACGTTCCAAATTGCTACCTCTTCCCTTTATGAAATTCCATTCCCATTAGAATATTGATTGACAGACAGTTAAAAAAAAAAGAAAACTCTAATATAATAGAAAATGAAACGGTCGACCCAGACATAGATGGTCGACCCAGTCAGATATACCCTATAAAATATATCCCGCAGCGAGCGTAGTTAAATGGTAAAACATCTCCTTGCCAAGGAGAAGATACGAGTTCGATTCCGCCGCTCGCCAGCAATTTATTAATTTAGTTAAATTACTACGAGAAAAATTTAGTCTAGTACCGTATCCTTTACTATCTTACCCTTCCTTTTACCTCAAAAAAAAGGTGCTCCGGAGGCAAATCGAACCCGCCAAGAGGCTCCCTAAATTGGGAATTCACCGAGAAGAACAACTGGCAAACTTCTTTTATTTTAAAGGAAAGAGGTAGACTGTGCCTTTCTTTCATTTCTTTTTCTTTTCTACAGGATAGGAAAGAGCTTTGAGAGTTCTTCTTGTAGAGCCGGGAACTAATGAATAAAAAGGGTTAGATACCGCCCATAGCCCTCTACCATATCTATACAAATAGAATAGTCCTTTTATACAGACTGCTAAGCGCGGAGACAGGGAATCGAACCCGTGACCTCAAGGTTATGAGCCTCGTGAGCTACCAAACTGCTCTACTCCGCTCTGGAGAGTTGGAAACTGGTGGACGAAAGGGTTGAATACAGACCTCTGCCATGACAGGCCTCTACCATCTCTAGACAAATAGAATAGTCCTTTTATACAGAAAGGGCGGGTAGCAGAATCGAACCCGCATCGTTAGCTTGGAAGGCTAGGGGTTATAGTCGACGTTGGTTGATTCTTTTTAACGTCTCTAATTCAAAACCGAACATGAGATTTTTATTTCATTCGGCTCCTTTATGGATATTCTCACCACTTAACATCTATGTCAGCTTTTCTATCTGAATGGAACCAAAGATCCTCGCTTTCTAGATGATCCTTATAGACTAGGAAATAGAAATTCTACTAAATCTATCTAATCTACTTACTTCGTTCCCTAATTTCATTCAAGAGATCCTGAGGAAAAGAATTAGGTTTCCACCGAGCTGAAACAATATGCTGATGGTTCTAGTAAACCAAAACTACCGTTTTTTAGCTATTTGGCTTCCATTTCCTTTTTTAACAAAAGAAGATTTAGTTACGATTGGAAATAAACTTTTTTGTATCTTCATCCATAGATCCTTTACTCATATTTTATATTTTATTCCAAAATATGGAATACTTAATCCAAATCCAATGCATTGCAAAATTATGCTTCGCGACTCTGTACTCATAATCCAATAATCCAATTTGTATTTTGAATGCAATTTCAATTAATCTTTGGATACAAATCGCGAAAATGTATATTCTTCCTCAATATGGTATTGAGAGGAATAAGGATTAAATCCTTTATAAGAATTAAAGTTTTCATCGGAATATAAAAAACTTAAAAACACCTTACTTATAAGTATATCATTTCAAATTCAGTTATTAATAGAACGAATCACACTTTTACCACTAAACTATACCCGCTACATGTAGATTATGATACCAACGCTACCTTTTGTCAAGGGAGCCATTTGAGAAGAGACTAATTCCCTTTTATTATTATTAAATCAAACGGAGAAGATTCATGACAGTGAACGGCTGGTACTTCGATCGTGGGCCTTTACTTTAAGGTTTAGATAGCCTCTCTGGTCTGTAAATACATCTCTTCTTACCATCCCCATAGCGTATGAACCAAATGTATGCATTTCGATTAGGGTCAATATTCTATGGTTACCACTACAAGGATCATTATTTCCTTTGCGAGGACGTAAGTGTACCAGACTGCTGTAAGGAATAGTTTGATTATTCCTACTCCCGTTAGAATCGGGAATCTTATATTTTCCATATCCATATACCATCGAACCCTTAGGGTTACAGAACTCTCCTTTTTTCCTAGTCTTCGGAAACAGAAAACCCATAGCCAGGAGGAGTTAGGTATGTAGGGTATGGTTTATTTTTTTGTTGGACAGGCAGTAGAATTTATACTGCAGTATAAATTCTACTGACCACCCTAAACAAATTGTTGCTAAAACTCTAACATAGTTTGCTCAAAATGCATCAACCCAGAATCCTTGAAGAATATTCAAGTACCCCTTTCCAAGGGTACCTCTTAAAATAACTTCAATCTCTCACCAAAACAGACAAGAAAAGTATATCACTGAAAATCAATATCAACCCTATATATATGAGTATATGAAGAGCGTGAATTCCTTTATACCCCTACCCAATTAGAATTAGAGGAAATAAAACATAAATGGAAAAAGTTTTTATCATAAGATCAGCCAATAGAAGAAAAAAGTCACTAATTCTGCAGAACGTTCTGAGCACGTGAAAAGTCAATAGCCTAAAGATAAAAAAACCTCCACTTTGTGCAAGTGATAAGAGAGAATATGAAAGATTTTCATATTTTTCTTGATTTTCTCAAGATTTTGAACCTCGCCATGAATCTATATCTCGATATCTCTCTCTCTCTATATATATGTTGTATATTATGCAGTGGACCCATAATGGGAAATCGAAGTGGCTAATTTTTGAATTGAGTAAAAAGCCCTTTTAACTCAGCGGTAGAGTAATGCCATGGTAAGGCATAAGCCATCGGTTCAAATCCGATAAAGGGCTTTTAAATTTGGTAGTGGAGTAATGCTGCGAGGGTAAGACGTAAGTCATCGGTTCGAATCCGATAAAGTACTTTTCTACTAAATTTATTATTTATTCCTCTTTTTTTTCTTTGTTTTTAAAAATTTCTCTATTTTTTCTTCAATTTTATGACTTAGTGCGGGGTGCATGCATTTTTAGTCTGAACACTAAGCAAAGCACGGAGTGTAAATTGCAAAAAAGAAATCAAATTGGACTCTTTTTCCTGTTAGATCAATCAAATCACCACCTCTACTGAGCTAATATAGAATCCCTTTTATTAATCTATTCTTATTCTATACCCTTTAAATGAATTTTCCTAAAAAGTAGGAGATGATCCGTGAGTTAACCTAACCATCAACTAAAAAAAATCCTATGAAAGCATAACAGAAAAGTAGGAAAGACTCTTTACTTTGGATCTAGTTATACTCTTCGAGTATATTGACAATTGCAAAAAACTGCTCATACTATCATTATAGTATAATGACGAGTGGTTGTGTATGCCCCTATCGTCTAGTAATGCCCCTATCGTCTAGTGGTTCAGGACATCTCTCTTTCAAGGAGGCAGCGGGGATTCGACTTCCCCTGGGGGTAGGGAGTATTATGAAAGGAGGTTAATCGTAGATTATCAAAAATCCTAGAATAAATTCTTCCTGGGTCGATGCCCGAGTGGTTAATGGGGACGGACTGTAAATTCGTTGACGATATGTCTACGCTGGTTCAAATCCAGCTCGGCCCAAAAATCTAGGGCTTCGTGAATATGAACTAATTTGACCTTTTCTTATTGAAAGGGGGATTATCATCCATTTTTTGCGATAAAAATCGCGACATACTAGTTATGTCACTCTCACTATACCCACATATCGTATGTGGGTATGTAGTATATGATTCATCTATTTCTTAGAGTACCACAACCGAATCGACTCTTCTTATGGTTCCACTTAAAATAGGTATGTATGCCATACACCCGCAGGGGACTGTAGTTCAATTGGCCAGAGCACCGCCCTGTCAAGGCGGAAGCTGCAGGTTCGAGCCCCGTCAGTCCCGAACTAGGGTTCAATGAATGGAGAATTCATCTTTCCTTTTCCATGACCCCCAAGGGGGCTGGAGAACAAGATCAAGTACCCATGGGGCACCCTTAACTTCACTTTTTTATTTCGCATTTCTCATTAAAGGGAAGGGGCCCTAGAATTTTTTCGCTACTCCCGGTTGATAAAAAAAGACATACATATCATACGTGGATTAGTATAATTTAGGATATTACCTCTATCCTTATGATGATACCATCCTCATCTTAATTTCCTATTCGATTTTTATGGAATAGAGTACCCGTATTTTATATTTTACCGGAATCCATACATAAACCGTATTCGTTTATTCTTAGACAGTGAATTTAATATAATTAGTACTTTTTGGATTAACCCAGACCCCTTCTATTTTGTAGTTCCTACTTTGTTTGTGTATGTTCAATGACTAATTGGAAAAAATTTATCTTATCCTATTTGACGAATCCTTTTTTATGGATCCACTCTCATCTTTAGACTCCAAAAGTGGATATTCATAGTGTGCTAATAAAATAAAAGAAAAAACCAAACAAAGCAAACGCCCTTTTTCTTAGAATTATACATACAATTATGTATGTATTGTATTAGTAACTTTCCTATGGGTCACATAGACATCCAAATAAGCAGTAAAGTGAGATGGTGAAGAAAAGAGAGCTTAAAAAAATCGAATATTTGAAATTTAAGAAAAAGGAAGGGAATTGGATAAGATAAGAAGGATCGCAGGTTATAGATATAGAAAAGAAAAAAATAGAAAAGGATGAAAAAAGGGATTCCTGAATTCTGATCAAAGACCCATCTTGGTCTTAGTATGGATAAGGGATCCTCCTATTATCTTTATTCCATTCTCAACCTTGAATTGATTTGATAGATCCGATATTCATAATATTGAATTGATTCAGTATTATCAGAATGCAAGTCCTCCTTGAATTTATGAGGATAACCCCCTTTTTCCTCTCCATGGGATTACATCGAGTTATTGCGAAAAAAAGAGGTTATGGAAGTCAATATTCTCGCATTTATTGCTACTGCACTATTCATTTTCTAGTTCCTACCGCCTTTTACTTATTATTTATGTAAAAACAGTCAGCCAAAATGATTAATTGGGATTCAATTAATCCTTGAAGAAAATGAAAAGGGATAAAATAAAAATCCAAGTCTTAAACGAAAGGATCTAGTTGGAATCATAAAGTGCAGTAGAAAGAACTATATGCAGTTCTTTCTACCGCACTTTAAATCTTTCTATTAGATTATCTTGAATCTACATAGAACAGATTACTAGATTGAAATATTAGTCTAATTCAATTTCTTTTTCACTGCATCCATAATTTCAATCAAAGTCAAAAATAAAATTGAAGCACAATTCTTCACGAAAGAATCCATGGAAGCGAATCTTTCATGCTTAAACATGTGACGAGATGCTTCAAAAAAGCAGAAGAAATTTTTCTAAGAATAAGAAAAATTATAAAACAAACAGAAAGTGTGCGATACATTATGAATAGCTCCGTGGAAAAGTCTAATTTTCTTATGTATAGAACTTTTTACCAACATTCGTCACTTCAATAAAAATTAGAAATTGCTGTAATCGCTCTTTCTATTTATATTCTTTCTATTTCTATATAGTAGAATAGAACGACTCTTTCTTACAAGAGTTTCTTACAGGAATGAAACAAAACTAAAGAAAGTAAAGAATAAAATTTTGCAAAATGATTAATACAAAGGCAATTAAAGAAAGAATTGATACAACAATTCGACTACTCAATCAATTAGTAGTATCCCTAGAGTCCACTTTCTCCCCATACTACTAGTGAAGAGAAAATGTAAAGACTACCATTAAAGCAGCCCAAGCGAGACTTACTATATCCATGTATGGTATGTCTCCTATTTCTATGAAGGAATTATTCTACTATTGATCAATAATCATGGTGGAATCAAGGATACAGAGTCAAAAAGATTCTTCATAAGGCTATGGATGAATAAGTTCAGGAATTTACTCCTAACAAATTCTTATAGGATTTCTGATAGAATTGGAGAGCATTAAAGTATAAACACTATACATAACCCTTTTCCTTAAAATTCCTTAAAAAAGTGCGGAGATGATGTCCTGAATAGAAAAGGCGAGAATAGGAAGATTTTTCTTCCTTTTGTTACCCTACATAAGCAAAGGACGTCAGAATATACCATAAAATTAAGATAGATAAATATTTATTGGATACCTACCTTGCCTATGTATATTTTTAACCTAAACCCTACAGCCCACTTTCTATCACTCTATGAAAGAGTGAGGAGACTTTATCCACAACCCCGAGATTGATTTTTGATCAGCCTATTCAACCTGATTCTCGACAGAATCAGTAGCCCTTACTTTAAGTGTATGTAGGTAGCATAACATGAGATGTGCGATAAATAAAATGTATGATAATTAGGAAATATGGGTATTCTTCCATGGAGGTCCTTCTTCAATCTTAAGATTGAAAAAAAAGAATGCCCTTTAAAGGGCGCTTTGGATATCAAGATTCCTGACATCTTAGCCTAATGGTTTTCAATTATCAAATCAGAATCAATTAAGAATCAATTCAAATTAACAAAGAATAAGTAAATGCTACCTCATCCCTATTGGTAGCCAGCCCTTTGAACCACTACCGACAAAACAAATCTTAGTTTGAAGATAGAACAAAAGGATTCTCAAAATACAGTATCCTAGGCCTGGTTACTCTCTTATCAACTTATTGCAGGATACGAATTAAATTTGTCGAGTTCGATCAGTATCAATTACTATAAGCCTAAGTATTTTATCTAAGTATTTTTATTGATCAGGCAGCACTGAGATTTGAACTGGGGATAAAGTTTACAGTCCCCGCCTTGCCGCTTACCCATGCCGCCAAAAATCCGATCTAAAATCGAGAAAAACCAAGTATTAATCGACCTTTTCTTACTAAAAGCCCTTTCTTTTTATCTTGAATCTAATTCTACTTAGTTTTTCCAATATTTTTCAAAAATCTATTCCTGCTTTTGAATCCAGTTTCGATTATTCTCCTCGATGGATTCTATCTTAAAACATACATTACTAACACTAGGAAACTTCCCTCTTCTTTCTATTGAGATTAAAAAGGGGGAAAGCAGATTTCCAGTCACAGGCTGCAAAATTCAGAACAAATTGGAACCATTAACTAGAATTCTCTTTTTTTTGAATTGCAGCAACGAACGACTCTTAAAAAAGGCATAATAAAATAGAATGGATTATGTCTAATCCATGTATAGATAAACTCAGGCCCGAACAGCATAGCATCCATAACATAATATCCACGGGTTCCTTGTATGTACATATTTCTATGGGAATCGTGCAATAATTTTCATTGCATATTAAATATCTTGAATAAAAAGGACTTACTTTATTTTAGGATTCTGGTAAAGAAATCCTATGCTAGAAACTACAGAAGCAAAAAGAACCTTCAAATTCTTTTTGAATTTTTAAAATAAACTAAGCGCGCTATTCTAAATCAGACTAAAGTCAAACTTTCTAGTGTTTATAAATTATTATATTATGGCTTTTCCCCATAGAAAGGGGATAAGGAGATAAAATAGAAATCTTTGCCATCAATCTGATTAGAATATCATTAAGTGGCAGAATTCTTTTTCTAGGAATGTTTTATCAATTCATTTTCATTCGATTTGTACCCTGGAAAATTCGAACTTTCCTCAAAAGTGTTTCTATTCATATGTTGTGAGAGACATATATGAAAATATATATGGAGTTCCTTAAAATTTCATGTGATTCAGTAAACAGAATATAGATTCCATGATTGCTAGATCGATCCATAAAGGATTGATGGGGAGTGAGCTGATAATGGAATTTTCTTCAATAAACAGAAACTTAAGATTAAGATGCTCCGGAATGGAAATGAGGGAATGCCATTATATACCCAGTTTGATGAAGATCCAATTCGAGGATTTTGAGGTTCATTAATCAAGGCTTGCAGAAGAACTTGAAAAGTTTCCAACAATTAAAGATCCAGATCACGAAATTGCATTTCAATTGTTTGTGAAAGGATATCAATTACTAGAACCCTCGATAAAGAAAGGGATGCTGTGTATGAATCACTCACCTATTCTTCCGAATTATATGTATCCGCGAGATTAATTTTTGGTTTCGATGTGCAAAAGCAAACCATTTCTATGGAAACATTCCTATAATGGGTTCCTTAGGAACCTTTATAATAAATGGAATATACCAATTGTGATCAATCAAATGTTGCTAAGTCCTGGTATTTACTACCGCTCCGAATTAGACCATAAGGAATTTCTATCTCTACACCGGGACTATAATATCAGATTGGGAGGAAGATCGGAATTAGCAATTGATAAAAAAGAAAGGATATGGGCTCGCGTGAGTGAAAACAAAAAATATCTATTTTGGTTCTATCATCAGCAATGGGTTCGAATCTAAGAAAATTCTAGATAATGTTTCCTACCTGAAATTTTCTTGTCTTTCCGCACGCTAAGGAGAAAGGATTGAATCAAAAGAAAAGGCTATTTTGGAGTTTTATCAACAATTTGCTTGTATAGGCGAGGATCTGGTATTTTCGAGGTCCTCTTGTGAGGAATTACAAAGAAATTTTTCAACAAAAATGTGAATTAGGAAAGATTGGTCGACGAAATATGAATCGGAGACTGAATCTTGATATACCTCAGAACAATACATTCTTGTACACCACGAGATGTATTGACTGCTACTGAATCATTTGATTGGAATGAAATTTGGAACGGGTATACTTGATGATTACGATATGAATCACTTGAAAAAAATAAGCATGTTCGTTCGGTTTGCGGATCTGTTACAAGATCAATTCGGACTGGCTCTTGGTCGTTTACAACATGCGGTTCAAAAAACTATCCGTGAAGTATTCATACGTCAATCGAAATCGACTCCACAAACTTTGGTAACTCAACTTCAACTTCGATTTTATTAATAACTACTTATGAGACTTTTTGGTACATACCCATATCTCAAGTTTTGATCAAACCAATCCATTGACAACAAACTGTTCATGGGCGAAAAGTGAGGTTGTTTGGGTCCTGGAGGAGTTGACGGAAGAACCACAAGTTTTCCAGAGCCGAGATATTCATCCGAGTCACTATGGGCGTATTTGTCCAATTAGCGTCCGAAGGAATCAATGTTGGACTTACTGGGATCCTTAGCTATTCATGCGAGAATTGATCACTGGTGAGGATCCATAGAGTCCATTTATGAAATATCTGAAAGCAAAAAAAAAAAAAAGGAGACAGGTGCTTTATTTATCACCAAATAGAGATGAATATTATATGATAGCAGCAGGAAATTCTTTGTCTTTGAATCAGGGCATTCAGGAAGAACAGAGTTGTTCCAGCTAGAATGCCGTCAAGAATTCCTGACTATTGCATAGGAACAAATTCATGTTAATGTATTTTCCTTTTAATATTTTTTCTATTAGGGGTTCTCTCATTCCTTTTATTGAGCATAATGGTGCGAATCGGAGGCTTTAATGAGTTCTAATATGCGGCGCCAAGCAGTTCCGCCTTCTCGATCCGAGAAGTGCATTGTTGGAACTAGTTGGAACATAAACAGCTCTAGATTCGAGGTTTCCATTATAGCCGAACACTTGAAGGAAAGATCATTTTCTGCTGATAGTCACAAGATCCTTTTATCAAGCAGTGGGAGGACTATAAGTATTCCTTTGGTTACTACCAGCGCTCTAACAAAAATACTTGTATGCCAAAAACCTCAGGTTCCGTAGGGTAAATCTATTAAAAAGGACAAATTTTAGCAGAGGGCTGCTACTGGTTAGTGGGGAACTTGCTTTAGGAAAACATATTAGTAACTTATATGCCATGGGAAGGTTACAATTTTGAAGACGCAGTACTAATTGCAAACGTTTGGTATGAGGATATTTATACTTCTTTTCACATCGAAAATATGAAATTCAGACCAGATACGACAAGCCAAGGCTCCGCTGAAAAAATCACTAAAGAAATACCACATCTAGAAGAACATTTACTCACCAATTTGGACAGAAATGGGTTGTTAGGTTAGGATCCTGGGTAGAAACTGGCGATATTTTAGTAGGTAAATTAACGCCTCAGATAGCGAGCGAATCGTCGTATATCATGGAAGCTGGTTTATTACGAGCCATATTTGGTCTTGAGGTATCCACTTCAAGAAACTTCTCTCAAACTACCTATATAGGTGGAAGGGGCGCGTTATCGATGTGAAATGGATCCAGAGGGACCCCCTAGACATAATGGTTCGTGTATATATTTTACAGAAACGTGAAATCAAAGTTGGGGATAAAGTAGCCGGAAGACACGGGAATAAGGGGATCATTTCCAAAATCTTGCCTAGGCAAGATATGCCCTATTTGCAAGATGGAACACCTGTTGATATGGTCTTCAATCCCTTGGGAGTACCCTCACGAATGAATGTGGGACAAATATTTGAGCTCGCTCGGATTAGCAGGGATCTGCTAAAGAAACATTATAGAATAGCACCTTTGATGAGAGATATGAGCAAGAGCTTGAAAACTTGTGTTTTCAGAATTATATAAGCCAGTAAACAACACAAAAAATCCATGGGTATTTGAACCCGAGTACCCAGGAAAAAGCAGAATATTTGATGGAAGAACGAGAGCCCTTCAGACAACCTGTTCTAATAGGGAAGTCCTATATCTTAAAATTAATTCATCAAGTTGATGAGAAAATCCATGGACGTTCTACTGGACCCTATTCACTTGTTACACAACAACCCGTTAGAGGAAGAGCTAAGCAAGGGGACAACGAGTGGAGAAATGGAAGTTTGGGCTTTAAGAAGGATTTGGTGTTGCTCATATTTTACAGAGATGCTTACTTATAAATCCGATCACCTTATAGCTCATAAGAAATACTTAATGCTACGATCTGGGGAAAAAGTACCTAATCACGAGGATCCTCCAGAATCTTTTCGGGTACTCGTTCGAGAACTACGATCTTTGGCTCTAGAACTAGAATCATTTCCTTGTATCTGAGAAGAACTTCCGGAGTTAATAGGAAGGAAGTTTGATCGGAATAAATATAAATTCTTTTCTATTTCTATTTTATGATTGACCAATATAAACATCAACAACTTCAAATTGGACTCGTTTCCCTCAACAAATAAAGGCTTGGGCTAACAAAAACCTACCTAATGGGAAGTCGTTGGCGAAGTAACAAGACCCTCTACTTTTCATTATAAAACCGATAAACCAGAAAAGGATGGACTGTTTTGCGAAAGAATCTTTGGACCCATAAAAAGCAGAATTTGTGCTAGCTTGAAATTCTCGAGCAGGCGTAGCTGAAAAGGAAGACGAAGAATTTTGCCAAAAATGCGGGGTAGAATTTGTTGATTCTCGGATACGAAGATATCAAATGGGATACATCAAACTCGCATGTCCATGACTCATGTGTGGTTATTTGAAAGGTCTTCCTAGTTATATCATGAACCTTTTAGACAAACCTCTTAAGAAATTGGAGGGCCTAGTATACGGCGATTTCTCTTTTTTGCCAGGCCGGCGCTAAAAACCTACTTTCTTACGATTACGAGGTTTATTCGAAGATGAAATGCGTCCTGTAATCACAGCATTTCTCCTTTTTTTCTACCCCAGGCTTTGCAACATTTCGAAATAGGAAATTGCGGCGGGAGCAGGTGCTATTAGAGAACAATTAGCAGATTTGGATTTGCGAATTATTATGGAGAATTCCTTGGTCGAATGGAAAGAATTAGAAGACGAGGGGTATAGTGGAGATGAATGGGAGGATAGAAAAAGACGAATAAGAAAATTTTTTTTGATTAGACGCATGCAATTGGCGAAACGTTTTATTCAAACAAATGTAGAACCAGAATGGATGGTTTTGTGCTTATTACCAGTTCTTCCTCCCGAATTGAGACCCATTGTTTATAGGTCTGGGGATAAAGTAGTGACTTCGGATATTAATGAACTTTATAAGAGGTTATCCGTCGGAACAACAACCTTACCTATCTATTAAAAAGAAGTGAGTTAGCACCAGCAGATTTAGTAATGTGCCAAGAAAAATTGGTACAAGAAGCTGTGGATACACTTCTTGATAGCAGGTCCGCTGGGCAACCAACGAGGATAGTCACAATCACAATAAAGTATGTAAATCACTTTCAGATGTAATTGAAGGTAAGAGGAAGGTTTCGCGAGACTCTGCTTGAAACGGGTCGATTACTCAGGGCGTTCCGTCATTGTTGTGGGTCCTTCGCTTTCATTACATCAATATGGATTACCTATAGAGATAGCAATAAAGCTTTTTCAGCTATTTGTAATTCGCGATTTAATAACGAAACCTTGCTACTTCTAATGTCAGGGTTGCTAAAAGGAAAATTTGGGAAAAAAGAACCCGTTGTATGGGAAATACTTCAAGAAGTTATGCAGGGGACATCCTGTACTATTGAATAGAGCACCTACCCTGCATAGATTAGGCATACAGGCCTTTCAACCCCACTTTAGTAGAGGGCGTACTATTTGTTTACACCCATTAGTGTGTAAGGGTTTCAATACGGACTTTGATGGGGATCAAATGGCTGTTCATCTACCTTTATCCTTGGAAGCTCAGGCGGAAGCTCGTTTGCTTATGTTTTCTCCATATGAATCTCCTGTCTCCTGCTATTGGAAGTCCTATTTGCGTACCGACTCAAGACATGTCTTATCGGACTTTATGTATTAACGATTGGAAACCGTCGGATTATTTGTGCAAGTAGATATAATAGTTGCGGAAACTATTCAAATCAAAAAGTAAATTGCAATAATAATTATAAGTATACGAAGATAAAAGAACCCGTTTTTCTAGTTCTTATGATGCCCTGGAGAGCTTATAGACAGAAACAGATCTGTTTAGACGCAGTCCCTGTGGCAACCGATGGAAACTGAATCAACGCATCATTGGGTCAAGAAGTTCCGATTGAGTTCAATATGAATCTTTGGGGACTTATCATGAGATTTATGCCTACTATCTAATGGTGGGAAATAGAAAAAAAAGAAATCAGTTCTATATACATTCTGGTACTCTTGGTCATATTTCTTTTTACAGAAATAGAAGAAGCCATACAAGGATTTAGTCAGGCTTATTCATACACTATCCTAAACAAAGAAGTTAGATTCGGTGATGCCTCTTTCGGGGCATTCCGATTTCCGCTAAATATCATCGTTTTTGCCGCGTGAATCCGATTGGTATTAAGGAAAGGAAGTTAATTAAATTTTTCGAATTACTGGCTCAGGCCCATTGTCAAGATCCTATTCAGCCGAAAAAGAATTTTGCTGTATGGCAGGAACAGGCCAATCTGATGCTTTCATAATAATGAGATAGACGGAACTGCTATAAAACGACATATTAGCAGATTAATAGATCATTTCGGAATGAGGATATACATTCCTATGCTGGATCAAATAAAGATTCTAGACTTTCATCAAGCCACTACCATCGATTTCATTAGAATCGAGGATCTTTTAACAATACCCTCTAAAGGATGGATTTAGTCAGGCGCGGAACAACAGAGTTTTCTTTTGCAGAAACACTATTATTACAGGGCTGTACACGCAGTGAAAAAATTACGCCAATCCGTTGAGATGTGGTATGCTACTGAGTGAATATTTGAAACAAAATGAATTCAGATTTTCGGATAACGGATCCCTCTAATCCAGTCTATCTAATGTCTTTTTCAGAGCCAGAGAAATACATCTCAAGTACACCAATTAGTAGGTATGAGAGGATTAATGGCGGATCCTCAAGGACAAATGATTGATTTACCTATTCAAAGCAATTTACGCGAGGGCTTTCTTTGACAGAATATATAATTTCCTGCTACGGAGCCCGCAAAGGGGTTGTAGATACTGCTGTACGAACAGCGGATGCTGGATATCTTACACGTAGACTTGTTGAAGTAGTTCAACATATTATTGTGCGTAGAAGAGATTGTGGTACTATCCGAGGTATTTCTGTGAGTCCTCAAAATGGGATGCCGGAAAAACTTTTTGTCCAAACACTAATTGGTCGTGTATTAGCAGACGATATATATATCGGTTCACGATGCATTGCCGCTCGAAATCAAGATATTGGAATTGGATTAGTCAACCGATTCATAACCGCCTTTCGAGCACAACCATTTCGAGCACAACCAATATATATTAGAACCCTTTACTTGCCGGAGCACATCTTGGATCTGTCAATTATGTTATGGTCGGAGTCCACTCATGGCGATCTGGTCGAATTAGGGAAGCCATAGGTATTATTGCGGGTCAATCAATTGGGAGCCAGGGACTCAATTAACATTAAGAACTTTTCATACTGGTGGAGTATTCACAGGGGTACTGCCGACCTTGTACGATCCTTCGAATGGAAAAATCCAATTCAATGAGGTTTGGTTCACCCACCCGTACCCGTCATGGGCAGCCTGCTTTTCTTTCTTATATAGACTTGCATGTAACTATTCAGGGTCAGGATATTCTATATAGTGTGAATATTCCTCAAAAAGCTTGATTCTAGTGCAAAATGATCAATATGTAGAATCCGAACAAGTAATTGCGGAGATTCGTGCCGGAACGTCCACTTTGCATTTTAAAGAAAGGGTACAAAAGTATATTTATTCCGAATCAGATGGGAAATGCACTGGAATACTGATGTTTACCATGCGCCCGAATATCAATATGGTAATCTTCGTCGATTACCAAAAACAAACCATTTATGGATATTGTCAGTAAGTATGTGCAGATCCAGTATAGCGTCTTTTCGCTCCACAAGGACCAAGATCAAATGAATACTTATTCTTTTTCTGTTGACGGAAGATATATCTTTGACCTCTCAATGGCTAATGATCAAGTAAGGCATAGACTATTGGATACTTTTTGTAAAAAAGATAGGGAAATTCTTGATTATTCAACGCCGGATCGAATCATGTCCAACGGCCATTGGAATTTACTCTATCCTTCTATTCTTCAAGATACTTCGGATTTATTGGCAAAAAAGCGAAGAAATAGGTTCGTCATTCCATTACAATATCATCAAGAACAAGAAAGAACTAATATCCTGTTTTGGGATTTCGATTGAAATACCCTTTATGGGTGTTTTACGTAGAAATACTATTTTGCTTATTTTGACGATCCACGATACAGAAAGGATAAAAGGGTTCAGGAATTGTTAAATTTAGATATAAGACTCTAGAAGACGAATATAGGACCCGAGAGGGCGAATTTGGGACTCTAGAGGAAGACTCAGAAGACGAATATGGGAGCCGGAGGAAGGCTCAGAGGGCGAATATGGGGCTTTAGAGGAAGATTCAGAAGAAGACTCAGAGGACGAATACGGGAGCCAGAAGAAGATTCCATCTTAAAAAAGAGGGTTTGATTGAGCATCGAGGAACAAAAATTTAGTCTAAAATACCAAAAGAACTAGATCGATTTTTTCATTCTTCAAGAACTTCATATCTTGCCGAGATCCTCATCCCTAAAGGTACTTGATAATAGTATCATTGGAGTGGATACACAACTCACAAAAATACAAGAAGTCGACTAGGTGGATTGGTCCGAGTGAATAGAAAAAAAAAGCCATACGGAACTCAAATTTTTCCGGAGATATTTATTTTCCTGAAGAAGCGGATAAGATATTAGGTAGTAGTTTGATACCACCAGAAAGAAAAGAAAGGTTCTAAGGAATCAAAAAAGGAAAAATTGGGTCTATGTTCAACGGAAAAAAAATTCTCAAGGGCAAGGAAAAGTATTTTGTTTCGGTTCGACCTGCAGTCGCATATGAAATGGACGAAGGAGAAATTTAGCAACACTTTTCCCGCCGGATCTCTTACAAGAAAGGAGAATCTCAACTTCGACTTGTCAGCTTTATTTCTCATGAAAATAGCAAGTTAACTCAAAGAATTTATCACACGAATAGTCAATTTGTTCGAACTTGCTTAGTAGTGAATTGGGAACAGGAAGAAAAAGGAGGCTCGTGCTTCCCTTGTTGAGAGTAGAGCAAATGATTTGCTTCGTGATTTCCTAAAATTGAGTTAGTCAAGTCCACTATTTCGTATACACGAAGAAGGTATGATAGGAGAAGTGCAGGACCGATTCCCAATAATAGGTTAGATCGCACTAATACCAATTCCTTTTATTCCAAAGCGAAGATTCAATCACTTAGCCAACATCAAGAAGCTATTGGCACTTTGTTGAATCGAAATAAAGAATACCAATCTTTGATGATTTTGTTGGCATCAACTGTTCTCGAAGTGGTTTATTCAAGAATTCGAAATATCCCAATACGGTAAAAGAATCGAATCCTAGAATTCCTATTCGAGATATTTTTGGGCCCTTAGCCGCTATTGTACCTAGTATATCGAATTTTCTTCATCTTACTATTTACTAACGCATAATCAGATCCTGTTAAAAAAACATTTGTTCCTGGACAATTTGAAACAAACCTTTCAAGTACTTCAAGGGCTTAAATACTCTTTAATAGATGAAAATCAAAGGATTTCAAATTTCGATAGTAACATCATGTTGGATCCATTCCATTTGAATTGGCACTTTCTCCATCATGATTCTTGGGAGGAGACATCAGCAATAATTCACCTTGGACTATTTATTTGCGAAAATGTATGTCTATTTAAATCGCATATAAAAAAATCAGGTCAAATTTTCATTGTTAATATTGATTCCTTTGTTATAAGAGCAGCTAAGCCTTATTTGGCTACTACAGGAGCAACTGTTCATGGTCATTATGGAAATCCTTTACAAAGGAGATAGATTAGTTACGTTTATATATGCAAAATCAAGATCTAGTGACATAACGCAGGGTCTTCCAAAAGTAGAACAAATCTTTGAAGCGCGTTCAATTGATTCACTATCGCCGAATCTCGAAAGGAGAATTGAGGATTGGAATGAGCGTATACCAAGAATTCTTGGGGTCCTTGAGGATTCTTGATTGGAGCTGAGCTAACCATAGCCCAAAGTCGTATCTCTTTGGTTAATAAGATCCAAAAGGTTTATCGATCCCAGGGGGTACAGATCCATAATAGACATATAGAGATTATTATACGCCAAGTAACATCAAAAGTACGGGTTTCCGAAGATGGAATGTCTAATGTTTTTTACCTGGGAATTAATCGGAT
>JAYEVB010000019.1:0-22139 GCA_036346415.1 Raddia guianensis
CGCTCGATCGCTAATTTTGAGGCACATTACGTGCGTCTGAGTAAGGAGGATGATCTGCACCGGATGATCCGGATGAGCAGGAGACCCTCATAACCGTGAAGCGTTTCATTAAGATCCATAACCACGATCCGAACATCTCGGATGAATCATTGTCCAGCGCCTTCAAAAGCGGAGTCATGACGAAGCGTACACCCGAGATCTCGAGATCAGCAGACTGGACCGTAACGACCTGTTCCGGCGGTGACCGCTATCTCCAGCGAAGCCGCGTTCGATACAAAAGGCGTTCGACAAGGCGGCTGCCGCCCGACTGGTGTGGATGAGAAGAAGAAGAAGCGGCGACAATGTTCTGGTGACAAGAAGTCCCGGAAGAAGAAGAACAAAGGTGATCACGAACAATACCGTCGCGGTATGGATCGCGCACCTCCTCCCAGGATGGGCGGAAGATGCCCAACAATAATTACAAGGGCAAAAAGCACGCTTTCGAGGGGGCGGACAAGGCAAGAAAGGTCGGCGACCGATTTTGCAAGTTCCACCATCCTCACGGGCATGATATCGTCCTTTGTAGAACTTGGGCTGCAAAGCTCGAAGATTTCTACAGCGGCAAGGGCCCAATACCCCACTGCCCGAACAAGGTGATGCGGTAAAGATAGCGCCAAACCGGCGATGGTGATCGGGAAGATGATGATCAATATCAAGAGCCCGTGAACCATATCGCCCGTCATTTTGGTGGCTCCTCGACTTACACCTCTCGGTGACCTCAAGGAAGCTGCTCGGGGAGGTCCTCAGCGTCGAAAAGGCAAAACCTCGGCTGAATCGATGAAGTGGTGAGATCCCCATCTCCTTCTCTCGGGAGAATTGCCCCACTAGGATGACCAAGCCTCGGCCGGCTCCCCTGGTGGTGTGCCCCGACCATCGACAGCGAAGTTGGCCGTGTCTTAGTGGACGGGGGGCGCTTTGGACTTGCTTTACGCTAAAGTCTTGGGCGAGATGCAAATTCCTCGTTCCAAAGCTGAAGGAAATCGCAATGCCCTTCTCTGAATTGTTCGGGAGAAACATCAAGCCGTTAGGGCGGAGTTGTCACTGTCACCTGGCAACAGCAAGCAACCGAGACGAGTTGATCACTTCGGCGTGGTCGACTTCCCATCGGCGTGCTGCGATCTTAAGCGAGCCATCTCGGTAAGTTTATGGCGTGTCCCTACGCTTACCATTGCGTGAAGATACGAGTCCTAACGGTGTGATCACGGTCAAGGGGCAACTACAAAATTTGCTCACGGATTGCGCGGCGGTCCCTCATACTGATCGACCAACTTCCGCCAGCAGATCTGAAGTTCCATGAGACCAAGTCACGCACGCCCTGAAGTCTCCCTTGAGCCGGGGAAAACCAAGGAAGTTCATATGTCGCTGATGATACTTCAAGGCAGTTCACTTGGGGACAATCTGGACCCCAAATAGGAAGCGAGCTCATTGCCTTCCTCCGAGCTAATGCGGATGTATTACGCTTTGGGAGCCATCGACATGCGGGAGTCCCAAAGAAATGTCGAGCACAAGCCATTTGTCGGCGGACAAAAAGCTTATTCGCGGAAGCCGTCGCTTTTGAATTCAAGCGGGGATCATCAAAGATCGACAGCAAGCGCTTTCATTCTTTGGGTTCATCCGCGAGGTTGATCTGCCAAGTGGTTAGCCAACCTGTCATTGTAAAGAAGAAAGGCGGCAAGTGGAGGATGTGTGTCGATCACACGGATCTGAGCAATTGCTTGTCTAAGGACAATTTCCGCTGCCTCGTATTGACCGGTGGTCGATCATTGCGGATCTTGACTCGAGTTTTTAGATGCTTACTCGGTTACCACCAAATAAGCATCTCCCAGGATGAAGAAAGGCGCCTTCATCACCCTTCGGCACTACGCTATAGGACCATGTCTTTCCGATCTGCCTGCAATCTTTGGTGCCACGTTCGGTAGCAATGGAAGACCTTCCCGAGCATATGCGAAAAACACGGAGGTCTATATCGGCGACATAGTTGTAAAAACAAGTATGCTCCGGATCATGTAAAAGACACAGCGAGACTTTTCATAATCTCACCGGGCATCGAATAAAATTAAATCGAGAGAAGTGTACCTTTGGTGTTCGATGCGGAATGTTGCTCGATTATGTCATTGGCTCGCATAAGGTATTTACGCCAACCACGAAAAATCGAGGCCATTGAAAATATCTGACTCAACTACCATAAAAATCTGAGCCTCCTTTGGCGGATGGCTGCTCTAAGCGAGTTTATTTCCCGTCAAAGCGAGCGAACGTTGCCCTTCTTTAAGGCCTGCGCCAAGCACAATGGTTTCAGTGGGCGGAAGAAGCCGATAGATCCTTCGGGATCTGAGCGTCTGTCAATCCTCCGTCTTGACTACCCATGACATGGCGGCTCTCTGTACCTAGGTTGCCGCCTGGCGGTGGCCTTGATCTTGGCGGTCGAAAGGAAGGCATCTGGCGACCAATCTATTCGTGGCCAGTACTTCACGGATCAAAGGCGTTACCGAGAGGTCGAAGCTCCTCTATGCCTTGCTCATGTCCTCCAGGAAGCTTAGCACTACTTCGAGCGCATCAAATCTGGTCGTCACGTTCCCTCTGGGAAAATCCTCACGGAATAAGGAATCTAGCGGACGTATAGCTAAGTGGGCAATGGAACTAGCGAGTTTGATCATTATTTCTGCTGCGGCGCTATTAAGTCACATGTCCTAGTTGACTTTGTCATTGAATGGACTCGCCGCCCAAATCGAGGGAGCTCCGTGCAACTTTGATGAACCCTCTTGGACCATGTTTTTCGATGGCTCGCGCACTAGAAACTTCGGGTGGTTTTGTTCTCATCTCCTCAAGGAGAGCAACTCGATATTCTATCCAACTACACTGCGGCGACTAACTAACTGCGAGTCGAACCCTCCTCGCCGGACTAGGCGTGCAAGTCGCTTGGTGTCCAGCGGTATTTGTGAAGGGAGATTCACGGCTGGTCATCAATCGAGTTAACAAAGAATGCTCGGTCTGCGATGACTCAATGGCGCGATACTGGTTGAAGTGAGGAAGTTGGGCGGCATTTTCGATTTTTCGAAGTGCTCTTCGTGCGGGAAGGACAACTTCTGGCCGACCAACTATCAAGTATGGATCCTCACGAGAATCTGCTCCGTGGTGCTCGTCGAGCACCTTCACAAGCCCTCAATCACGTCTCGGACGAACTAGCGAAGCAGGTGGTGCTTGTCTCGTTATCGGCGTGCCCGGATTGGACAACGCCATTTGTCCGGTACCTTGCGAGATGGGACCACCTGCCCGCCAGCAAGCGGCGTTCCGGCTTACAAGGCGTGCCGCTCCGCCTACAAGCTTGTGGGCGGCATCCTTTACCGTCAAGGTGCTCTGGGAGTTCTCTCCAAGTGCATCTCTTAGCGAGAGGTGTGTTCCTTCTTGGGACATACATGAGGGTGCTGTGGCAACCCGCCTCCTTGAAACTACGGTCGTCAAAGCGTTTACGCATGGGCTATTATTGGCCTTTGCGTTACAAGATGCCGGATATCGTGACTAAGTGCAAGGCTTACCAATTTCACGCCGGAAGGCACACAAGCCCTTGAAAGCTCCAAACAATCCCCCATCACGGCCCTTTTCACATGGGGTGCGGATGCGCTCGACCCATTCCCCAAGGGGTACAAGGGCTATACACACACCTTTCGTCGCCATAGACACTTTTACAAAGTGGATTGAGCGAGCACATGTCGTCTCTTCATGCCAAAGCAGTGTTACGCTTTTTCAAAAGCAAGCGTGGTCGCAGCGCTTTAGGATTCCCCAAAGCGATCACGGATAACGGTACCAGATTCGAGCGAGCTATTCGAGAATCTGCGAGCATTTGGGTACCAAGTCTGTTCGCCTCGTGGCACAATCACGCGAGCAATGGAAGCGATCGGCGAGCTAACGGAAAGATAGTCGAGGGTATTAAGCGGCGGGTTATTTGCTGCTCTCGGTAGTACGAGCCAAGGCACAGGTTAGCGAAGTTCCTTCCGTCCTCTGGGCGATTCGCTTTTCTGACGGCCGAGCGGCCAGAAACTCCTTTCAAGCGGTCTATAGTGCGAAGCCATCTTGCCGCTGAAATCATACTCGGTTAGCCTCGCCGCAGCTCGGTCAACAATTGACGGACGAGCAGAGCGCCTCCTCGATCTCGATCTCCTCGAAGGCACAGCGACGGGCACAAATCGAATGGCGCGCTACGGCAAGATCTTGGCAAGCCGCAGTTGCCAAGTCAGTTCGACCAAGGGCTTTGAAGGCGGCGACCTCGTTACTGCGCCGTGTCGAACTTGTCCAATGCCAACAAGTTAACTCCTCGTTGGGAGGGCCCATTCTGATCGTTTCTTACGCTTTCGCCCGGGGCATTAGCACAGCTATGGAGGGGGGGAGAGTGACCCGCACTTGGAACATCGACCCGACCGTAAGTTCTTTGTCTAGGTCTTTTACGTGTTTGCTTAGCTTTGCGCTTTTGTAAACTTCACGCCTTAGATTCGTCCAAGTCTCTCGGGCACCATGTAAGTTCAATCCAATTCTTGATGAATCCTCGCGGCCTCTGTGCCCTTTCTCACTATTTGTCTTCTCGGACTACTTTCTCTCTGGTAACACTTGATGGTTGCCGGTCTTGCGAACTCTTGGCTCCATAATCTTAAGGATTTTTCCTACCGTGTCTAGTCTCGATAGGTTCCTAAACTTCGGGGTTGCGTAACACGGCCTTTCCACCTTCTGCGGCTAAATGCGCTCTCGTAAGCCCTCATGGCGAGCACTTCTTGCTTAAGCGCGACCACTTAGCAAAGCACGCTCTCGTAAGCTTCCATGGCGAGGCACTTTCCTTGTTAGGTTACTCTCGGAGCGCCTAACTTACGTCAGCGAGCGGTGTGGAACCGTCGAGCAAGGTTAAGGTGTCGCACTTTCTCTCTCTTGCGTGCTCGAGTTACATAAGCTTAGGTTCTCGAGCATCGTCTGTGCAGGGGCTAGAGTGTCGCTCTTTCTCTTGTGCACTGTTAGGGTTACATAGCTCGGGTTTCGGCAGATACTGTGAAAGTTGGGAGTTAGGCTAAGCGCTCTACGGTTTTCTTAAACTTCCTAAGCTGTTCGCTTTTCTCTTAGTTTACATTTGTTCTTGTCTTTTTTCTTGCTCTCTCTTTGCGAGGGAAAAGGTAAGTCTTTATTAACAAAATTTGTAGGTACAAAAGTCCATCTCGAGTTCTGACCCTCTGACTACCTAGAAGCGAGTTGCTCCTTGAGCTCCTCGATCACTTCCTTAAGCGCGAGACTTTCCCTTGGGCTTTGAACCCCTCTCAGCCTCGGCTCGGAGGCGATCGGCTTCCTCCTTCTGCTCTGGCACTGCTCCGTCGCAACCGCCACGGAGAGCCTCGACTTCTTGGTCTTGGCCTTGTTGGTGGTCGAGCCTCGCTACAGCTAACTTCATTTGCTTTCAGCGGTCTTGAGCTGCTCGTCCAGCTCCTTGACCTTCTTCTCCTTGGTGATCGCCCTCACGCCATCCATGCATCTCCTCAATCTCCTCTGTGAAGCCACGGGGTTGAGATCTTAGCACAGAGTCCGGATATGCTGCTCCTCCTTAGCGAGTTGGGCTTTGAGTTTCTTGGCTTCCTCCAGAGGTGGTTCCGCCGATGGGGAGCGTCGGCAAAATGCTCTTCAAGCCACTTCGTGCGGCCCGGCTTCTCCTCGCGGTGCTTTCGCCTTCACGGCTTCTTGTAGCTCCTCGGCTTCCTTTAGAAGAGCCTCGAGAGGAATGCCTCTCCTTGGTAAACAGCCTTGAGCTTCTTCGCTTCGCCTTGGCCGGCTCCGGCTTTGGGCTCTGTGAGCGCTTCTGCCCAGGATCCCCGTCTGGAGATGCTCCGGGGGCGCGCGATCTGGCCCGTTCGATGGTGACCCCATCCTCGAGTTCCGCCATGGTATCCTAAAGACACGAGGAGAAGATCTATTGAACACTGCGATAACACATTCAAAGCTGAGCAAGGTTTGGTCTCGGAGTTTACCTGCAAGCCGATGCTTCAATCCATGGCCTTGAGGCGGTCCTCGAGCCATCGTCGCGAAGCCCGCTCATGCGGGATGAAGCGGCCGCTCTTGCCGTCGCCGCCTTGTTAGCTCCTTCTTCTTGCGGGGCGCATACGCTCGGTGCGAGGGCGGCAGTGAAGCACTACGTCGTCTCGGCTCCTTCTCCTCTTCCTTTTCCTCTTCCGCCGAACGTCTTGGGCGAAACCACTCCATTTGGGTGGCGCCGTTGTTTCCGGCGGGGCGACTTGCTCGACACGCTCGAAACTTCTTCTTGCTCCTGGCGGCGAGGATTTCACCTGCTGGCGGAGAATCCGTCGCCTCGGGGTGAGCTGCCTGTGGCGAAGTGCTAAGCGAGACCGGCGGCTCGGTCCATACTGGCGATTTCGGAGCCATCGCCTTGGCCCCGAAGTCCGTGGCGCCACCCGCGCTACTTTGCCTCGGCCGCTCCACGCGTCTTTGGCGTCGATCTGCTCAGCTGGAGCCAGCGGCAGCGAGCTCCACGCCCTTGGCTTGTCCTTGAGGCTCGCTTGACCTCACTTGCCCGTGGCAGCGCCATCACAGATGCTCGGGCGGCGGCGGCCCTTCGGCGCCTCCTCGATGTAAATGCGTGGCGGTCTCTTCTTGGGCGGTGATGAAAAAGAGATGATCGTTAAGTCTAGCTTGATCGGAAGGTTGGAAGATCTAAAGATCGATTCCTACATACTGCAGTGGAAGGCTTGGTCTGATCTTCTTCGCGGAACCTTCGCCTCTTCCTCGGGGGCTCCTTGGCGGCTTCTCGCCTTGGCCTTGGGTGTTAAATGGCGACGAGCTCGGCTCACTGGTGGTGGCGCTCCTCTCGCCGGCGCAAGAAGTTTTCCTTGCGCGACTTCTTCTTCGAGCCTCCTGCTTTCGGCGACTGTTGCAACCGATCCATGCGGCGGGGTGAGCTTGCGTGCTTGCCCGAGCGAAGGGCCATAGTCTTTACCTCTTCGTCGCTCTGCTTTCGGCGGAGGGAGGCTGGTCTCTTCGGCGGGCGATCGCGCGCCAGCAGTACGCTTTCGATGCGTTCCGTCGCCCATGATTGGTCTCTTCGACGGTGGCGGCCGCCGTGTCATGGCGAGCTACGTGTAAACTCGGCCGCCACCTTGCCAAACTTTGTTGCCGCTTTGGCCTTGCCCTTCTTCGCCTTCTCCTTCTCGGACGGGAGAGTTCCTCAGCGATCCCTCAAGGATCGATTGGTCCTCCTAGCGTTTTGAAAGCGGGCGTTAACATTTAAACAACGTTGCAAGTCTAGCAACATAAGTGAGGTAAGTAATTTACCTCAAATGTGCGGACAAGCACGTTCGTGAGCGGTGTCGCCACCTGCGCGGTGACCTCCCGTCCTTCTTCGCCGCCTTGACATCGCGTCGACCAGCTCGGTCACCCATCGTCGGTTGGCTTCTCTGCCCGAGCAGAAGGATCGTTAGTTCTGTTCGGAGGAAAGAATGTATTTAAAGGTTGAGTCTTAAAGGCACTTACATGCTCTCCCTTGTGATGTCTTCCCATCCCTCTATCTTGTAGAAGGATAGGACCTTCTCCGCGGCCAGACGGACCACATTATTTGTGAAATCGAATGATCTCCTGCCGTGAGCCGAGGCTCACGAGGGAAGCGATCTTCTGATCAGTACCAATCCTCGGCGGACATCTCGGCCGAGGCATGAGATTCCCTTTGGCGCCTTCCGGTGAAAGGCGAGTTCTTTGTCGCCGCTTAAGCTTTGGCGTAGAGCCACCTCACCTACTGCGCCCATCCAGTCGGCGGTGGTGGGTGAGGATCTGGCAACGTCGTCGGCGTGGCCGAGCTTGAGTAAGTAGCACCCAGCGGCCGAGCGGCGGGCTGCTCCTCGTTCTTGTGTAATGTGGAGGAACAGCCCAGCCGGCGGATCGATGCCAGATAGCCCTCGCAGTGTGTGCAGGCAGCCATCTGGAGGATGGAGATTCGGATTGAGGTTCGCCACCTCCAATCGGTGATGTTCAAGAAGGCCTCGGCAGAAATCGCTCTCGAAGACCTCAGCGAGCAGTGCAAAGCTGTTGGTAACGAACTCTCCCTCGGCGGCTCAGGAGTATCCTCCTCTCGGGCAGCCTCCGGCTACGGTGTCGATGTAGCCCTCCTCCTCCCAGATCCTAAGGTCCTCCTCGGTCAAGCTAGTGCACTGTGAATTTGGCCATAGCGATTCCCGAGTGACGGCGAGGTCGGTCTTTGAGTTTGGGTACTTGATCTTTGGCGTGGTTGGAGCTAGGGCTTAGAGAGGAAAAGGCGAAGCAGTGGCTGGCAGCGAGCTGGCTTAGGTACTTTATAGTCCCGTATAAGCGGCTCTGCAGCGGTTTTGTCCCGAGCGGCTAGTTTTCTTTGCAGCGGCTAGGTAAAGCGATGCGCTGTTTTTCACCGGCGGCGCGGCAGAGATTCCGTTGGAGTGCATAGCGGCTATTTTTCCGGTGTTTACCTTTGGTGAGTGCTCTGCTTTCGGACGGATGTCGTTCCTGTTCGGCCTTAGCTGAGTTACTTCGGCATTGTCGGGTTTGTTAGGTCCCGAACAAGTCTTGTTCGGTTGAACCATAACATTGTTAAATTAAACTTGTTACATGCCTTTGTAGCGAGGAAAAATACCCTCTTTGACTTTGAGTCTTAAGGATGACCCGCTCTAGTGAGTTCTTCCACTTGAGTCTCGGGGGCTAAGTATCGGGGATTAGATCACGGCCCATTGCCATAGCCCACTCCACTGCGGCCCAATCGAGCGACCTACGAGGCCCGGCTCCTGGAAGGTTCTATCAGCCCATATCGTCTGCGAGAACAGCTTCTGGTGGCATGGTGCGTAATAGCCAAGACTTCCTATTTGAGTCCGACTTCGAGCGAGTTACGCGACTACGTGAAGACCGGACGTTGGTTTCCCGGATTGGATTAGGAGTCGTGATCCCCAAGATTAGGAGGTTACCTTATCTACCTCGGGATATATTTGGCATGTCTTGAGTTAGTTCACGATCTCGTAGTTAGCCGACCCGATATTCCCTCGGTAGGTCGGTTTGCTCAGCACTATATAAGCAGGGCCCTCGGCGTTTAGAGGATCCACGGCCAGAGCTTTGCATCTTAGCACCTCGTAGACATCATCTTATAAGCTTATCGCGCTTGTACTCGCATAATCTCGTAGAGACTTGTTAGTCTCGCCGAGCCACCTCTTGTATTCATCTCGATATATAAGAAAAATTTGGGCGTGGGGCTATTATCTCTCGAGGCTGAACGGGATAAAAACCACATCTCTGACCGTTCTTTGTTAAGTGGTTGTTAAGCGTGTCTCTATCTCCTCTTTGAAGAACCTTGGTTGACTTGAGTCGATATCCCAACCGTCAGCGAAACCTTAGCTCCATTCTTCGTGGCGCCGTGATCGCCTCCTAGGCCTCGGCCCGATTGATTCGCCCTTCAAGGCATCGACTTCGATCCTTTGGGTAGCACAGGACCAAGGCCTGTTGCCGGCTTGTCCTTGAGGGCAAGCGACCTCGTCGCTTCATGAGGCACGTGTAGGTCTTTCGGGCAACAGGGCCCTTTCATTGCCGCGAACACATAGTCTGCGTCGACCTCTTCTTGGGCAATTTGGTGAAAAAGAACAAGTTAACTCTGCGGCTGCTTTCGGTAAGGAGTGGAGTCGGAAGGTTAAACATTTCCTACCGCGCGGAGGCAGATCTTCTTCCTCGTCGAAAACTTTCCGCCTTTTCCTCGTGGGCTCCTTGGCTTCTTGTCGCCTTGGCCTCCGGATCTTGGCCAGCAGGCTCAACTCCCTGCTTGGTGGCGCTCTTCTCGCGCATAGCAAGAAAGCTTTTCCTTCTTGTGCGACTTCTTCTTCAAGCCTCCTGCTCGTGACACATTGCGGCCGTTCCATGCGGCCGGGTGAGCTGCGTATAGCGTTTAAGCGGAGGTCATGATCCTAACCTCTTCGTCGCTTTGCTCGGTGAGGAGGAGGGCTTAGTCGTCGCCCCCCAGCTTACGTCGTCGCAGCTTGTCGGTGAAGCCGTTGCATGAGGGCTTCTCCGTGGCGGCGCCATGGTAGCAGCGAGCTCAGCGTCGGTGAGCCGCCGCCTTGGGCCGTGGCCACCTTGGCCTTGCCCTTTCTCGCTTTCTCTTTTTCGGATCGGAGTTCCTCCACGATCCTCAAGGATCGATTGATCCTCTGTTCATTTGAAGCGAATGTTAGCGTCTTTAGCTTTGCAAGTCTTGCAAAACCGGGCGGTTGAAAGCGTGTTACCTCGGTGTGCGGGCGAGCACGTTGCGAGACATGTGTAGACCACCACGCCGGTGACCTCACGTCCTTCTTCGCGACCTTGAGCATGGAGTCGACACGCTTTCATTGATCCATGCGTCGATTAGTTACCTTTGCCGAAACGAAGAAAAAACCTTTAGTACTGTTAGGATGAAACCATCAAATAGAGGTTGAGTCTTAAAGGCACATACCGTGCTCTCCCTTGTGATGTCTTCCCATCCTTCTATCTTGTAGAAGGGTAGGATCTTCTCATGACGGACAAATTCTGTTTTGTGAAGTCATGAATGATCTCCCGCTTTGTGAGCGAGGCCCACGAGGAGGCTATCTTCAGCGTCAGTGCCGATCCTCGTCGGACAGCCGGCGAGCATTGGTGTCCCCTTCGCGGAACTGTCCGGTGAAAGCGAGCTTCTTGTCGTCGCTCGCGCAGTGTAGAACCACCTCATCCACCACGCACCCATCCAGTCGGCGGCGGTGGGCCAGGAGTGCTGCTGGCGTCGTCGATGGTGGCCGGAGCTTGAGGTAAGTAGCACCCAAGCGCCCGGCGGCGGGCTGCTCCAAATCCTTTATATAATAGTGGAGAACAGCCCCAAGCGGATCAACTCGAGTAGCCCTCGCGCAGGTGTGCGAAAGCGACCATCTGGAGGATCGAATTCGGATTGAGGTTCGCCACCTCCAATCGATGTTGAAGAAGGCCTCCGCGAAGTCGCTTTGGGAGACCTCAACTCGAGCAGTCTTGGCTGTTTGAAGTTAGCCGAACTCTTCCTCGAGCGACTCCGGAGTTTCCTCCTCCCCGGACAGCCTCCAGCTGCCGGCGTCGATGTGGCCCTCCTCCTCCCAAACCTTCAAGTCCTCCTCGGTCATGCTAGTGCTGCGAACTTGGCTATAGCGGTTCCCGAGCTAGGCGAGCGAATTGAGGTGGAGTTTGGCTCTTTGATCTTGAACACGGTTGAAATTAGGGCACAGGAAGGAAGGCGTGAGGCAGTGGCTAGCGCATGGTGGCTTGGGTGCTTTTATAGGCCCAAATGGGTAGCCTTACAGCAGATTTTTGCCACAAAGCGGCTAGTTTTTACATAGCAGCTAAGTAAAAATGGTCATTGTTTTCCTTTGCTTGGCGTAAGTTACCGTTGAAGTGCCAGCAGCTACTTTTTCGGCGTCATGGCGAGGTGCTCTGCTTTCGGGCGAATCACGATTTCCTATTCGGCCTTATGAAATTGCTCGGCGCAGATCGGGTTTGTTCGATCCCGGACAAGTTACGATGGGAGAAGCTTAACTTCTTTCGGTCATTTGTTGTTCGTCTCGGAGACAGCAAAAAGTTTCCTCTTCGTGACTTGGAGTCTCAAGAGGAAGACCCCTCTAGTGAGTCCTTCCACTTGAGTCTCGGGGCTAGCTATCGGGGATAAAATCACGGCCCATTGTCATGGCCCTCCTACTATGACCCAATCGAGCGACTGCCGGGGCCTAGCTCCTGGAAGGTTCTCTAAAACCCATGCGCATCGTCTTGGGACAGCCTCTGGTTGAGTGCGATTCGTGGCGTCCAAGATTTCGTGTTTGAGTCCGACTCGAACAAGAGTTACTACCGCTACGTGAAGACCGGACGTTGGTTTCTGGATTGGAAGCGAGCGTCGTGATCCCCAAGACTAGAAGTATGCCTTATCGCCTCGGGATATATTTGGCATGTCGAGTTAAATTCACGATCTCGTAGTTAGCCCGACCCGATATTCCCTCGGTAGGTCGGTTTGCTCTGCACTATATAAACAGGGCCCCTACGGCGTGAAAGAGGGCATCGAGTTTACGACCTGATCATCGCATTGAAGCTTAGATCGTTTATTGCTTCCTTGTACACCCATAATCTCGTAGAGACTTGTTTGTCTCGTGAGCCACCTCTTGTATTCATCCTTGATATATAAGAAAGGTTGGACGTGGGGCTATTATTTCTCCGAGAGGCTGAACGGGATAAAAACACATGCCTTCACATTCGTTGTTGTTAGATTACATTGGCGTGTCTCCTATCTCCCCTTGAAGAACCTTAGTTGACTTGGGTCAATATCCCAACCGTCGACAAAAGAGCATTGCACAATTATCCATTAAATATTTCATGTCTCAAAGCGGTTTATGCACATATATGTAGAAAAGCTTGTGACGCGAGTTCATCGACAATTGACATACACCACTTACCAAAATACTACTTGCTTGCACTTCATCACACATTAACACACATATAGGCAAAAGATAAATGCATAGCAGGTCCCAACTACCAAGTTTTCACTTTCCAATACACCGAGAGCACAACAACAATTTAAAGTTCAGGTTTCAGCGGTTCAACATGCAACATATCTGTAGCTACGGATAGAGTGTCGATGTCGAGAAAGGAATCTTTTAGAGTGCGATTAAAAGTCTGAAGGAAATTTAGAGGGAAGGATAGAGGGACACTCTAATAGTGAAATAGAGGGTGGGGATAGAGTAGCAGATGTGGATGCTTAACAGTTTACAAGCAACTATCTGGTACACCACATGACATATATCAAGGGGTGATATGCACATATGTGCACAACTAATTTGTGCAACTGAAGCACAATTGCACAAATGACTGCCCTTTTTGTTCCAAGAACACTTGCAGTCTAAAATCATCTTGTGATTGAATACTTTCTACATTTTCCGCTAATTAGCATCCACTCACACAAAAATTAACATGGATCTGATATACTACACTTTACTTTCTGATATATTACCTTGTCTTTTAGCGAGGGCGTCATGTCTTTGGCGCAGAGGCTACCGAAAGTACCTGCTCGCGTATTGGTGGTAGGGCACGCGCGTTACTGCCTGGAATACGTGTTACTGCCGTGAGGCGCATACGTGCAACCGATGTTCTTTGCTTCACGTTGGGGCTATCGCATCTTCTTAGGTGAAGCCCGTAGCGTGCTGCGCTTTGCCATCTAGATCCACAGCGTCTTTGTTGCGGGTGGTGGTGGAAATCTTTGGGCGCCGAGGAGATGTGGGGATGGCTCGTGGGTCGGGGCCTGTGGCCTCATGTTACCTGGTTGGTGGCGGCTAGGGTTGGGATTTAGGAAAAAGAGCGGAAGAGGCGGGAAGGGAGGAGGCTAGAGTTATCGGGAGAGGCGAGATAGCACAGGTGGAGAGGGATCTTATATATTCTTAGAGGAAAACCTGTCATAGACTTTCGCGAGGCCCGAGCAGATGCGGGGATGGGGAGGTCGGCGGCCCGTCGAGCGAGCCAAACGGGGATAACATTTGTACCATTTACATTCCCGCGGGGAGTGATTTCCCTTCATCCTCGTCCCCTAATAGGGTAATTCCCTATCGGGGATCAGGGGATGGGGCGCCATTGCCATGCCTAGTGACGTCATTGCCATGTCACTGCCAAGTCAGTAAAAATTCTACATGGATGCTACACAAGCAAAAAAAAACCTAAAACCACCCATTGACCTAGTCAATGGACTAATTTGGTCCGGTTTTGCTTCATGAGGGGCCTCACAAGTCCGGTATTGAGGTTTAGAGACCAAAGTGGTCCAATGGACATAGTTGAGAGATCAAATTGGTACTTTTTCCTTCCTAATGTATAAGGATTCAATGTTATTTTGTTCATTTGTTTTCAAGAAACTCATGTACATGGATGTCTTTATATTTAAGAGAGTCCAAGTGGATTTAAGGGTAAACAATTCTCCTCAGTCTTGATGTAGTACCTAAATAATATACATGTGGTGCTCTATGAGCTTCCTATGCACATATAAGCTACTAGTGATTATCTAATATGACCAGCATCCTTTTAGGGCTAAATGGGGTATATGATATCTCTTAAAATGATATATTATTGTTTTATATTAATAGCACATATGTTCTCCATGGGCACTATATATATAAATTCTAGGTTGCAATTAGGTAATGACAAGATTCATAATTCAAATAATTCATAAATTGATTACAACTTCATACATACTAGAATAAAGGCAATACAAAACCTATCATGAGAATTAAAGTTTACTCTTCTTCATTTCTTTATTCAAATATGCTCTTCGGGAACTGCCAATTCATACTAAAATCCATATGATGTTTGCGAGCAACCACAATCTAAAGTAAGATGCATAAAGTGATTCTCATGGCTTGCGCCACTTCATCTTGGTTTACTCCAAGGCGGAAGGCCAGCCTGACTATAATTGTACGTCGAACAGCGAAATGACTAGTCTTGACAGCGATATAAGCTAAGTGTCCAAACTTCAAAGTACATCAATGTGACCATTGGCGACCTTTGGAGAGGAACTAACGGTATGTTATACCTACTGTTCTTTCATTGAGTCAGTCTACCGATTGGTGGATTGATACTGGGGCCAATGTGCATGTGTGTTCTGATATATCTATGTTCACTTCTTATCAGGTAGGCCGAGGTTCAGCCGTTTTGATGGGGAATGGGTCCAATGCTTCTGTTCTTGGTGTTGGCATGGTGGATCTGAAGTTTACTTCGAGGAAGGTCGTGCTGGCCGAACAACGTCTTGACATGTCCCTTCAATCAATAAGAACCTGGTTAGCGGGTCCCTTCTTTGTAGAGATGGGTTTAAATTGGTTTTCAGTCTAATAAGGTAGTCTTGTCGAAACATGGTTTGTTTATTGGCAAAGGCTATGAGTCAGGAGGCTTATTCGCTTTTTCCTTCGATAAGCTGTCATAAAGTTGTGAACCATATTTGTGATCATCTTTGTTGAGAGTGAGGCGATGTTTAGCACTCACGTTTATGTCATGTTAATTTTGGTTCCATATCTCGGCTTACAGGTATGGATTTAATCCCTAAATTTTCCACTGTCAAAGGTTCTAAGTGTCAAACTTATGTGCAAGCTAAGCAACCTCGTAAGCTTCACAGGGCCGTCGAGGAGAGAAATTTGGCACCTCTTGAGCTCATTCATTCTGATATTTGTGAGATGAATGGTGTGTTGACAAAGGGTGGAAAGAGATATTTCATTACTCTAATTGATGATGCTTCTAGATATTACTATGTGTATCTGTTGAAAACTAAAGACGAGGCTCTAGACTTCTTTAAAATCTACATGGCTGAGATTGAAAACCAGTTAGATGGAAAAATCAAAAGACTTAGGTCAGATCGTGGTGGAGAGTATTTCTCTAAAGAGTTCGACTTATTCTGTACGAAACATGAAATTATTCATGACGGGCGCCTCCTATTACGCCCCAATCAAATGGGGTTGCGAAAGAAAGAACCGTACTTTAGCGATTTGGTGAATGCCATGTTAGAAAGCGTGGGTTTGTCCAAGGCATGGTGGGGGAGGCCGTGTTGGTTGCATGTCATGTCTGAATAAAGTTCCGACAAAGAATAAGAGAAAACCCCATATGAAATATGGAAGGGAGAAAGCCATCACTTTCTTATTTGTGCTCATGGGGTGTTTGGCAAAAGTCAGCGTGCCAATCACTAAGAAAGCGCAAGCTTGGGTCTAAAACGATGGGTGTGTCCATCAGGGGTATGCACCTCGTAGCATTGGCGATAGATTTTTGGTGATAAGATCGGGGTGTCGACATATGCATAAACGCGATCATGGAGACTAATGATGCTACTTTCTTTGGGAACATTTTTCTATGAAAAATAAGCATAGCAATTCTAGTAAAACTCACGAGATAATTCCCGAACCTACCACTCAAATTGAATATTCTGAGCTAACACTTGAGGAAAATCCTGAGAAGGATGACAGTGAGGCTCCGATAAGGAGCAAGAGACTGAGGATTGCAAAATCCTTTGGTAATGATTTCACTGCGTACCTCATGGATTATACTCCCACGTCTATTTCCGAAGCCTTTGCATCTCCTGATGCGGACTCTTTGAAGGAGGCGGTTAAGTAGTGAATGGAATCTATTCTTGCGAACTAGACTTGAAACTCACACAACTACCCTATGGTTACAAACACATGGAGTGTAAGTGGATATTCAAGAAAAAACTTAGGTCTAATAGTGCGATTGAAAAGTATAAAGGCGCGACTTATGGCCAAGGGTTATACCCAAAAAGGCGAAGATTTCTTTGATACCTACTCACCGTAGCTAGATTGACTACAATTCGTGTACTACTTTTCTTGGCTGCCTCACATGGTCTTATTGTTTATCAAATGGGCGTTAAGGCAGCTTTCCTTAATGGAGAGTTGGGCGAGGAGATCTATATGGATCGGCTTTGATGGATTTGTAGTAGAATATCAAGATTGCAAGGTGTGTAAGTTATTTGAAATCTTTGTATGGCCTAAAACAAGTTCTAAGCAATAGCATGAGAAGTTCGCAGAACCATAACCTGCGGGCTTTATGCGTGAATAAGGCCGATAAATGTGTATATTATCAGTATGGTGGGTCCAGGGCATTATATTGTGTCTCTATGTGGACGACATATTAATTTTTGGGACAAGTCTTGATGTGGTTCACGAGGTCAAGTCTTTGTTGTCTCAAAATTTTGATATGAAAGATCTGGGAGAGGCAGATGTAATCTTGAACATCAAGCTACGGAAGGGTGAGGATGGGATCACTTTGTCACAGTCCCATTATGTGGAAAAGGTTTTGAATCGCTTTGACTTTGCTGATTACAAAACTTCTCCAACACCCTATGATCCTAGCATTGTGCTTCGAAAGAACAAGAGAATTGCAATAGATCAGTTGACTTATTCTCAAATCATCGGGTCACTCATGTACCTAGCCAGCGCTACAAGGCCAGGCATCTCGTTTGCTATTAGGAAGTTGAGACGGTTTACTTCTAATCTAGGAGATGATTATTGGCGAGCACTCGAAAGAGTAATGCGCTATCTGAAGGATACTACAAATTTTGGTTTGCACTATCACGGGATACTCGGCAATTTGGAAGGGTATAGTGATTCCAATTGGATATCGTGATGAGATAAAGGCCACAAGTGGATATGTGATACGTAAACGGTTGGGATATCGGTCCCAAGTCAACTAAGGTTCTTGAAGGGAGATAGAAGACACTGCGAGCAAGGCAAGCGACAATCAACGAACAGCGAGAGAGACGGGGTTTTATCACGGTTACGGCCTCTCAGGAGAGATAATAGCCCTACGTACAGCCTTTCTTTATATCAAAGAGGATCACAAGGAGGAACTCGGTGAGATGAACAAGTCTCGATGAGGTTATGGGTGTAAAGGAAGTATTATGCGATATTCCGGTGGTGTTCTTGGCCCCTCCACCACGCCGTAGAGAGCTCTGTTTATATAGTGTTGAACAACCGACCTGCCAAGGGATAATCGGGCCGGGCTAACCACGAGACAGTAACGAACTCATATATATGCCAAATACATCCCGAGGTAGATAAGGTAAACTCCAATTCTTGGGATCACGACGTCTGCTCCAATCCGGGACACTACGTCCGGGTCTTCACGTAGCCGTGCAGAACTCTTGCTCAAGTCGGACTCAAACACGAATCCTAGGCGTTCGCCTTTGTACGGCTAGGAGGCTATTCGATTGGGGCCTTTATGGGCTGATAGAACCTTCGAGAGGCTAGCCCTAGTAGGTACATTCGATTAGCCGTCGAGAGTGGGCCATGGCAATGGGCGTGATTTTATCTGACAGCTAGCCCGAGACTCAAGTGGAATATCTCATTAGGCGGGGTCTTACTCTTGAGACTCTAAGTCACAAAGAGGGAAATTTTTCCGCTACAAAGACGTGTAACAGACGACCGAGCAGGTTATGGTTTAGCCGAACAAGACTTGTTCAAGACCGAGCAAACTCGATCGATCGAAACAACTGTTGCGTCGAATAAGAGAACAACATCTGTTGAGCGAGCACCGACCCTCGGTCACGATCCTTTGAAGCGTGGCCGTTGGCGATTCTAAGGAAACTTATTGCGAAGTGAAAGCAGGCGACCGTTTTACTTAGCTATGCGATAAAAAACTAGCGTTTAGTGGCAAAAACCGTTCTTGAGCTGCTCGTTTGGGGCTATAAAAAAGCACCAAGTCGCCCATGGTAGCACTTCCGTTCTCACGCACCTTTCCTTCCCAAGCCTATTCAACGCGTGCGATATCAAGCAGCCACGCCCAACTCAAAGGTGCTCGTCCACCTAAAGGATTGCTATGGCCAAGTTCTCGAACACTAACGCCAGCGGAGAGACTTGAGATCTTAGAGTCGGAGGACACATCGGCGCTTGCGGTGGAAGGCTGCCGGGGAGGAAGAAGCGCAAAACGCTCGTGGGCGGGATTCGTCAACTTCTAGCGATCCAGCTATTAGGATTGAGGTCTCCCAAGCGACCGTGGGGGCCTTCACGAATATCAGCTAGTTGGAGGTTGCAAACTTGAACTAACTCGTTCTGCGGATGGCGGTCTTCGCACATCTGTGCGAGGCTACCTAGGAGTAGATCCATCGTAAATGTTCCTCGCTACTACAAGTGGCGAAGCCGCTCCGCCGCTTAGTGGCAGTGCTACTACCTCAAGCTCAGGACTACAGCAAGCGATCGCCGTATCCTCGTCCTCTTTGCTTTCGACTCGATGGGACCGTGGTGGATGGTGGTTCTACCAGAAGAGGCGGCTTGACAAGCTCTTCTTCACGGGAAGGCGTCGGTGAAGGGAGCACAAATGCCATGTGGCCGAGCGAGCAATGAGGAGTGGTACCTCACTCGGAAGATTGCTTCCCTTGTGGGCCTCGGACTCACGGGAAGGGAGATCATCCGGGACTTCGTAGCGAATTGGATCTGTCCGCTGCGGAAGAGGTCCTACCCTTTCTACAAGATAGTAGATTGGGAAGATATCACTAGAGAACGCAGGTAAGTTCCTTAAACACTCAACTTTTCTTAGTGATTTCATCGAGCGAGGAACTAAGTTTCCTCTGTTGGGCGGTGAAATAGCGAGATGCATGGGTGGTAGGCGGTCGGCCATCTTTGAAAACTACCGGAAGGACCTTTGAGGTTACCGGCGAGGTGGCCTATCGTGCCAGAAATGTGCTCATCCAGCTCACGGAGGTAACAAGCCTGAACCTCTATCTGTTGCTAGACTTACATGATTTAGGCATGCTAACATTCCTTCCCAAATCTGGCAGAGACGGACGGTGATCCTCGGCGGGATCGTCGAGGCTCTCGAGTCAGACAAAGAGGGGCGAGGAAGGAGCAAGGCCAAGGTGGTCGAGAAGCCCAAGGTGGCTCGGCCTGTGGCAGCACTCGCCCATGGCTTGTGCCATCCAACAACCTCAAAACCCCGGCGACTAAGCGGCATGAAGCGAACCAAGCTCTGCGGCCCGATAAGAAGGCAGCCAAGCCCATCCATCCTCATCGGCGGGCGATGAAAGTCTGAACTGAGCCCAGGTGAGGCGATATCATAAGCTCACCGGGCCATATGATGCAATGACAGATCGTCGGCGAGAGAGGAGGCTCGGGGAGGAAGTCATGTAGCGCAAGGAAAAGCTTCTTGCATTGCCAAAAAAAGCTCGGCTCGGCAAAAGTGAGCTGTTGCACTATGGCGTCGGGAGGCCTAGGCAGACAAAAAGCCAAGGGCCCCCAAGCAAGATCATAAGCTCCATCAAGAAGCGAAGAAGAAGATTAAGTTCTCTGCGGCGGTATGTAGTAGCGAGACTCTTCCCTTCATTCTACCCGAACCGCATAGGACTAACGTGTTTGTTTTCATCGGTTGCCTAGGAGGAGATCACCACGAACCACATGGATCTGGCGATCGGTAGGTCTCTGCTACCCGAGCACTGCCGCGATTAGCCCATGAGAAGCAGTTTCTTTCGCCCTCAAGGACAAAATTTGGCGGCATGGGCTACGCTTCCGTCGGAGTTCCACCGATCGGATCGGCCTTGTTGAGGCCTTGTGGAAGGCTGGAGGCGAAGAAGCGAGGCCATGGCCATAAAGGCAGAGGCAAAGTTTTGGCTCTGCTTGGTTGCCCAGTGAGGATAGAGCAGACAGTCCCTTGAGCACTTCGTCGCGAGGCAACCCATCCCTATGGCGGCAGAGATCTCTGGCGAGCGGTGAAGGACCCGCCACGGGGAGGCGAGGAGGAAGGTCCGCGGCGAGGCGCCGTCGCCTGCAATCGCGGACTACCGGCGTCGCCCGAGCGGAGGCCGCGCCTGACGAATCGCGAGCAGGCGGAAAAACTAGGGAAGGCGGTCGCCTCGCCCCTGGCGGGCAACTCCTGCACAAAGAGAATAAGCGGCCAGGCGTAAGAAAGAACAACGCTGCGACCGTGCCGACATCCACGGCTTTGCAACCAGCGGACTTAGGAGGCGCCTACGCTGAACTTGAAACAAAGGCGAGAGGTAAGACTCAAACGAAGCTTGTTCGTTTAAGTTATCAATGACCCAGCATATGAGACTTGCTCTTCTCACTTAGGTCTTGTGGGCACCATGGAGGATCTCCAGGGTGTAGTAGCCATTGGTGACGCCATGTATAGAAACCTTCGAGAATCGGCGCGCCTGATGTGCCTCGAGGAAAGCTCATGTCGGCGATCGGCCGGAACCGATTCATGGCGGAGGTGAAGGAGCTCAAGCCAAAAGTGACGAGAGAGGATCCGTCTCGGGCTCTATCAGGGAGAAGCAGAAGCTTCGTGAGCTAGCGCGAGGACTCAAACCCAGCGGAAGAAAGGGCCAAGGAGTTGAGCAGCTCAAGGCCCGCCCGCAGCCTTAGTCGGAGAAAGCGTGTGGAGGCTGCGGGCCAAGACAAGAAGAGGTCGAGAAGCCCTTGGAGGAGGCCAAGGGTAGGCCAAGCCTGACAAGGAGGCCAAAGCGTCTCAGAGCTAAAGCTAGAAGAGGATCAAATTCAAGGGAATCCTGCGCCTCAAGTTAGTGAT
The DNA here is from genome assembly GCA_036346415.1 of Raddia guianensis. Classification (NCBI taxonomy): domain Eukaryota; kingdom Viridiplantae; phylum Streptophyta; class Magnoliopsida; order Poales; family Poaceae; genus Raddia; species Raddia guianensis. Next base: position 21,088 of record JAYEVB010000019.1, read on the forward strand.
TGAGGAGCTAAAGGAAGCGATTAAGCTTCTAAATAGCGATGAGATTTGTAACGAAGGGACTTTGTACTGTAAACTTTTATTAATGTAAATAAAGCCTTACCTTTTCCTGCAAAAAAATGACCAAAATACAAACGAGCAAAAAGCGAGAGCAAAGGCGAGCAGCGCTAGAGTTTAAGAAAAAGCGGTGAAACGCATGACCTAACTCCGGCACCCGTTGTGCATTTGCTCAAAACACGAGTTGTGAACACGAGCAGTGCACAATCAAAGCGACACCTAGCCCCGGTAAGGCGATGCTTGAAAATCTAAGTTTGCGAATTCAAGCACGTGCGTAGAGAGATAGAGCGACACCCGCATCCTGATCGACTCGTTCGTGAGCTGCTCGTTAACGTAAGGTAGGCAATCTTGAAGGTAACGGAACAAGGAAAGTGCCTGCTGCGCGCGGGGGGCTTCTGAGCGAGGTTTTTGCCAAGTGGTTGTCGTGTGGCGGTAAGTGCCTCTGCCGCGGAGGGCTTCGAGCCGAACTTAGCCGCATAGGCGGAAAGCCGTATTCTGAAACCACGAGTTTAGGAACTTGAGAGACTAGATACGGGCGGAAACCACGAAGATCGCGAGCCAAGTTATGAGACCGGGCGACCATCAAGTGTTACGGAGAGAAAAGAAGTTTGAGAAGACAAAGGTGTGAAAAGGGCCACGCGGGGCGCGATCATTCAACTTGTTTATTGGATTGAACTTTACATGGCAGGCAGAAGGCGATTTGGCGGCGTGCGTCGAAGATCTTCTTTGGTAGCGCTATTCGACTTGTGCCGGTTGCGTGTGCCTTGAGGTCGATCGAGTTGAGTAAGCGCTCTTGCTCTAAGTCAATCGTGTTGACCAGAGCTGCGTGCGAGGCGAGGCGAAATACCACTTTGGCGAGTAAGATGGCTTATGCACCGTGATCAATTGGAAAGTAGTTTGCGGTTGCGGCTTCTAGGTTTGTAATCTGAAGCGGCCCGGAAGGGCGGAAGGACTTCGTCGACCGAGCTTTGTTGTGCTTTCGCTAAAGCGGCGAACAT
>JAYEVB010000421.1:0-40199 GCA_036346415.1 Raddia guianensis
AAAAAATTGGAAAATTCCAAAAGGTACGGTTGGCTTGAAACCATCTTTGTAATGAAGAATCAAGTGCAAACCGGTCGATAAAGTGGTTTGACAAACCGGTATTGATCCGTAATTGAGAAAACTCGTTGTTTTTCAAAAACCAAGGCTAACCCTTTGAGTTTCATGGCAATATCCAAAAAATTGGAAAATTCCAAAAGGTACGGTTGGCTTGAAACCATCTTTGTAATGAAGAATCAAGTGCAAACCGGTCGATAAAGTGGTTTGACAAACCGGTATTGATCCGCATTGAGAAAACTCGTTGTTTTTCAAAAACCGAAGGCTAACCCTTGGAGTTTCATGGCAATATCCAAAAAATTGAAAATTCCAAAAGGTACGGTTAGCTTGAAACCATCTTTGTAATGAAGAATCAAGTGCAAACCGGTCGATAAAGTGGTTTGACAAACCGGTATTGATCCGTAATTGAGAAAACTCGTTGTTTTTCAAAAACCAAGGCTAACCCTTTGGAGTTTCATGGCAATATCCAAAAAAATTGGAAAATTCCAAAAAGGTACGGTTAGCTTGAAACCATCTTTGTAATGAAGAATCAAGTGCAAACCGGTCGATAAAGTGGTTTGACAGCTGGTATTTATCCAGAATTGAGAAAACTGGTTGTTTTTCAAAAAACCGAAGGCTAACCCCTTTGGAGTTTCATGGCAATATCCAAAAAAATTGGAAAATTCCAAAAAGGTACGGTTGGCTTGAAACCATCTTTGTAATGAAGAATCAAGTGTAAAACTGGTCGATAAAGTGGTTTGACAACCGGTATTGATCCGCACTGAGAAAACTCGTTGTTTTTCAAAAACCAAGGCTAACCCCTTTGGAGTTTCATGGCAATATCCAAAAAAATTGGAAAAGTCCACAAAGGTACGGTTAGCTTGAAACCATCTTTGTAATGAAGAATCAAGTGCAAACCGGTCGATAAAGTGGTTTGACAGCAGGTATTGATCCAGAATTGAGAAAACTCGTTGTTTTTCGAAAAAACCGAAGGCTAACCCATTTGGAGTTTCATGGCAATATCCAAAAAATTGAAAATTCCAAAAGGTACGGTTGGCTTGAAACCATCTTTGTAATGAAGAATCAAGTGCAAACCGGTCGATAAAGTGGTTTGACAGCTGGTATTGATCCAGAATTGAGAAAACTCGTTGTTTTTCGAAAAAACCGAAGGCTAACCCTTTGGAGTTTCATGGCAATATCCAAAAAATTGAAAATTCACAAAAGGTACGGTTGGCTTGAAACCATCTTTGTAATGAAGAATCAAGTGCAAACTGGTCGATAAAGTGGTTTGACAGCTGGTATTGATCCAGAATTGAGAAAACTCGTTGTTTTTCGAAAAAACCGAAGGCTAACCCCTTTGGAGTTTCATGGCAATATCCAAAAAAATTGGAAAATTCCAAAAAGGTACGGTTAGCTTGAAACCATCTTTGTAATGAAGAATCAAGTGCAAACAGGTCGATAAAGTGGTTTGACAGCTGGTATTGATCCGAATTGAGAAAACTCGTTGTTTTCAAAAACCAAGGCTAACCCTTTGGCGTTTCATGGCAATATCCAAAAAATTGAAAATTCCAAAAAGGTACGGTTAGCTTGAAACCATCTTTGTAATGAAGAATCAAGTGCAAACTGGTCGATAAAGTGGTTTCACAGCTGGTATTGATCCGGAATTGAGAAAACTCGTTGTTTTTCGAAAAAACCGAAGGCTAACCCCTTTGGAGTTTCACGGCAATATCCAAAAAATTGGAAAATTCCAAAAAGGTACGGTTGGCTTGAAACCATCTTTGTAATGAAGAATCAAGTGCAAACTGGTCGATAAAGTGGTTTGACAGCTGGTATTTATCCAGAATTGAGAAAACTCGTTGTTTTTCGAAAAAACCGAAGGCTAACCCCTTTGGCGTTTCATGGCAATATCCAAAAAAATGGAAAATTCCAAAAAAGGTACGGTTAGCTTGAAACCATCTTTGTAATGAAGAATCAAGTGCAAACTGGTCGATAAAGTGGTTTGACAAACCGGTATTGATCCGCACTGAGAAAACTCGTTGTTTTTCAAAAACCCAAGGCTAACCCTTTGGAGTTTCATGGCAATATCCAAAAAATTGAAAATTCCAAAAGGTACGGTTGGCTTGAAACCATCTTTGTAATGAAGAATCAAGTGCAAACCGGTCGATAAAGTGGTTTGACAACCGGTATTGATCCGAATTGAGAAAACTCGTTGTTTTTCAAAAACCAAGGCTAACCCTTTGGAGTTTCATGGCAATATCCAAAAAATTGAAAATTCCAAAAGGTACGGTTGGCTTGAAACCATCTTTGTAATGAAGAATCAAGTGCAAACCGGTCGATAAAGTGGTTTGACAAACCGGTATTGATCCGTAATTGAGAAAACTCGTTGTTTTTCAAAAAACCAAGGCTAACCCTTTGGAGTTTCATGGCAATATCCAAAAAATTGAAAATTCCAAAAGGTACGGTTGGCTTGAAACCATCTTTGTAATGAAGAATCAAGTGCAAACCGGTCGATAAAGTGGTTTGACAACCGGTATTGATCCGAATTGAGAAAACTCGTTGTTTTTCAAAAACCAAGGCTAACCCTTTGGAGTTTCATGGCAATATCCAAAAAATTGAAAATTCCAAAAGGTACGGTTGGCTTGAAACCATCTTTGTAATGAAGAATCAAGTGCAAACCGGTCGATAAAGTGGTTTGACAAACCGGTATTGATCCGCATTGAGAAAACTCGTTGTTTTTCAAAAACCAAGGCTAACCCTTTGGAGTTTCATGGCAATATCCAAAAAATTGAAAATTCCAAAAGGTACGGTTGGCTTGAAACCATCTTTGTAATGAAGAATCAAGTGTAAACGGTCGATAAAGTGGTTTGACAACCGGTATTGATCCGCATTGAGAAAACTCGTTGTTTTTCAAAAACCAAGGCTAACCCTTTGGAGTTTCATGGCAATATCCAAAAAATTGAAAATTCCAAAAGGTACGGTTGGCTTGAAACCATCTTTGTAATGAAGAATCAAGTGCAAACCGGTCGATAAAGTGGTTTGACAACCGGTATTGATCCGCATTGAGAAAACTCGTTGTTTTTCAAAAACCAAGGCTAACCCTTTGAGTTTCATGGCAATATCCAAAAAATGGAAAATTCCAAAAGGTACGTTGGCTTGAAACCATCTTTGTAATGAAGAATCAAGTGCAAACCGGTCGATAAAGTGGTTTGACAAACCGGTATTGATCCGTAATTGAGAAAACTCGTTGTTTTTCAAAAACCAAGGCTAACCCTTTGGAGTTTCATGGCAATATCCAAAAAATTGAAAATTCCAAAAGGTACGGTTGGCTTGAAACCATCTTTGTAATGAAGAATCAAGTGCAAACCGGTCGATAAAGTGGTTTGACAGCTGGTATTGATCCAGAATTGAGAAAACTCGTTGTTTTTGAAAAAACCAAGGGCTAACCCCTTTGGAGTTTCATGGCAATATCCAAAAAAATTGGAAAATTCCAAAAGGTACGGTTGGCTTGAAACCATCTTTGTAATGAAGAATCAAGTGCAAACCGGTCGATAAAGTGGTTTGAAACCGGTATTGATCCGCATTGAGAAAACTCGTTGTTTTTCAAAAACCAAGGCTAACCCTTTGGAGTTTCATGGCAATATCCAAAAAATTGAAAATTCCAAAAGGTACGGTTGGCTTGAAACCATCTTTGTAATGAAGAATCAAGTGCAAACCGGTCGATAAAGTGGTTTGACAACCGGTATTGATCCGTAATTGAGAAAACTCGTTGTTTTTCAAAAACCAAGGCTAACCCTTTGGAGTTTCATGGCAATATCCAAAAAATTGAAAATTCCAAAAGGTACGGTTGGCTTGAAACCATCTTTGTAATGAAGAATCAAGTGCAAACCGGTCGATAAAGTGGTTTGACAACCGGTATTGATCCGCATTGAGAAAACTCGTTGTTTTTCAAAAACCAAGGCTAACCCTTTGGAGTTTCATGGCAATATCCAAAAAATTGAAAATTCCAAAAGGTACGGTTGGCTTGAAACCATCTTTGTAATGAAGAATCAAGTGCAAACCGGTCGATAAAGTGGTTTGACAACCGGTATTGATCCGCATTGAGAAAACTCGTTGTTTTTCAAAAACCAAGGCTAACCCCTTGGAGTTTCATGGCAATATCCAAAAAATTGAAAATTCCAAAAGGTACGGTTGGCTTGAAACCATCTTTGTAATGAAGAATCAAGTGCAAACTGGTCGATAAAGTGGTTTGACAACCGGTATTGATCCGCATTGAGAAAACTCGTTGTTTTTCAAAAACCAAGGCTAACCCTTTGGAGTTTCATGGCAATATCCAAAAAATTGAAAATTCCAAAAGGTACGGTTGGCTTGAAACCATCTTTGTAATGAAGAATCAAGTGCAAATGGTCGATAAAGTGGTTTGACAAACCGGTATTGATCCGAATTGAGAAAACTCGTTGTTTTTCAAAAACCAAGGCTAACCCTTTGGAGTTTCATGGCAATATCCAAAAAATTGAAAATTCCAAAAGGTACGGTTGGCTTGAAACCATCTTTGTAATGAAGAATCAAGTGCAAACCGGTCGATAAAGTGGTTTGACAAACCGGTATTGATCCGTAATTGAGAAAACTCGTTGTTTTTCAAAAACCAAGGCTAACCCTTGGAGTTTCATGGCAATATCCAAAAAATTGAAAATTCCAAAAGGTACGGTTGGCTTGAAACCATCTTTGTAATGAAGAATCAAGTGCAAACCGGTCGATAAAGTGGTTTGACAAACCGGTATTGATCCGAATTGAGAAAACTCGTTGTTTTTCAAAAACCAAGGCTAACCCTTTGGAGTTTCATGGCAATATCCAAAAAATTGAAAATTCCAAAAGGTACGGTTAGCTTGAAACCATCTTTGTAATGAAGAATCAAGTGCAAACCGGTCGATAAAGTGGTTTGACAAACCGGTATTGATCCGTAATTGAGAAAACTCGTTGTTTTTCAAAAACCAAGGCTAACCCTTTGGAGTTTCATGGCAATATCCAAAAAATTGGAAAATTCCAAAAGGTACGGTTGGCTTGAAACCATCTTTGTAATGAAGAATCAAGTGCAAACGGTCGATAAAGTGGTTTGACAACCGGTATTGATCCGCATTGAGAAAACTCGTTGTTTTTCAAAAACCCAAGGCTAACCCTTTGGAGTTTCATGGCAATATCCAAAAAATTGAAAATTCCAAAAGGTACGGTTAGCTTGAAACCATCTTTGTAATGAAGAATCAAGTGCAAACCGGTCGATAAAGTGGTTTGACAAACCGGTATTGATCCGCATTGAGAAAACTCGTTGTTTTTCAAAAACCAAGGCTAACCCTTTGGAGTTTCATGGCAATATCCAAAAAATTGAAAATTCCAAAAGGTACGGTTGGCTTGAAACCATCTTTGTAATGAAGAATCAAGTGCAAACTGGTCGATAAAGTGGTTTGAAACCGGTATTGATCCGCACTGAGAAAACTCGTTGTTTTTCAAAAACCAAGGCTAATCCCTTTGGAGTTTCATGGCAATATCCAAAAAAATTGGAAAATTCCAAAAAGGTACGGTTGGCTTGAAACCATCTTTGTAATGAAGAATCAAGTGCAAACAGGTCGATAAAGTGGTTTGACAGCGGGTATTGATCCAGAATTGAGAAAACTTGTTGTTTTTCGAACAAACCGAAGGCTAACCCCTTTGGAGTTTCATGGCAATATCCAAAAAATTGAAAATTCCAAAAGGTACGTTGGCTTGAAACCATCTTTGTAATGAAGAATCAAGTGCAAACCGGTCGATAAAGTGGTTTGACAAACCGGTATTGATCCGAATTGAGAAAACTCGTTGTTTTTCAAAAAACCAAGGCTAACCCTTTGGAGTTTCATGGCAATATCCAAAAAATTGAAAATTCCAAAAGGTACGGTTGGCTTGAAACCATCTTTGTAATGAAGAATCAAGTGCAAACCGGTCGATAAAGTGGTTTGACAAACCGGTATTGATCCGTAATTGAGAAAACTCGTTGTTTTTCAAAAACCAAGGCTAACCCTTTGGAGTTTCATGGCAATATCCAAAAAATTGGAAAATTCCAAAAGGTACGGTTAGCTTGAAACCATCTTTGTAATGAAGAATCAAGTGCAAACCGGTCGATAAAGTGGTTTGACAAACCGGTATTGATCCGTAATTGAGAAAACTCGTTGTTTTTCAAAAACCAAGGCTAACCCTTTGGAGTTTCATGGCAATATCCAAAAAATTGAAAATTCCAAAAGGTACGGTTGGCTTGAAACCATCTTTGTAATGAAGAATCAAGTGCAAACCGGTCGATAAAGTGGTTTGACAACCGGTATTGATCCGTAATTGAGAAAACTCGTTGTTTTTCAAAAACCAAGGCTAACCCTTTGGAGTTTCATGGCAATATCCAAAAAATTGGAAAATTCCAAAAGGTACGGTTAGCTTGAAACCATCTTTGTAATGAAGAATCAAGTGCAAACCGGTCGATAAAGTGGTTTGACAAACCGGTATTGATCCGCATTGAGAAAACTCGTTGTTTTTCAAAAACCAAGGCTAACCCTTTGGAGTTTCATGGCAATATCCAAAAAATTGAAAATTCCAAAAGGTACGGTTGGCTTGAAACCATCTTTGTAATGAAGAATCAAGTGCAAACCGGTCGATAAAGTGGTTTGACAAACCGGTATTGATCCGCACTGAGAAAACTCGTTGTTTTTCAAAAACCAAGGCTAACCCTTGGAGTTTCATGGCAATATCCAAAAAATTGAAAATTCCAAAAGGTACGGTTGGCTTGAAACCATCTTTGTAATGAAGAATCAAGTGCAAACCGGTCGATAAAGTGGTTTGACAAACCGGTATTGATCCGAATTGAGAAAACTCGTTGTTTTTCAAAAACCAAGGCTAACCCTTTGGAGTTTCATGGCAATATCCAAAAAATTGAAAATTCCAAAAGGTACGGTTGGCTTGAAACCATCTTTGTAATGAAGAATCAAGTGCAAACCGGTCGATAAAGTGGTTTGACAACCGGTATTGATCCGCATTGAGAAAACTCGTTGTTTTTCAAAAACCAAGGCTAACCCTTTGGAGTTTCATGGCAATATCCAAAAAATTGAAAATTCCAAAAGGTACGGTTAGCTTGAAACCATCTTTGTAATGAAGAATCAAGTGCAAACCGGTCGATAAAGTGGTTTGACAAACCGGTATTGATCCGCATTGAGAAAACTCGTTGTTTTTCAAAAACCAAGGCTAACCCTTTGGAGTTTCATGGCAATATCCAAAAAATTGGAAAATTCCAAAAGGTACGGTTGGCTTGAAACCATCTTTGTAATGAAGAATCAAGTGCAAACCGGTCGATAAAGTGGTTTGACAAACCGGTATTGATCCGTAATTGAGAAAACTCGTTGTTTTTCAAAAACCAAGGCTAACCCTTGGAGTTTCATGGCAATATCCAAAAAATTGAAAATTCCAAAAGGTACGGTTGGCTTGAAACCATCTTTGTAATGAAGAATCAAGTGCAAACTGGTCGATAAAGTGGTTTGACAAACCGGTATTGATCCGCATTGAGAAAACTCGTTGTTTTTCAAAAACCAAGGCTAACCCTTTGGAGTTTCATGGCAATATCCAAAAAATTGGAAAATTCCAAAAGGTACGGTTGGCTTGAAACCATCTTTGTAATGAAGAATCAAGTGCAAACCGGTCGATAAAGTGGTTTGACAACCGGTATTGATCCGTAATTGAGAAAACTCGTTGTTTTTCAAAAACCAAGGCTAACCCTTGGAGTTTCATGGCAATATCCAAAAAATTGAAAATTCCAAAAGGTACGGTTGGCTTGAAACCATCTTTGTAATGAAGAATCAAGTGCAAACCGGTCGATAAAGTGGTTTGACAAACCGGTATTGATCCGCATTGAGAAAACTCGTTGTTTTTCAAAAACCAAGGCTAACCCTTTGGAGTTTCATGGCAATATCCAAAAAATGGAAAATTCCAAAAGGTACGGTTGGCTTGAAACCATCTTTGTAATGAAGAATCAAGTGCAAACCGGTCGATAAAGTGGTTTGACAAACCGGTATTGATCCGCATTGAGAAAACTCGTTGTTTTTCAAAAACCAAGGCTAACCCTTTGGAGTTTCATGGCAATATCCAAAAAATTGAAAATTCCAAAAGGTACGGTTAGCTTGAAACCATCTTTGTAATGAAGAATCAAGTGCAAACCGGTCGATAAAGTGGTTTGACAAACCGGTATTGATCCGCATTGAGAAAACTCGTTGTTTTTCAAAAACCAAGGCTAACCCTTTGGAGTTTCATGGCAATATCCAAAAAATTGAAAATTCCAAAAGGTACGGTTGGCTTGAAACCATCTTTGTAATGAAGAATCAAGTGCAAACCGGTCGATAAAGTGGTTTGACAAACCGGTATTGATCCGCATTGAGAAAACTCGTTGTTTTTCAAAAACCAAGGCTAACCCTTTGGAGTTTCATGGCAATATCCAAAAAATTGGAAAATTCCAAAAGGTACGGTTGGCTTGAAACCATCTTTGTAATGAAGAATCAAGTGCAAACCGGTCGATAAAGTGGTTTGACAACCGGTATTGATCCGCATTGAGAAAACTCGTTGTTTTTCAAAAACCAAGGCTAACCCTTTGGAGTTTCATGGCAATATCCAAAAAATTGAAAATTCCAAAAGGTACGGTTGGCTTGAAACCATCTTTGTAATGAAGAATCAAGTGCAAACCGGTCGATAAAGTGGTTTGACAACCGGTATTGATCCGCATTGAGAAAACTCGTTGTTTTTCAAAAACCAAGGCTAACCCCTTGGAGTTTCATGGCAATATCCAAAAAATTGAAAATTCCAAAAGGTACGGTTGGCTTGAAACCATCTTTGTAATGAAGAATCAAGTGCAAACTGGTCGATAAAGTGGTTTGACAAACCGGTATTGATCCGCATTGAGAAAACTCGTTGTTTTTCAAAAACCAAGGCTAACCCTTTGGAGTTTCATGGCAATATCCAAAAAATTGGAAAATTCCAAAAGGTACGGTTGGCTTGAAACCATCTTTGTAATGAAGAATCAAGTGCAAACCGGTCGATAAAGTGGTTTGACAACCGGTATTGATCCGTAATTGAGAAAACTCGTTGTTTTTCAAAAACCAAGGCTAACCCTTTGGAGTTTCATGGCAATATCCAAAAAATTGAAAATTCCAAAAGGTACGGTTGGCTTGAAACCATCTTTGTAATGAAGAATCAAGTGCAAACCGGTCGATAAAGTGGTTTGACAAACCGGTATTGATCCGCATTGAGAAAACTCGTTGTTTTTCAAAAACCAAGGCTAACCCTTTGGAGTTTCATGGCAATATCCAAAAAATTGGAAAATTCCAAAAGGTACGGTTGGCTTGAAACCATCTTTGTAATGAAGAATCAAGTGCAAACCGGTCGATAAAGTGGTTTGACAAACCGGTATTGATCCGCATTGAGAAAACTCGTTGTTTTTCAAAAACCAAGGCTAACCCTTTGGAGTTTCATGGCAATATCCAAAAAATTGAAAATTCCAAAAGGTACGGTTGGCTTGAAACCATCTTTGTAATGAAGAATCAAGTGCAAACTGGTCGATAAAGTGGTTTGACAAACCGGTATTGATCCGCATTGAGAAAACTCGTTGTTTTTCAAAAACCAAGGCTAACCCTTTGGAGTTTCATGGCAATATCCAAAAAATTGGAAAATTCCAAAAGGTACGGTTGGCTTGAAACCATCTTTGTAATGAAGAATCAAGTGCAAACCGGTCGATAAAGTGGTTTGACAACCGGTATTGATCCGAATTGAGAAAACTCGTTGTTTTTCAAAAACCAAGGCTAACCCTTTGGAGTTTCATGGCAATATCCAAAAAATTGAAAATTCCAAAAGGTACGGTTGGCTTGAAACCATCTTTGTAATGAAGAATCAAGTGCAAACCGGTCGATAAAGTGGTTTGACAAACCGGTATTGATCCGCATTGAGAAAACTCGTTGTTTTTCAAAAACCAAGGCTAACCCTTTGGAGTTTCATGGCAATATCCAAAAAATTGAAAATTCCAAAAGGTACGGTTGGCTTGAAACCATCTTTGTAATGAAGAATCAAGTGCAAACCGGTCGATAAAGTGGTTTGACAAACCGGTATTGATCCGTAATTGAGAAAACTCGTTGTTTTTCAAAAACCAAGGCTAACCCTTTGGAGTTTCATGGCAATATCCAAAAAATTGAAAATTCCAAAAGGTACGGTTGGCTTGAAACCATCTTTGTAATGAAGAATCAAGTGCAAACCGGTCGATAAAGTGGTTTGACACCGGTATTGATCCGCATTGAGAAAACTCGTTGTTTTTCAAAAACCAAGGCTAACCCTTTGGAGTTTCATGGCAATATCCAAAAAATTGAAAATTCCAAAAGGTACGGTTGGCTTGAAACCATCTTTGTAATGAAGAATCAAGTGCAAACCGGTCGATAAAGTGGTTTGACAAACCGGTATTGATCCGAATTGAGAAAACTCGTTGTTTTTCAAAAACCAAGGCTAACCCTTTGGAGTTTCATGGCAATATCCAAAAAATTGAAAATTCCAAAAGGTACGGTTGGCTTGAAACCATCTTTGTAATGAAGAATCAAGTGCAAACCGGTCGATAAAGTGGTTTGACAAACCGGTATTGATCCGTAATTGAGAAAACTCGTTGTTTTTCAAAAACCAAGGCTAACCCTTTGGAGTTTCATGGCAATATCCAAAAAATTGAAAATTCCAAAAGGTACGGTTGGCTTGAAACCATCTTTGTAATGAAGAATCAAGTGCAAACCGGTCGATAAAGTGGTTTGACAAACCGGTATTGATCCGTAATTGAGAAAACTCGTTGTTTTTCAAAAACCAAGGCTAACCCTTTGGAGTTTCATGGCAATATCCAAAAAATTGAAAATTCCAAAAGGTACGGTTGGCTTGAAACCATCTTTGTAATGAAGAATCAAGTGCAAACCGGTCGATAAAGTGGTTTGACAACCGGTATTGATCCGCATTGAGAAAACTCGTTGTTTTTCAAAAACCAAGGCTAACCCTTTGGAGTTTCATGGCAATATCCAAAAAATTGAAAATTCCAAAAGGTACGGTTGGCTTGAAACCATCTTTGTAATGAAGAATCAAGTGCAAACTGGTCGATAAAGTGGTTTGACAAACCGGTATTGATCCGCATTGAGAAAACTCGTTGTTTTTCAAAAACCAAGGCTAACCCTTTGGAGTTTCATGGCAATATCCAAAAAATTGGAAAATTCCAAAAGGTACGGTTGGCTTGAAACCATCTTTGTAATGAAGAATCAAGTGCAAACTGGTCGATAAAGTGGTTTGACAAACCGGTATTGATCCGCATTGAGAAAACTCGTTGTTTTTCAAAAACCAAGGCTAACCCTTTGGAGTTTCATGGCAATATCCAAAAAATTGAAAATTCCAAAAGGTACGGTTGGCTTGAAACCATCTTTGTAATGAAGAATCAAGTGCAAACCGGTCGATAAAGTGGTTTGACAAACCGGTATTGATCCGAATTGAGAAAACTCGTTGTTTTTCAAAAACCAAGGCTAACCCTTTGGAGTTTCATGGCAATATCCAAAAAATTGAAAATTCCAAAAGGTACGGTTGGCTTGAAACCATCTTTGTAATGAAGAATCAAGTGCAAACCGGTCGATAAAGTGGTTTGACAAACCGGTATTGATCCGCATTGAGAAAACTCGTTGTTTTTCAAAAACCAAGGCTAACCCTTTGGAGTTTCATGGCAATATCCAAAAAATTGGAAAATTCCAAAAGGTACGGTTGGCTTGAAACCATCTTTGTAATGAAGAATCAAGTGCAAACCGGTCGATAAAGTGGTTTGACAACCGGTATTGATCCGAATTGAGAAAACTCGTTGTTTTTCAAAAACCAAGGCTAACCCTTTGGAGTTTCATGGCAATATCCAAAAAATTGAAAATTCCAAAAGGTACGGTTGGCTTGAAACCATCTTTGTAATGAAGAATCAAGTGCAAACCGGTCGATAAAGTGGTTTGACAACCGGTATTGATCCGTAATTGAGAAAACTCGTTGTTTTTCAAAAACCAAGGCTAACCCTTTGGAGTTTCATGGCAATATCCAAAAAATTGAAAATTCCAAAAGGTACGGTTGGCTTGAAACCATCTTTGTAATGAAGAATCAAGTGCAAACCGGTCGATAAAGTGGTTTGACAAACCGGTATTGATCCGTAATTGAGAAAACTCGTTGTTTTTCAAAAACCAAGGCTAACCCTTTGGAGTTTCATGGCAATATCCAAAAAATTGAAAATTCCAAAAGGTACGGTTGGCTTGAAACCATCTTTGTAATGAAGAATCAAGTGCAAACCGGTCGATAAAGTGGTTTGACAACCGGTATTGATCCGCATTGAGAAAACTCGTTGTTTTTCAAAAACCAAGGCTAACCCTTTGGAGTTTCATGGCAATATCCAAAAAATTGAAAATTCCAAAAGGTACGGTTGGCTTGAAACCATCTTTGTAATGAAGAATCAAGTGCAAACCGGTCGATAAAGTGGTTTGACAACCGGTATTGATCCGCATTGAGAAAACTCGTTGTTTTTCAAAAACCAAGGCTAACCCCTTGGAGTTTCATGGCAATATCCAAAAAATTGAAAATTCCAAAAGGTACGGTTGGCTTGAAACCATCTTTGTAATGAAGAATCAAGTGCAAACAGGTCGATAAAGTGGTTTGACAACCGGTATTGATCCGCATTGAGAAAACTCGTTGTTTTTCAAAAACCAAGGCTAACCCTTTGGAGTTTCATGGCAATATCCAAAAAATTGAAAATTCCAAAAGGTACGGTTGGCTTGAAACCATCTTTGTAATGAAGAATCAAGTGCAAACCGGTCGATAAAGTGGTTTGACAACCGGTATTGATCCGAATTGAGAAAACTCGTTGTTTTTCAAAAACCAAGGCTAACCCTTTGGAGTTTCATGGCAATATCCAAAAAATTGGAAAATTCCAAAAGGTACGGTTGGCTTGAAACCATCTTTGTAATGAAGAATCAAGTGCAAACCGGTCGATAAAGTGGTTTGACAACCGGTATTGATCCGCATTGAGAAAACTCGTTGTTTTTCAAAAACCAAGGCTAACCCTTTGGAGTTTCATGGCAATATCCAAAAAATTGAAAATTCCAAAAGGTACGGTTGGCTTGAAACCATCTTTGTAATGAAGAATCAAGTGCAAACCGGTCGATAAAGTGGTTTGACAAACCGGTATTGATCCGCATTGAGAAAACTCGTTGTTTTTCAAAAACCAAGGCTAACCCTTTGGAGTTTCATGGCAATATCCAAAAAATTGAAAATTCCAAAAGGTACGGTTGGCTTGAAACCATCTTTGTAATGAAGAATCAAGTGCAAACGGTCGATAAAGTGGTTTGACAACCGGTATTGATCCGCATTGAGAAAACTCGTTGTTTTTCAAAAACCAAGGCTAACCCTTTGGAGTTTCATGGCAATATCCAAAAAATTGAAAATTCCAAAAGGTACGGTTGGCTTGAAACCATCTTTGTAATGAAGAATCAAGTGCAAACTGGTCGATAAAGTGGTTTGACAACCGGTATTGATCCGCATTGAGAAAACTCGTTGTTTTTCAAAAACCAAGGCTAACCCTTTGGAGTTTCATGGCAATATCCAAAAAATTGAAAATTCCAAAAGGTACGGTTGGCTTGAAACCATCTTTGTAATGAAGAATCAAGTGCAAACCGGTCGATAAAGTGGTTTGACAAACCGGTATTGATCCGCATTGAGAAAACTCGTTGTTTTTCAAAAACCAAGGCTAACCCTTTGGAGTTTCATGGCAATATCCAAAAAATTGAAAATTCCAAAAGGTACGGTTGGCTTGAAACCATCTTTGTAATGAAGAATCAAGTGCAAACCGGTCGATAAAGTGGTTTGACAAACCGGTATTGATCCGCATTGAGAAAACTCGTTGTTTTTCAAAAACCAAGGCTAACCCTTTGGAGTTTCATGGCAATATCCAAAAAATTGAAAATTCCAAAAGGTACGGTTGGCTTGAAACCATCTTTGTAATGAAGAATCAAGTGCAAACTGGTCGATAAAGTGGTTTGACAGCTGGTATTGATCCACAATTGAGAAAACTCGTTGTTTTTCGAAAAAACCAAGGCTAACCCTTTGGAGTTTCATGGCAATATCCAAAAAATTGAAAATTCCAAAAGGTACGGTTGGCTTGAAACCATCTTTGTAATGAAGAATCAAGTGCAAACTGGTCGATAAAGTGGTTTGACAGCTGGTATTGATCCGCATTGAGAAAACTCGTTGTTTTTCAAAAACCAAGGCTAACCCTTTGGAGTTTCATGGCAATATCCAAAAAATTGAAAATTCCAAAAGGTACGGTTGGCTTGAAACCATCTTTGTAATGAAGAATCAAGTGCAAACCGGTCGATAAAGTGGTTTGACAAACCGGTATTGATCCGAATTGAGAAAACTCGTTGTTTTTCAAAAACCAAGGCTAACCCTTTGGAGTTTCATGGCAATATCCAAAAAATTGAAAATTCCAAAAGGTACGGTTGGCTTGAAACCATCTTTGTAATGAAGAATCAAGTGCAAACCGGTCGATAAAGTGGTTTGACAAACCGGTATTGATCCGCATTGAGAAAACTCGTTGTTTTTCAAAAACCAAGGCTAACCCTTTGGAGTTTCATGGCAATATCCAAAAAATTGAAAATTCCAAAAGGTACGGTTGGCTTGAAACCATCTTTGTAATGAAGAATCAAGTGCAAACCGGTCGATAAAGTGGTTTGACAAACCGGTATTGATCCGCATTGAGAAAACTCGTTGTTTTTCAAAAACCAAGGCTAACCCTTTGGAGTTTCATGGCAATATCCAAAAAATTGAAAATTCCAAAAGGTACGGTTGGCTTGAAACCATCTTTGTAATGAAGAATCAAGTGCAAACCGGTCGATAAAGTGGTTTGACAAACCGGTATTGATCCGCATTGAGAAAACTCGTTGTTTTTCAAAAACCAAGGCTAACCCTTTGGAGTTTCATGGCAATATCCAAAAAATTGAAAATTCCAAAAGGTACGGTTGGCTTGAAACCATCTTTGTAATGAAGAATCAAGTGCAAACCGGTCGATAAAGTGGTTTGACAACCGGTATTGATCCGTAATTGAGAAAACTCGTTGTTTTTCAAAAACCAAGGCTAACCCTTTGGAGTTTCATGGCAATATCCAAAAAATTGAAAATTCCAAAAGGTACGGTTGGCTTGAAACCATCTTTGTAATGAAGAATCAAGTGCAAACCGGTCGATAAAGTGGTTTGACAAACCGGTATTGATCCGCATTGAGAAAACTCGTTGTTTTTCAAAAACCAAGGCTAACCCTTTGGAGTTTCATGGCAATATCCAAAAAATTGAAAATTCCAAAAGGTACGGTTGGCTTGAAACCATCTTTGTAATGAAGAATCAAGTGCAAACCGGTCGATAAAGTGGTTTGACAACCGGTATTGATCCGTAATTGAGAAAACTCGTTGTTTTTCAAAAAACCAAGGCTAACCCTTTGGAGTTTCATGGCAATATCCAAAAAATTGAAAATTCCAAAAGGTACGGTTGGCTTGAAACCATCTTTGTAATGAAGAATCAAGTGCAAACCGGTCGATAAAGTGGTTTGACAACCGGTATTGATCCGCATTGAGAAAACTCGTTGTTTTTCAAAAACCAAGGCTAACCCTTTGGAGTTTCATGGCAATATCCAAAAAATTGAAAATTCCAAAAGGTACGGTTGGCTTGAAACCATCTTTGTAATGAAGAATCAAGTGCAAACCGGTCGATAAAGTGGTTTGACAAACCGGTATTGATCCGTAATTGAGAAAACTCGTTGTTTTTCAAAAACCAAAGGCTAACCCTTTGGAGTTTCATGGCAATATCCAAAAAATTGAAAATTCCAAAAGGTACGGTTGGCTTGAAACCATCTTTGTAATGAAGAATCAAGTGCAAACCGGTCGATAAAGTGGTTTGACAAACCGGTATTGATCCGTAATTGAGAAAACTCGTTGTTTTTCAAAAACCAAGGCTAACCCTTTGGAGTTTCATGGCAATATCCAAAAAATTGAAAATTCCAAAAGGTACGGTTGGCTTGAAACCATCTTTGTAATGAAGAATCAAGTGCAAACCGGTCGATAAAGTGGTTTGACAAACCGGTATTGATCCGCATTGAGAAAACTCGTTGTTTTTCAAAAACCAAGGCTAACCCTTTGGAGTTTCATGGCAATATCCAAAAAAAATGGAAAATTCCAAAAAGGTACGGTTGGGATGAAATTATCTTTGTAATGAAGAATCAAGTGCAGACCGGTCGATAAAGTGGTTTGACAGCTGGTATTGATCCAGAATTGAGAAAACTCGTTGTTTTTCGAAAAACCCGAAGGCTAATCCCTTTGGAGTTTCATGGCAATATCCAAAAAAATTGGAAAATTCCAAAAAGGTACGGTTGGCTTGAAACCATCTTTGTAATGAAGAATCAAGTGCAAACAGGTCGATAAAGTGGTTTGACAAACCGGTATTGATCCGCATTGAGAAAACTCGTTGTTTTTCAAAAACCAAGGCTAACCCTTTGGAGTTTCATGGCAATATCCAAAAAATTGAAAATTCCAAAAGGTACGGTTGGCTTGAAACCATCTTTGTAATGAAGAATCAAGTGCAAACCGGTCGATAAAGTGGTTTGACAACCGGTATTGATCCGCATTGAGAAAACTCGTTGTTTTTCAAAAACCAAGGCTAACCCTTTGGAGTTTCATGGCAATATCCAAAAAATTGAAAATTCCAAAAGGTACGGTTGGCTTGAAACCATCTTTGTAATGAAGAATCAAGTGCAAACCGGTCGATAAAGTGGTTTGACAAACCGGTATTGATCCGCATTGAGAAAACTCGTTGTTTTTCAAAAACCAAGGCTAACCCTTGGAGTTTCATGGCAATATCCAAAAAATTGAAAATTCCAAAAGGTACGGTTGGCTTGAAACCATCTTTGTAATGAAGAATCAAGTGCAAACCGGTCGATAAAGTGGTTTGACAAACCGGTATTGATCCGAATTGAGAAAACTCGTTGTTTTTCAAAAACCAAGGCTAACCCTTTGGAGTTTCATGGCAATATCCAAAAAATTGAAAATTCCAAAAGGTACGGTTGGCTTGAAACCATCTTTGTAATGAAGAATCAAGTGCAAACCGGTCGATAAAGTGGTTTGACAACCGGTATTGATCCGTAATTGAGAAAACTCGTTGTTTTTCAAAAACCAAGGCTAACCCTTTGGAGTTTCATGGCAATATCCAAAAAATTGGAAAATTCCAAAAGGTACGGTTGGCTTGAAACCATCTTTGTAATGAAGAATCAAGTGCAAACCGGTCGATAAAGTGGTTTGACAACCGGTATTGATCCGCATTGAGAAAACTCGTTGTTTTTCAAAAACCAAGGCTAACCCTTTGGAGTTTCATGGCAATATCCAAAAAATTGGAAAATTCCAAAAGGTACGGTTGGCTTGAAACCATCTTTGTAATGAAGAATCAAGTGCAAACCGGTCGATAAAGTGGTTTGACAAACCGGTATTGATCCGCATTGAGAAAACTCGTTGTTTTTCAAAAACCAAGGCTAACCCTTTGGAGTTTCATGGCAATATCCAAAAAATTGGAAAATTCCAAAAGGTACGGTTGGCTTGAAACCATCTTTGTAATGAAGAATCAAGTGCAAACCGGTCGATAAAGTGGTTTGACAACCGGTATTGATCCGCACTGAGAAAACTCGTTGTTTTTCAAAAACCAAGGCTAACCCTTTGGAGTTTCATGGCAATATCCAAAAAATTGAAAATTCCAAAAGGTACGGTTGGCTTGAAACCATCTTTGTAATGAAGAATCAAGTGCAAACCGGTCGATAAAGTGGTTTGACAAACCGGTATTGATCCGCATTGAGAAAACTCGTTGTTTTTCAAAAACCAAGGCTAACCCTTTGGAGTTTCATGGCAATATCCAAAAAATTGAAAATTCCAAAAGGTACGGTTGGCTTGAAACCATCTTTGTAATGAAGAATCAAGTGCAAACCGGTCGATAAAGTGGTTTGACAACCGGTATTGATCCGCATTGAGAAAACTCGTTGTTTTTCAAAAACCAAGGCTAACCCTTTGGAGTTTCATGGCAATATCCAAAAAATTGGAAAATTCCAAAAGGTACGGTTGGCTTGAAACCATCTTTGTAATGAAGAATCAAGTGCAAACCGGTCGATAAAGTGGTTTGACAAACCGGTATTGATCCGTAATTGAGAAAACTCGTTGTTTTTCAAAAACCAAGGCTAACCCTTTGGAGTTTCATGGCAATATCCAAAAAATTGAAAATTCCAAAAGGTACGGTTGGCTTGAAACCATCTTTGTAATGAAGAATCAAGTGCAAACCGGTCGATAAAGTGGTTTGACAACCGGTATTGATCCGCATTGAGAAAACTCGTTGTTTTTCAAAAACCAAGGCTAACCCTTGGAGTTTCATGGCAATATCCAAAAAATTGAAAATTCCAAAAGGTACGGTTGGCTTGAAACCATCTTTGTAATGAAGAATCAAGTGCAAACCGGTCGATAAAGTGGTTTGACAACCGGTATTGATCCGCATTGAGAAAACTCGTTGTTTTTCAAAAACCAAGGCTAACCCTTTGGAGTTTCATGGCAATATCCAAAAAATTGAAAATTCCAAAAGGTACGGTTGGCTTGAAACCATCTTTGTAATGAAGAATCAAGTGCAAACCGGTCGATAAAGTGGTTTGACAAACCGGTATTGATCCGCACTGAGAAAACTCGTTGTTTTTCAAAAACCAAGGCTAACCCTTTGGAGTTTCATGGCAATATCCAAAAAATTGAAAATTCCAAAAGGTACGGTTGGCTTGAAACCATCTTTGTAATGAAGAATCAAGTGCAAACCGGTCGATAAAGTGGTTTGACAAACCGGTATTGATCCGCATTGAGAAAACTCGTTGTTTTTCAAAAACCAAGGCTAACCCTTTGGAGTTTCATGGCAATATCCAAAAAATTGGAAAATTCCAAAAGGTACGGTTGGCTTGAAACCATCTTTGTAATGAAGAATCAAGTGCAAACCGGTCGATAAAGTGGTTTGACAACCGGTATTGATCCGTAATTGAGAAAACTCGTTGTTTTTCAAAAACCAAGGCTAACCCTTTGGAGTTTCATGGCAATATCCAAAAAATTGAAAATTCCAAAAGGTACGGTTGGCTTGAAACCATCTTTGTAATGAAGAATCAAGTGCAAACCGGTCGATAAAGTGGTTTGACAAACCGGTATTGATCCGCATTGAGAAAACTCGTTGTTTTTCAAAAACCAAGGCTAACCCTTTGGAGTTTCATGGCAATATCCAAAAAATTGGAAAATTCCAAAAGGTACGGTTGGCTTGAAACCATCTTTGTAATGAAGAATCAAGTGCAAACCGGTCGATAAAGTGGTTTGACAAACCGGTATTGATCCGCATTGAGAAAACTCGTTGTTTTTCAAAACCAAGGCTAACCCTTTGGAGTTTCATGGCAATATCCAAAAAATTGAAAATTCCAAAAGGTACGGTTGGCTTGAAACCATCTTTGTAATGAAGAATCAAGTGCAAACCGGTCGATAAAGTGGTTTGACAAACCGGTATTGATCCGCATTGAGAAAACTCGTTGTTTTTCAAAAACCAAGGCTAACCCTTTGGAGTTTCATGGCAATATCCAAAAAATTGAAAATTCCAAAAGGTACGGTTGGCTTGAAACCATCTTTGTAATGAAGAATCAAGTGCAAACCGGTCGATAAAGTGGTTTGACAAACCGGTATTGATCCGAATTGAGAAAACTCGTTGTTTTTCAAAAACCAAGGCTAACCCTTTGGAGTTTCATGGCAATATCCAAAAAATTGAAAATTCCAAAAGGTACGGTTGGCTTGAAACCATCTTTGTAATGAAGAATCAAGTGCAAACCGGTCGATAAAGTGGTTTGACAAACCGGTATTGATCCGCACTGAGAAAACTCGTTGTTTTTCAAAAACCAAGGCTAACCCTTTGGAGTTTCATGGCAATATCCAAAAAATTGGAAAATTCCAAAAGGTACGGTTGGCTTGAAACCATCTTTGTAATGAAGAATCAAGTGCAAACTGGTCGATAAAGTGGTTTGACAAACCGGTATTGATCCGAATTGAGAAAACTCGTTGTTTTTCAAAAACCAAGGCTAACCCTTTGGAGTTTCATGGCAATATCCAAAAAATTGAAAATTCCAAAAGGTACGGTTGGCTTGAAACCATCTTTGTAATGAAGAATCAAGTGCAAACCGGTCGATAAAGTGGTTTGACAAACCGGTATTGATCCGTAATTGAGAAAACTCGTTGTTTTTCAAAAACCAAGGCTAACCCTTTGGAGTTTCATGGCAATATCCAAAAAATTGGAAAATTCCAAAAGGTACGGTTGGCTTGAAACCATCTTTGTAATGAAGAATCAAGTGCAAACCGGTCGATAAAGTGGTTTGACAAACCGGTATTGATCCGCATTGAGAAAACTCGTTGTTTTTCAAAAACCAAGGCTAACCCTTTGGAGTTTCATGGCAATATCCAAAAAATTGGAAAATTCCAAAAGGTACGGTTGGCTTGAAACCATCTTTGTAATGAAGAATCAAGTGCAAACCGGTCGATAAAGTGGTTTGACAAACCGGTATTGATCCGCATTGAGAAAACTCGTTGTTTTTCAAAAACCAAGGCTAACCCTTTGGAGTTTCATGGCAATATCCAAAAAATTGAAAATTCCAAAAGGTACGGTTGGCTTGAAACCATCTTTGTAATGAAGAATCAAGTGCAAACCGGTCGATAAAGTGGTTTGACAAAACCGGTATTGATCCGCATTGAGAAAACTCGTTGTTTTTCAAAAACCAAGGCTAACCCTTTGGAGTTTCATGGCAATATCCAAAAAATTGGAAAATTCCAAAAGGTACGGTTGGCTTGAAACCATCTTTGTAATGAAGAATCAAGTGCAAACCGGTCGATAAAGTGGTTTGACAACCGGTATTGATCCGCATTGAGAAAACTCGTTGTTTTTCAAAAACCAAGGCTAACCCTTGGAGTTTCATGGCAATATCCAAAAAATTGGAAAATTCCAAAAGGTACGGTTGGCTTGAAACCATCTTTGTAATGAAGAATCAAGTGCAAACGGTCGATAAAGTGGTTTGACAACCGGTATTGATCCGCATTGAGAAAACTCGTTGTTTTTCAAAAACCAAGGCTAACCCTTTGGAGTTTCATGGCAATATCCAAAAAATTGAAAATTCCAAAAGGTACGGTTGGCTTGAAACCATCTTTGTAATGAAGAATCAAGTGCAAACCGGTCGATAAAGTGGTTTGACAAACCGGTATTGATCCGCACTGAGAAAACTCGTTGTTTTTCAAAAACCAAGGCTAACCCTTGGAGTTTCATGGCAATATCCAAAAAATGGAAAATTCCAAAAGGTACGGTTGGCTTGAAACCATCTTTGTAATGAAGAATCAAGTGCAAACTGGTCGATAAAGTGGTTTGACAAACCGGTATTGATCCGCACTGAGAAAACTCGTTGTTTTTCAAAAACCAAGGCTAACCCTTTGGAGTTTCATGGCAATATCCAAAAAATTGAAAATTCCAAAAGGTACGGTTGGCTTGAAACCATCTTTGTAATGAAGAATCAAGTGCAAACCGGTCGATAAAGTGGTTTGACAAACCGGTATTGATCCGCATTGAGAAAACTCGTTGTTTTTCAAAAACCAAGGCTAACCCTTTGGAGTTTCATGGCAATATCCAAAAAATTGGAAAATTCCAAAAGGTACGGTTGGCTTGAAACCATCTTTGTAATGAAGAATCAAGTGCAAACTGGTCGATAAAGTGGTTTGACAAACCGGTATTGATCCGCATTGAGAAAACTCGTTGTTTTTCAAAAACCAAGGCTAACCCCTTGGAGTTTCATGGCAATATCCAAAAAATTGAAAATTCCAAAAGGTACGGTTGGCTTGAAACCATCTTTGTAATGAAGAATCAAGTGCAAACCGGTCGATAAAGTGGTTTGACAAACCGGTATTGATCCGTAATTGAGAAAACTCGTTGTTTTTCAAAAACCAAGGCTAACCCTTTGGAGTTTCATGGCAATATCCAAAAAATTGAAAATTCCAAAAGGTACGGTTAGCTTGAAACCATCTTTGTAATGAAGAATCAAGTGCAAACCGGTCGATAAAGTGGTTTGACAAACCGGTATTGATCCGCATTGAGAAAACTCGTTGTTTTTCAAAAACCAAGGCTAACCCTTTGGAGTTTCATGGCAATATCCAAAAAATGGAAAATTCCAAAAGGTACGGTTGGCTTGAAACCATCTTTGTAATGAAGAATCAAGTGCAAACCGGTCGATAAAGTGGTTTGACAAACCGGTATTGATCCGCACTGAGAAAACTCGTTGTTTTTCAAAAACCAAGGCTAACCCTTTGGAGTTTCATGGCAATATCCAAAAAATTGAAAATTCCAAAAGGTACGGTTGGCTTGAAACCATCTTTGTAATGAAGAATCAAGTGCAAACCGGTCGATAAAGTGGTTTGACAAACCGGTATTGATCCGAATTGAGAAAACTCGTTGTTTTTCAAAAAACCAAGGCTAACCCTTTGGAGTTTCATGGCAATATCCAAAAAATTGAAAATTCCAAAAGGTACGGTTGGCTTGAAACCATCTTTGTAATGAAGAATCAAGTGCAAACCGGTCGATAAAGTGGTTTGACAACCGGTATTGATCCGCATTGAGAAAACTCGTTGTTTTTCAAAAACCAAGGCTAACCCTTTGGAGTTTCATGGCAATATCCAAAAAATTGAAAATTCCAAAAGGTACGGTTGGCTTGAAACCATCTTTGTAATGAAGAATCAAGTGCAAACCGGTCGATAAAGTGGTTTGACAAACCGGTATTGATCCGAATTGAGAAAACTCGTTGTTTTTCAAAAACCAAGGCTAACCCTTTGGAGTTTCATGGCAATATCCAAAAAATTGGAAAATTCCAAAAGGTACGGTTGGCTTGAAACCATCTTTGTAATGAAGAATCAAGTGCAAACGGTCGATAAAGTGGTTTGACAACCGGTATTGATCCGCACTGAGAAAACTCGTTGTTTTTCAAAAACCAAGGCTAACCCTTTGGAGTTTCATGGCAATATCCAAAAAATTGAAAATTCCAAAAGGTACGGTTGGCTTGAAACCATCTTTGTAATGAAGAATCAAGTGCAAACCGGTCGATAAAGTGGTTTGACAAACCGGTATTGATCCGCATTGAGAAAACTCGTTGTTTTTCAAAAACCAAGGCTAACCCTTTGAGTTTCATGGCAATATCCAAAAAATGGAAAATTCCAAAAGGTACGGTTGGCTTGAAACCATCTTTGTAATGAAGAATCAAGTGCAAACCGGTCGATAAAGTGGTTTGACAACCGGTATTGATCCGCATTGAGAAAACTCGTTGTTTTTCAAAAACCAAGGCTAACCCTTTGGAGTTTCATGGCAATATCCAAAAAATTGAAAATTCCAAAAGGTACGGTTAGCTTGAAACCATCTTTGTAATGAAGAATCAAGTGCAAACCGGTCGATAAAGTGGTTTGACAAACCGGTATTGATCCGCACTGAGAAAACTCGTTGTTTTTCAAAAACCAAGGCTAACCCTTTGGAGTTTCATGGCAATATCCAAAAAATTGGAAAATTCCAAAAGGTACGGTTGGCTTGAAACCATCTTTGTAATGAAGAATCAAGTGCAAACCGGTCGATAAAGTGGTTTGACAACCGGTATTGATCCGCATTGAGAAAACTCGTTGTTTTTCAAAAACCAAGGCTAACCCTTTGGAGTTTCATGGCAATATCCAAAAAATTGAAAATTCCAAAAGGTACGGTTGGCTTGAAACCATCTTTGTAATGAAGAATCAAGTGCAAACCGGTCGATAAAGTGGTTTGACAAACCGGTATTGATCCGCACTGAGAAAACTCGTTGTTTTTCAAAAACCAAGGCTAACCCTTTGGAGTTTCATGGCAATATCCAAAAAATTGAAAATTCCAAAAGGTACGGTTGGCTTGAAACCATCTTTGTAATGAAGAATCAAGTGCAAACCGGTCGATAAAGTGGTTTGACAACCGGTATTGATCCGCATTGAGAAAACTCGTTGTTTTTCAAAAACCAAGGCTAACCCTTTGGAGTTTCATGGCAATATCCAAAAAATTGGAAAATTCCAAAAGGTACGGTTGGCTTGAAACCATCTTTGTAATGAAGAATCAAGTGCAAACCGGTCGATAAAGTGGTTTGACAAACCGGTATTGATCCGCATTGAGAAAACTCGTTGTTTTTCAAAAACCAAGGCTAACCCCTTGGAGTTTCATGGCAATATCCAAAAAATTGGAAAATTCCAAAAGGTACGGTTGGCTTGAAACCATCTTTGTAATGAAGAATCAAGTGCAAACCGGTCGATAAAGTGGTTTGACAAACCGGTATTGATCCGCACTGAGAAAACTCGTTGTTTTTCAAAAACCAAGGCTAACCCTTTGGAGTTTCATGGCAATATCCAAAAAATTGAAAATTCCAAAAGGTACGGTTGGCTTGAAACCATCTTTGTAATGAAGAATCAAGTGCAAACCGGTCGATAAAGTGGTTTGACAACCGGTATTGATCCGCATTGAGAAAACTCGTTGTTTTTCAAAAACCAAGGCTAACCCCTTGGAGTTTCATGGCAATATCCAAAAAATTGGAAAATTCCAAAAGGTACGGTTGGCTTGAAACCATCTTTGTAATGAAGAATCAAGTGCAAACCGGTCGATAAAGTGGTTTGACAACCGGTATTGATCCGCACTGAGAAAACTCGTTGTTTTTCAAAAACCAAGGCTAACCCTTGGAGTTTCATGGCAATATCCAAAAAATTGAAAATTCCAAAAGGTACGGTTGGCTTGAAACCATCTTTGTAATGAAGAATCAAGTGCAAACCGGTCGATAAAGTGGTTTGACAAACCGGTATTGATCCGCATTGAGAAAACTCGTTGTTTTTCAAAAACCAAGGCTAACCCCTTGGAGTTTCATGGCAATATCCAAAAAATTGAAAATTCCAAAAGGTACGGTTGGCTTGAAACCATCTTTGTAATGAAGAATCAAGTGCAAACCGGTCGATAAAGTGGTTTGACAACCGGTATTGATCCGTAATTGAGAAAACTCGTTGTTTTTCAAAAACCAAGGCTAACCCCTTGGAGTTTCATGGCAATATCCAAAAAATTGGAAAATTCCAAAAGGTACGGTTGGCTTGAAACCATCTTTGTAATGAAGAATCAAGTGCAAACCGGTCGATAAAGTGGTTTGACAACCGGTATTGATCCGCACTGAGAAAACTCGTTGTTTTTCAAAAACCAAGGCTAACCCTTTGGAGTTTCATGGCAATATCCAAAAAATTGAAAATTCCAAAAGGTACGGTTGGCTTGAAACCATCTTTGTAATGAAGAATCAAGTGCAAACCGGTCGATAAAGTGGTTTGACAAACCGGTATTGATCCGCATTGAGAAAACTCGTTGTTTTTCAAAAACCAAGGCTAACCCTTTGGAGTTTCATGGCAATATCCAAAAAATTGAAAATTCCAAAAGGTACGGTTGGCTTGAAACCATCTTTGTAATGAAGAATCAAGTGCAAACTGGTCGATAAAGTGGTTTGACAAACCGGTATTGATCCGTAATTGAGAAAACTCGTTGTTTTTCAAAAACCAAGGCTAACCCTTTGGAGTTTCATGGCAATATCCAAAAAATTGAAAATTCCAAAAGGTACGGTTGGCTTGAAACCATCTTTGTAATGAAGAATCAAGTGCAAACCGGTCGATAAAGTGGTTTGACAAACCGGTATTGATCCGCAATTGAGAAAACTCGTTGTTTTTCAAAAACCAAGGCTAACCCTTTGGAGTTTCATGGCAATATCCAAAAAATTGAAAATTCCAAAAGGTACGGTTGGCTTGAAACCATCTTTGTAATGAAGAATCAAGTGCAAACCGGTCGATAAAGTGGTTTGACAACCGGTATTGATCCGCATTGAGAAAACTCGTTGTTTTTCAAAAACCAAGGCTAACCCTTTGGAGTTTCATGGCAATATCCAAAAAATTGGAAAATTCCAAAAGGTACGGTTGGCTTGAAACCATCTTTGTAATGAAGAATCAAGTGCAAACCGGTCGATAAAGTGGTTTGACAAACCGGTATTGATCCGCATTGAGAAAACTCGTTGTTTTTCAAAAACCAAGGCTAACCCTTTGGAGTTTCATGGCAATATCCAAAAAATTGAAAATTCCAAAAGGTACGGTTGGCTTGAAACCATCTTTGTAATGAAGAATCAAGTGCAAACTGGTCGATAAAGTGGTTTGACAACCGGTATTGATCCGCATTGAGAAAACTCGTTGTTTTTCAAAAACCAAGGCTAACCCTTTGGAGTTTCATGGCAATATCCAAAAAATTGGAAAATTCCAAAAGGTACGGTTGGCTTGAAACCATCTTTGTAATGAAGAATCAAGTGCAAACCGGTCGATAAAGTGGTTTGACAAACCGGTATTGATCCGCATTGAGAAAACTCGTTGTTTTTCAAAAACCAAGGCTAACCCTTTGGAGTTTCATGGCAATATCCAAAAAATTGAAAATTCCAAAAGGTACGGTTGGCTTGAAACCATCTTTGTAATGAAGAATCAAGTGCAAACCGGTCGATAAAGTGGTTTGACAACCGGTATTGATCCGAATTGAGAAAACTCGTTGTTTTTCAAAAACCAAGGCTAACCCTTTGGAGTTTCATGGCAATATCCAAAAAATTGGAAAATTCCAAAAGGTACGGTTGGCTTGAAACCATCTTTGTAATGAAGAATCAAGTGCAAACCGGTCGATAAAGTGGTTTGACAACCGGTATTGATCCGCATTGAGAAAACTCGTTGTTTTTCAAAAACCAAGGCTAACCCCTTGGAGTTTCATGGCAATATCCAAAAAATTGAAAATTCCAAAAGGTACGGTTGGCTTGAAACCATCTTTGTAATGAAGAATCAAGTGCAAACCGGTCGATAAAGTGGTTTGACAAACCGGTATTGATCCGCATTGAGAAAACTCGTTGTTTTTCAAAAACCAAGGCTAACCCTTTGGAGTTTCATGGCAATATCCAAAAAATTGAAAATTCCAAAAGGTACGGTTGGCTTGAAACCATCTTTGTAATGAAGAATCAAGTGCAAACCGGTCGATAAAGTGGTTTGACAACCGGTATTGATCCGCATTGAGAAAACTCGTTGTTTTTCAAAAACCAAGGCTAACCCTTTGGAGTTTCATGGCAATATCCAAAAAATTGGAAAATTCCAAAAGGTACGGTTGGCTTGAAACCATCTTTGTAATGAAGAATCAAGTGCAAACCGGTCGATAAAGTGGTTTGACAACCGGTATTGATCCGTAATTGAGAAAACTCGTTGTTTTTCAAAAACCAAGGCTAACCCTTTGGAGTTTCATGGCAATATCCAAAAAATTGAAAATTCCAAAAGGTACGGTTGGCTTGAAACCATCTTTGTAATGAAGAATCAAGTGCAAACCGGTCGATAAAGTGGTTTGACAAACCGGTATTGATCCGCATTGAGAAAACTCGTTGTTTTTCAAAAACCAAGGCTAACCCTTTGGAGTTTCATGGCAATATCCAAAAAATTGGAAAATTCCAAAAGGTACGGTTGGCTTGAAACCATCTTTGTAATGAAGAATCAAGTGCAAACCGGTCGATAAAGTGGTTTGACAAACCGGTATTGATCCGTAATTGAGAAAACTCGTTGTTTTTCAAAAACCAAGGCTAACCCTTTGAGTTTCATGGCAATATCCAAAAAATTGAAAATTCCAAAAGGTACGGTTGGCTTGAAACCATCTTTGTAATGAAGAATCAAGTGCAAACCGGTCGATAAAGTGGTTTGACAACCGGTATTGATCCGCATTGAGAAAACTCGTTGTTTTTCAAAAACCAAGGCTAACCCTTTGGAGTTTCATGGCAATATCCAAAAAATTGAAAATTCCAAAAGGTACGGTTGGCTTGAAACCATCTTTGTAATGAAGAATCAAGTGCAAACCGGTCGATAAAGTGGTTTGACAAACCGGTATTGATCCGCATTGAGAAAACTCGTTGTTTTTCAAAAACCAAGGCTAACCCTTTGGAGTTTCATGGCAATATCCAAAAAATTGAAAATTCCAAAAGGTACGGTTGGCTTGAAACCATCTTTGTAATGAAGAATCAAGTGCAAACCGGTCGATAAAGTGGTTTGACAACCGGTATTGATCCGCATTGAGAAAACTCGTTGTTTTTCAAAAACCAAGGCTAACCCTTTGGAGTTTCATGGCAATATCCAAAAAATTGAAAATTCCAAAAGGTACGGTTGGCTTGAAACCATCTTTGTAATGAAGAATCAAGTGCAAACCGGTCGATAAAGTGGTTTGACAACCGGTATTGATCCGCATTGAGAAAACTCGTTGTTTTTCAAAAACCAAGGCTAACCCCTTGGAGTTTCATGGCAATATCCAAAAAATTGGAAAATTCCAAAAGGTACGGTTGGCTTGAAACCATCTTTGTAATGAAGAATCAAGTGCAAACCGGTCGATAAAGTGGTTTGACAAACCGGTATTGATCCGCATTGAGAAAACTCGTTGTTTTTCAAAAACCAAGGCTAACCCTTTGGAGTTTCATGGCAATATCCAAAAAATTGGAAAATTCCAAAAGGTACGGTTGGCTTGAAACCATCTTTGTAATGAAGAATCAAGTGCAAACCGGTCGATAAAGTGGTTTGACAACCGGTATTGATCCGCATTGAGAAAACTCGTTGTTTTTCAAAAACCAAGGCTAACCCCTTGGAGTTTCATGGCAATATCCAAAAAATTGGAAAATTCCAAAAGGTACGGTTGGCTTGAAACCATCTTTGTAATGAAGAATCAAGTGCAAACCGGTCGATAAAGTGGTTTGACAACCGGTATTGATCCGCATTGAGAAAACTCGTTGTTTTTCAAAAACCAAGGCTAACCCTTTGGAGTTTCATGGCAATATCCAAAAAATTGAAAATTCCAAAAGGTACGGTTAGCTTGAAACCATCTTTGTAATGAAGAATCAAGTGCAAACCGGTCGATAAAGTGGTTTGACAACCGGTATTGATCCGCACTGAGAAAACTCGTTGTTTTTCAAAAACCAAGGCTAACCCTTTGGAGTTTCATGGCAATATCCAAAAAATTGAAAATTCCAAAAGGTACGGTTGGCTTGAAACCATCTTTGTAATGAAGAATCAAGTGCAAACCGGTCGATAAAGTGGTTTGACAAACCGGTATTGATCCGTAATTGAGAAAACTCGTTGTTTTTCAAAAACCAAGGCTAACCCTTTGGAGTTTCATGGCAATATCCAAAAAATTGAAAATTCCAAAAGGTACGGTTGGCTTGAAACCATCTTTGTAATGAAGAATCAAGTGCAAACCGGTCGATAAAGTGGTTTGACAACCGGTATTGATCCGAATTGAGAAAACTCGTTGTTTTTCAAAAACCAAGGCTAACCCTTTGGAGTTTCATGGCAATATCCAAAAAATTGGAAAATTCCAAAAAGGTACGGTTGGCTTGAAACCATCATTGTAATGAAGAATCAAGTGCAAACCGGTCGATAAAGTGGTTTGACAACCGGTATTGATCCGCAATTGAGAAAACTCGTTGTTTTTCAAAAACCAAGGCTAACCCTTTGGAGTTTCATGGCAATATCCAAAAAATTGAAAATTCCAAAAGGTACGGTTGGCTTGAAACCATCTTTGTAATGAAGAATCAAGTGCAAACCGGTCGATAAAGTGGTTTGACAAACCGGTATTGATCCGCACTGAGAAAACTCGTTGTTTTTCAAAAACCAAGGCTAACCCTTTGGAGTTTCATGGCAATATCCAAAAAATTGAAAATTCCAAAAGGTACGGTTGGCTTGAAACCATCTTTGTAATGAAGAATCAAGTGCAAACCGGTCGATAAAGTGGTTTGACAAACCGGTATTGATCCGCACTGAGAAAACTCGTTGTTTTTCAAAAACCCAAGGCTAACCCTTTGGAGTTTCATGGCAATATCCAAAAAATTGGAAAATTCCAAAAGGTACGGTTGGCTTGAAACCATCTTTGTAATGAAGAATCAAGTGCAAACGGTCGATAAAGTGGTTTGACAAACCGGTATTGATCCGTAATTGAGAAAACTCGTTGTTTTTCAAAAACCAAGGCTAACCCTTTGGAGTTTCATGGCAATATCCAAAAAATTGGAAAATTCCAAAAGGTACGGTTGGCTTGAAACCATCTTTGTAATGAAGAATCAAGTGTAAACCGGTCGATAAAGTGGTTTGACAAACCGGTATTGATCCGCATTGAGAAAACTCGTTGTTTTTCAAAAACCAAGGCTAACCCTTTGGAGTTTCATGGCAATATCCAAAAAATTGAAAATTCCAAAAGGTACGGTTGGCTTGAAACCATCTTTGTAATGAAGAATCAAGTGCAAACCGGTCGATAAAGTGGTTTGACAAACCGGTATTGATCCGTAATTGAGAAAACTCGTTGTTTTTCAAAAACCAAGGCTAACCCTTTGGAGTTTCATGGCAATATCCAAAAAATTGGAAAATTCCAAAAGGTACGGTTGGCTTGAAACCATCTTTGTAATGAAGAATCAAGTGCAAACCGGTCGATAAAGTGGTTTGACAAACCGGTATTGATCCGCATTGAGAAAACTCGTTGTTTTTCAAAAACCAAGGCTAACCCTTGGAGTTTCATGGCAATATCCAAAAAATTGGAAAATTCCAAAAGGTACGGTTAGCTTGAAACCATCTTTGTAATGAAGAATCAAGTGCAAACCGGTCGATAAAGTGGTTTGACAAACCGGTATTGATCCGCATTGAGAAAACTCGTTGTTTTTCAAAAACCAAGGCTAACCCTTTGGAGTTTCATGGCAATATCCAAAAAATTGAAAATTCCAAAAGGTACGGTTGGCTTGAAACCATCTTTGTAATGAAGAATCAAGTGCAAACCGGTCGATAAAGTGGTTTGACAACCGGTATTGATCCGAATTGAGAAAACTCGTTGTTTTTCAAAAACCAAGGCTAACCCTTTGAGTTTCATGGCAATATCCAAAAAATGGAAAATTCCAAAAGGTACGTTGGCTTGAAACCATCTTTGTAATGAAGAATCAAGTGCAAACCGGTCGATAAAGTGGTTTGACAAACCGGTATTGATCCGCATTGAGAAAACTCGTTGTTTTTCAAAAACCAAGGCTAACCCTTTGGAGTTTCATGGCAATATCCAAAAAATTGAAAATTCCAAAAGGTACGGTTGGCTTGAAACCATCTTTGTAATGAAGAATCAAGTGCAAACCGGTCGATAAAGTGGTTTGACAACCGGTATTGATCCGCATTGAGAAAACTCGTTGTTTTTCAAAAACCAAGGCTAACCCTTTGGAGTTTCATGGCAATATCCAAAAAATTGAAAATTCCAAAAGGTACGGTTGGCTTGAAACCATCTTTGTAATGAAGAATCAAGTGCAAACCGGTCGATAAAGTGGTTTGACAAACCGGTATTGATCCGTAATTGAGAAAACTCGTTGTTTTTCAAAAACCAAGGCTAACCCTTTGGAGTTTCATGGCAATATCCAAAAAATTGAAAATTCCAAAAGGTACGGTTGGCTTGAAACCATCTTTGTAATGAAGAATCAAGTGCAAACCGGTCGATAAAGTGGTTTGACAAACCGGTATTGATCCGCACTGAGAAAACTCGTTGTTTTTCAAAAACCAAGGCTAACCCTTTGGAGTTTCATGGCAATATCCAAAAAATTGGAAAATTCCAAAAGGTACGGTTGGCTTGAAACCATCTTTGTAATGAAGAATCAAGTGCAAACCGGTCGATAAAGTGGTTTGACAAACCGGTATTGATCCGCACTGAGAAAACTCGTTGTTTTTCAAAAACCAAGGCTAACCCTTTGGAGTTTCATGGCAATATCCAAAAAAATGGAAAATTCCAAAAGGTACGGTTGGCTTGAAACCATCTTTGTAATGAAGAATCAAGTGCAAACGGTCGATAAAGTGGTTTGACAAACCGGTATTGATCCGTAATTGAGAAAACTCGTTGTTTTTCAAAAACCAAGGCTAACCCTTTGGAGTTTCATGGCAATATCCAAAAAATTGAAAATTCCAAAAGGTACGGTTGGCTTGAAACCATCTTTGTAATGAAGAATCAAGTGCAAACCGGTCGATAAAGTGGTTTGACAACCGGTATTGATCCGCACTGAGAAAACTCGTTGTTTTTCAAAAACCAAGGCTAACCCTTTGGAGTTTCATGGCAATATCCAAAAAATTGGAAAATTCCAAAAGGTACGGTTGGCTTGAAACCATCTTTGTAATGAAGAATCAAGTGCAAACCGGTCGATAAAGTGGTTTGACAACCGGTATTGATCCGCACTGAGAAAACTCGTTGTTTTTCAAAAACCAAGGCTAACCCTTTGGAGTTTCATGGCAATATCCAAAAAATTGAAAATTCCAAAAGGTACGGTTGGCTTGAAACCATCTTTGTAATGAAGAATCAAGTGCAAACTGGTCGATAAAGTGGTTTGACAAACCGGTATTGATCCGCATTGAGAAAACTCGTTGTTTTTCAAAAACCAAGGCTAACCCTTTGGAGTTTCATGGCAATATCCAAAAAATTGGAAAATTCCAAAAGGTACGGTTGGCTTGAAACCATCTTTGTAATGAAGAATCAAGTGCAAACTGGTCGATAAAGTGGTTTGACAAACCGGTATTGATCCGCATTGAGAAAACTCGTTGTTTTTCAAAAACCAAGGCTAACCCTTTGGAGTTTCATGGCAATATCCAAAAAATTGAAAATTCCAAAAGGTACGGTTAGCTTGAAACCATCTTTGTAATGAAGAATCAAGTGCAAACCGGTCGATAAAGTGGTTTGACAACCGGTATTGATCCGCACTGAGAAAACTCGTTGTTTTTCAAAAACCAAGGCTAACCCCTTGGAGTTTCATGGCAATATCCAAAAAATTGAAAATTCCAAAAGGTACGGTTGGCTTGAAACCATCTTTGTAATGAAGAATCAAGTGCAAACCGGTCGATAAAGTGGTTTGACAACCGGTATTGATCCGTAATTGAGAAAACTCGTTGTTTTTCAAAAACCAAGGCTAACCCTTTGGAGTTTCATGGCAATATCCAAAAAATTGGAAAATTCCAAAAGGTACGGTTGGCTTGAAACCATCTTTGTAATGAAGAATCAAGTGCAAACCGGTCGATAAAGTGGTTTGACAAACCGGTATTGATCCGCATTGAGAAAACTCGTTGTTTTTCAAAAACCAAGGCTAACCCTTTGGAGTTTCATGGCAATATCCAAAAAATTGAAAATTCCAAAAGGTACGGTTGGCTTGAAACCATCTTTGTAATGAAGAATCAAGTGCAAACCGGTCGATAAAGTGGTTTGACAAACCGGTATTGATCCGTAATTGAGAAAACTCGTTGTTTTTCAAAAACCAAGGCTAACCCTTTGGAGTTTCATGGCAATATCCAAAAAATGGAAAATTCCAAAAGGTACGGTTGGCTTGAAACCATCTTTGTAATGAAGAATCAAGTGTAAACAGGTCGATAAAGTGGTTTGACAACCGGTATTGATCCGCATTGAGAAAACTCGTTGTTTTTCAAAAACCAAGGCTAACCCTTTGGAGTTTCATGGCAATATCCAAAAAATTGAAAATTCCAAAAGGTACGGTTGGCTTGAAACCATCTTTGTAATGAAGAATCAAGTGCAAACCGGTCGATAAAGTGGTTTGACAACCGGTATTGATCCGTAATTGAGAAAACTCGTTGTTTTTCAAAAACCAAGGCTAACCCTTTGGAGTTTCATGGCAATATCCAAAAAATTGAAAATTCCAAAAGGTACGGTTAGCTTGAAACCATCTTTGTAATGAAGAATCAAGTGCAAACCGGTCGATAAAGTGGTTTGACAACCGGTATTGATCCGCATTGAGAAAACTCGTTGTTTTTCAAAAACCAAGGCTAACCCTTTGGAGTTTCATGGCAATATCCAAAAAATTGAAAATTCCAAAAGGTACGGTTGGCTTGAAACCATCTTTGTAATGAAGAATCAAGTGCAAACCGGTCGATAAAGTGGTTTGACAAACCGGTATTGATCCGCATTGAGAAAACTCGTTGTTTTTCAAAAACCAAGGCTAACCCTTTGGAGTTTCATGGCAATATCCAAAAAATTGGAAAATTCCAAAAGGTACGGTTGGCTTGAAACCATCTTTGTAATGAAGAATCAAGTGCAAACCGGTCGATAAAGTGGTTTGACAAATGGTATTGATCCGCATTGAGAAAACTCGTTGTTTTTCAAAAACCAAGGCTAACCCTTTGGAGTTTCATGGCAATATCCAAAAAATTGAAAATTCCAAAAGGTACGGTTGGCTTGAAACCATCTTTGTAATGAAGAATCAAGTGCAAACCGGTCGATAAAGTGGTTTGACAAACCGGTATTGATCCGTAATTGAGAAAACTCGTTGTTTTTCAAAAACCAAGGCTAACCCTTTGGAGTTTCATGGCAATATCCAAAAAATTGAAAATTCCAAAAGGTACGGTTGGCTTGAAACCATCTTTGTAATGAAGAATCAAGTGCAAACCGGTCGATAAAGTGGTTTGACAAACCGGTATTGATCCGCACTGAGAAAACTCGTTGTTTTTCAAAAAACCAAGGCTAACCCTTTGGAGTTTCATGGCAATATCCAAAAAATTGGAAAATTCCAAAAGGTACGGTTGGCTTGAAACCATCTTTGTAATGAAGAATCAAGTGCAAACCGGTCGATAAAGTGGTTTGACAAACCGGTATTGATCCGCATTGAGAAAACTCGTTGTTTTTCAAAAACCAAGGCTAACCCTTTGGAGTTTCATGGCAATATCCAAAAAATTGAAAATTCCAAAAGGTACGGTTGGCTTGAAACCATCTTTGTAATGAAGAATCAAGTGCAAACCGGTCGATAAAGTGGTTTGACAAACCGGTATTGATCCGTAATTGAGAAAACTCGTTGTTTTTCAAAAACCAAGGCTAACCCTTTGGAGTTTCATGGCAATATCCAAAAAATTGGAAAATTCCAAAAGGTACGGTTGGCTTGAAACCATCTTTGTAATGAAGAATCAAGTGCAAACCGGTCGATAAAGTGGTTTGACAACCGGTATTGATCCGCATTGAGAAAACTCGTTGTTTTTCAAAAACCAAGGCTAACCCTTTGGAGTTTCATGGCAATATCCAAAAAATTGAAAATTCCAAAAGGTACGGTTGGCTTGAAACCATCTTTGTAATGAAGAATCAAGTGCAAACCGGTCGATAAAGTGGTTTGACAAACCGGTATTGATCCGCACTGAGAAAACTCGTTGTTTTTCAAAAACCAAGGCTAACCCTTTGGAGTTTCATGGCAATATCCAAAAAATTGGAAAATTCCAAAAGGTACGGTTGGCTTGAAACCATCTTTGTAATGAAGAATCAAGTGCAAACCGGTCGATAAAGTGGTTTGACAAACCGGTATTGATCCGCATTGAGAAAACTCGTTGTTTTTCAAAAACCAAGGCTAACCCTTTGGAGTTTCATGGCAATATCCAAAAAATTGAAAATTCCAAAAGGTACGGTTGGCTTGAAACCATCTTTGTAATGAAGAATCAAGTGCAAACCGGTCGATAAAGTGGTTTGACAACCGGTATTGATCCGCATTGAGAAAACTCGTTGTTTTTCAAAAACCAAGGCTAACCCTTTGGAGTTTCATGGCAATATCCAAAAAATTGAAAATTCCAAAAGGTACGGTTGGCTTGAAACCATCTTTGTAATGAAGAATCAAGTGCAAACCGGTCGATAAAGTGGTTTGACAAACCGGTATTGATCCGCATTGAGAAAACTCGTTGTTTTTCAAAAACCAAGGCTAACCCTTTGGAGTTTCATGGCAATATCCAAAAAATGGAAAATTCCAAAAAGGTACGGTTGGGATGAAATTATCTTTGTAATGAAGAATCAAGTGCAGACCGGTCGATAAAGTGGTTTGACAGCTGGTATTGATCCAGAATTGAGAAAACTCGTTGTTTTTCGAAAAACCCGAAGGCTAATCCCTTTGGAGTTTCATGGCAATATCCAAAAAAATTGGAAAATTCCAAAAGGTACGGTTGGCTTGAAACCATCTTTGTAATGAAGAATCAAGTGCAAACCGGTCGATAAAGTGGTTTGACAAACCGGTATTGATCCGTAATTGAGAAAACTCGTTGTTTTTCAAAAACCAAGGCTAACCCTTTGGAGTTTCATGGCAATATCCAAAAAAATTGGAAAATTCCAAAAAGGTACGGTTGGCTTGAAACCATCTTTGTAATGAAGAATCAAGTGCAAACAGGTCGATAAAGTGGTTTGACAGCGGGTATTGATCCAGAATTGAGAAAACTTGTTGTTTTTCAAAAACCAAGGCTAACCCTTTGAGTTTCATGGCAATATCCAAAAAATTGGAAAATTCCAAAAGGTACGGTTGGCTTGAAACCATCTTTGTAATGAAGAATCAAGTGCAAACAGGTCGATAAAGTGGTTTGACAAACCGGTATTGATCCGCATTGAGAAAACTCGTTGTTTTTCAAAAACCAAGGCTAACCCTTTGGAGTTTCATGGCAATATCCAAAAAATTGAAAATTCCAAAAGGTACGGTTGGCTTGAAACCATCTTTGTAATGAAGAATCAAGTGCAAACCGGTCGATAAAGTGGTTTGACAACCGGTATTGATCCGTAATTGAGAAAACTCGTTGTTTTTCAAAAACCAAGGCTAACCCTTTGGAGTTTCATGGCAATATCCAAAAAATTGAAAATTCCAAAAGGTACGGTTGGCTTGAAACCATCTTTGTAATGAAGAATCAAGTGCAAACTGGTCGATAAAGTGGTTTGACAACCGGTATTGATCCGCATTGAGAAAACTCGTTGTTTTTCAAAAACCAAGGCTAACCCTTTGGAGTTTCATGGCAATATCCAAAAAATTGAAAATTCCAAAAGGTACGGTTGGCTTGAAACCATCTTTGTAATGAAGAATCAAGTGCAAACCGGTCGATAAAGTGGTTTGACAAACCGGTATTGATCCGTAATTGAGAAAACTCGTTGTTTTTCAAAAACCAAGGCTAACCCTTTGGAGTTTCATGGCAATATCCAAAAAATTGGAAAATTCCAAAAGGTACGGTTGGCTTGAAACCATCTTTGTAATGAAGAATCAAGTGCAAACCGGTCGATAAAGTGGTTTGACAACCGGTATTGATCCGCATTGAGAAAACTCGTTGTTTTTCAAAAACCAAGGCTAACCCTTTGGAGTTTCATGGCAATATCCAAAAAATTGAAAATTCCAAAAGGTACGGTTAGCTTGAAACCATCTTTGTAATGAAGAATCAAGTGCAAACCGGTCGATAAAGTGGTTTGACAAACCGGTATTGATCCGTAATTGAGAAAACTCGTTGTTTTTCAAAAACCAAGGCTAACCCTTTGGAGTTTCATGGCAATATCCAAAAAATTGAAAATTCCAAAAGGTACGGTTAGCTTGAAACCATCTTTGTAATGAAGAATCAAGTGCAAACCGGTCGATAAAGTGGTTTGACAACCGGTATTGATCCGCACTGAGAAAACTCGTTGTTTTTCAAAAACCAAGGCTAACCCTTTGGAGTTTCATGGCAATATCCAAAAAATTGAAAATTCCAAAAGGTACGGTTGGCTTGAAACCATCTTTGTAATGAAGAATCAAGTGCAAACTGGTCGATAAAGTGGTTTGACAAACCGGTATTGATCCGCACTGAGAAAACTCGTTGTTTTTCAAAAACCAAGGCTAACCCTTTGGAGTTTCATGGCAATATCCAAAAAATTGGAAAATTCCAAAAGGTACGGTTGGCTTGAAACCATCTTTGTAATGAAGAATCAAGTGCAAACCGGTCGATAAAGTGGTTTGACAAACCGGTATTGATCCGTAATTGAGAAAACTCGTTGTTTTTCAAAAACCAAGGCTAACCCTTTGGAGTTTCATGGCAATATCCAAAAAATTGAAAATTCCAAAAGGTACGTTGGCATGAAATTATCTTTGTAATGAAGAATCAAGTGCAAACAGGTCGATAAAGTGGTTTGACAAACCGGTATTGATCCGTAATTGAGAAAACTCGTTGTTTTTCAAAAACCAAAGGCTAACCCTTTGGAGTTTCATGGCAATATCCAAAAAATTGAAAATTCCAAAAGGTACGGTTGGCTTGAAACCATCTTTGTAATGAAGAATCAAGTGCAAACCGGTCGATAAAGTGGTTTGACAAACCGGTATTGATCCGTAATTGAGAAAACTCGTTGTTTTTCAAAAACCAAGGCTAACCCTTTGGAGTTTCATGGCAATATCCAAAAAATTGAAAATTCCAAAAGGTACGTTGGCTTGAAACCATCTTTGTAATGAAGAATCAAGTGCAAACCGGTCGATAAAGTGGTTTGACAAACCGGTATTGATCCGAACTGAGAAAACTCGTTGTTTTTCAAAAACCAAGGCTAACCCTTTGGAGTTTCATGGCAATATCCAAAAAATTGGAAAATTCCAAAAGGTACCGTTGGCTTGAAACCATCTTTGTAATGAAGAATCAAGTGCAAACTGGTCGATAAAGTGGTTTGACAAACCGGTATTGATCCGCATTGAGAAAACTCGTTGTTTTTCAAAAAACCAAGGCTAACCCTTTGGAGTTTCATGGCAATATCCAAAAAATTGAAAATTCCAAAAGGTACGGTTGGCTTGAAACCATCTTTGTAATGAAGAATCAAGTGCAAACCGGTCGATAAAGTGGTTTGACAAACCGGTATTGATCCGTAATTGAGAAAACTCGTTGTTTTTCAAAAACCAAGGCTAACCCTTTGGAGTTTCATGGCAATATCCAAAAATTGGAAAATTCCAAAAGGTACGGTTGGCTTGAAACCATCTTTGTAATGAAGAATCAAGTGCAAACCGGTCGATAAAGTGGTTTGACAAACCGGTATTGATCCGCACTGAGAAAACTCTGTTGTTTTTCAAAAACCAAGGCTAACCCTTTGGAGTTTCATGGCAATATCCAAAAAATTGAAAATTCCAAAAGGTACGGTTGGCTTGAAACCATCTTTGTAATGAAGAATCAAGTGCAAACTGGTCGATAAAGTGGTTTGACAGCTGGTATTGATCCGGAATTGAGAAAACTCGTTGTTTTTCGAAAAAACCGAAGGCTAACCCCTTTGGAGTTTCATGGCAATATCCAAAAAAATTGGAAAATTCCAAAAAGGTACGGTTGGCTTGAAACCATCTTTGTAATGAAGAATCAAGTGCAAACTGGTCGATAAAGTGGTTTGACAGCTGGTATTGATCCGCATTGAGAAAACTCGTTGTTTTTCGAAAAAACCAAGGCTAACCCTTTGGAGTTTCATGGCAATATCCAAAAAATTGAAAATTCCAAAAGGTACGGTTGGCTTGAAACCATCTTTGTAATGAAGAATCAAGTGCAAACCGGTCGATAAAGTGGTTTGACAAACCGGTATTGATCCGCACTGAGAAAACTCGTTGTTTTTCAAAAAACCAAGGCTAACCCTTTGGAGTTTCATGGCAATATCCAAAAAAATTGGAAAATTCCAAAAAGGTACGGTTGGCTTGAAACCATCATTGTAATGAAGAATCAAGTGCAAACTGGTCGATAAAGTGGTTTGACAGCTGGTATTGATCCGCAATTGAGAAAACTCGTTGTTTTTCGAAAAAACCAAAGGCTAACCCTTTGGAGTTTCATGGCAATATCCAAAAAATTGAAAATTCCAAAAGGTACGGTTGGCTTGAAACCATCTTTGTAATGAAGAATCAAGTGCAAACCTGGTCGATAAAGTGGTTTGACAACCGGTATTGATCCGTAATTGAGAAAACTCGTTGTTTTTCAAAAACCAAGGCTAACCCCTTTGAGTTTCATGGCAATATCCAAAAAATTGAAAATTCCAAAAGGTACGGTTGGCTTGAAACCATCTTTGTAATGAAGAATCAAGTGCAAACCGGTCGATAAAGTGGTTTGACAACCGGTATTGATCCGCACTGAGAAAACTCGTTGTTTTTCAAAAAC